>VYXH01012647.1:182430-199837 GCA_013397275.1 Burhinus bistriatus | reverse complement strand
CTTTGGAGCAGCTCCGATGGGAGGATTTTGGAAATGGGGGGGGGGCCGCATACCCTCTCCCTGCTACACATCTGATTTGTAGACGTCGCCCTTTCAAGCCTCTCCTTAACGCTTCTCTCCGTGCATCACCCCAGCTGCGGTTCAGAGAAGGATGCTGCTGAAGAAGGGGTACAGCAGGGCGCTGCAAGGTGCCTAAAGCCTTTTGGGAAGCTGAGCCTACGCTTTGCCCATCAGTTCACAACACAGAGACGCTGTGTGAGAGGGGGGCTCAGACAGGCCAGGAGGAAGGGGGTATGTCCTGCTGGTGGGTGGGCTTATTTACACAGGTTAGATATGGCAAGCAGATGTCTGTTGCCTTGGGACTGTTTCTCCTCCTGTAACTTGTGTCCTGTAATTGAGAATGACTATAAGCAGAGTGAAGAATATCAAATTGTGACCTGGAGGATTTTTTTGCACGGACTGGTTCACTCCCTCTATATTTTGGGTAGCCTGGCAGGCACAGAGGGAGATCTGGGCTGGGCTGCTTTTGCCCTCCAGGGCTGTGGCCCTGCAGAGATGCTGAAGTGTTTTCCTTCCAGTCCCCTGCCCCAGCTGGAGCCCCAGGGGCTGCCAGGCCGTCACCCTCACCGGCAGAACAAGGCTGGTACCCATGTGATGCTCGTTTCCATCCCTCTCGCACAGACCCAGGTCTTAAACCAACACCTGCTCTGGAGCGTGGGCCACAGGGGTACTGCAAGGACAGAAGACTTATTAATACCACTGCTAAAGCTGAAGTGGCCCAAAGATGTATTGTGGGCAGCTGGCAAATACAGACGTGCACACGTTTCATTTGCTAAAAGAGGAGGCTGTGAGGGGAAGCAATACGAGGGAATGTTAACGGAAGTGCCGTCACGCTTCTCTGATAGGGCATCCAGTGACAATAATAGCTAAAATCACACTTTTTGCAGACTGAGGTCATAGAGAGCATTGCAGAATGGGTTTGAGGCTCCCCTAATGAATACAAGAAGGCACGTACATAACAGACTTCAAGGCCAGGGTTTCATCTGTATCTAAATATATTTAAACAGTGACTCCGGCTCTCTCCTCCACACAGGTAGGAACAGGACTAATGCAGGTAGTGAATGCTAGCCCAGCCTGAGCTAGCCTCCGGGAACTGCCCATGCTGGGAAGATGTGGAGAGGAACATGCAAAGCACCACTTTCATTCAGGATGCCCCAAGATGACGTTTTGAGAGGGCGAACCAGGTTCTCCCAGCAAGGAAGCACCAGGGTGAGAACCTCCCAGGTCCCGAATCTGGACTTCCCCCAGCAGGGCTTGCTGACCAGAGCAGAATTACCTCCCTCTTCTCAGGAGTGATGGAAAACACACCACTGCTGCCTTAGTTGCTCTCTGAACAGGCACTGGTATGCAAAAACCTGATTTAAAAGCAACTTGTCAGAGATACTGATTTAAAAACATTTTCTTATCACCATTATGCAAAAAGGCAGCACTCACAGACTCATGGCAAAACTCCTGCCTTCTAGGTGCTTCAGGCTGCAAGTGCTGGAAACCCCGGGACCAAGCCACCTCCAGCAGCTGCAATTCACCCAGCTGCGAAATTGTGGCCACTTTCCCTGCGATCCTGCATCTTTCCTATTCTTTTTATTCCTTTGTCTTGATTTTCAAGGCTCCTAACAGAGCTGTCCGCAATTATGCAATGTTTCTCTGTGCTCGCAGCAGCGCAGGGAGGTCCACGCCGGAGGATTATTGACTTTGCCCCTTACATGACCTTGAAGCTGAGGAAGGTTAGCGCTCCTGGCAGATGGGCTCTTCTTCTGCAAATCATGCTTTGCTGTCATCTGTCCCAATTCTCAGCCTGAGCTGCGATGGCAAAGAACAACTTGTTAAGGAATTGCTTCTTTCCTCCCATGTTCAGTTGCTCTCAGTCTCGGGCAGTTCGTATTGATTGACTGCGCCTACTCAGGATGTTTTGCAAAAGGCACTTCGTGAAATTCATTCTGGGGATTCTTCAGTGTTTTTTACTGCCCGAACGACATGTGTAATACAACCAGGGAAAGGTTTAACTTTCAGAGGATCAGGGTAAGAGCTATCACAGAAGCGGAATTTCCATTTTGTCAAAAGTTCTGCTTTTCAGCATGGTACAAAAATGAAAAATGGTGAGATTTCTCAGAAAACAAAATTGGTGCTTTTTAATTTGGGTAGGTGGAAAGATTTTTACATTTTGGTTTTGTTTTGGGAGGCTAGTCAGATTATATAAATAGAAAGAAATTTCAAAATGAAAGGGTACTCTGAGAAGCAACGGCATAAGCCTAACCTGACATTTTTTTTAAATGATGTTGTGGGGCAGTTTAGCTTTTATTTGAAATCCTGTTTTCCAGCCCATCCAAAACATTGCAAAAATCACTGTTTCCATGCAAAGTGTCTGTCCCAAGATTACAACCCCATGCAATACTAAACCAGAAACCCTGCTATGACAATTTCTGTTCCAGAGATTCCCTGCGCTACCTCATTAAATTACATAAACCACCTACAAAATAGCATTTCCCAGAGGACAAACACTCTTCCAGAAAAGTTTCAACCTGTTCCTGTCAAGTATCAGTCGGTCCAGAGAAACCAGCTGCTTTTTCTTGTTTTGTTGATTTTTTAACTGACGCTGAAAGGCTGTGCTAATACTCGGGGAGGCCAAGGGAGCATTCACGCAGCGCTGTTCCTGCAGCCAGCCAGATCCAGGCAGGCATCAATGCAAATGGCTCTAGTTTTCAGCTTTTACATAATGTCTCTGCTACGGTGTGGAGATCACAAATGCAATCATGCTAATGAGGCCTTGCTCCGTTCAGAGCCCTCACTGCAAACCACATCTTGGCGATGATGCCGGCACATCATATGGCCTGCCTCCGAGACATCAGCCTCCGCAATGCAGGCAAGACCGGAGCTTCACCTCTACTGGCATTTTGCATGGGTCAAATTAAGCACATAGTGAAATCAGGGCACATCCCCATTACAAATGAAATGAAATTAAATAGCTTGGATGCAACAGCCCTTTGGAGCTTCATCTCCATCTGTTTTTATGACCTTAGTAAAATAGATGCTTTAATAACTGGAAAGTGTTCAGCTATTTACATGAGAGATGAATGCAGACCTGCATGGATGTCTGGTTGGCTGCTCATTTATTCACCCAAACAAGTAAATAATATCAAAGCTACCTGCTGCACAGCGAACACTTCCAAACAACAAAGCATGCCAACATGTTTGGAGACACGAGAACATTCAGAGTTTTGCTTTGGAAATTTGCTTCCTGTAACAAAGGCAAATATGTGTGTGTGTTTCTGTTTGAACCACAATATTTCCCCCATTTATAGTATTGGGAAAAGTTGTTTTGAGTCTTCCAAAAACAAATCTACTTTTTCTGTGCTGGGTAAGTGGTGAAAATATAATTGTTCACACAGTCTTTTTCCTCCTAGACTCATAAACCACAAAGTATGGAAGACGAGCGCTGCCAGGGCAGGTTAATGACCCTTCAGGGAGGGCTGGGAGCCACTCACCCAGCAGAGGATGGACAATCACAGCACATGGCTGTGCCTGACACCCAGGTCCCATCAAGGGGTGTTCGTGTCACCAGCCACCCTGTCCTCCTGAGCCTCCTTGTGCCACACAGCAAAAAAAAAAAATCCCAGTTCTGTTGTTGAAAGTCTCAGTCTCAGTGTCTTCAAAGCACCAACTACTGCTGAGGTCAAGTGAAATCTAAACGCACGGGGGGAAGCAGCAGCGATGGTGACTGTGGGGCTCGCAGAGGATAAACCTCTTCCAAACTCCCTTGTTTTCTGAATGCCCCAGCCTCCAGTCTCTGTCTCACTGCCCCGTCTCGCTCCCCTCGCCCCTTCCAGAAGCTACGATAGGTTTTGTGCTTTCTCTCAAGCATTAAGAAAGCCTGAGGCAACTCCCGTATCCATCTCTGCTGTGGAGACTCTGAGTAGGAAGAGAAGAACAAGTGACCAGTTTCTTTTTAAATTGTACGGTTGGGAGCCTCCTCTCAGCATCACCTCAGCTCTCCTTCTAAAGTTGCTTTGATAGTCAACAAACACTTGCTTTTTAAACAATACTGTCCTAAAGCCTTATTACAATGCCCAGAACCACTTGCAGGCTTTCTGAAACTCATTATTATAATTACAATCAAGAATCACAGGACTCTCTGCTTTGTGCCAGAAATACATATACACTGAATTGTTTGGAGACGAGCCACAGAGAGAAAGAGCAAGGCAGAAATGCCACTTAGGTGCTGCGCAATCGAGGAGCAGGAATTCCCACCCCATTTAATTTTTCCTCATTTGTTTTCCAGTTTAACTTGTAGTTGCTGAAATCCGGGCTAATATTCGCTTTGTCCTCCGTGCTCTCCTTTGGCCTCAGGCCAGGGAACCTGGCGCTGCGCCCTCATTGACTGCACCCCTTCCCCAGCTCCTGCAGCCCCTGCCCCTGGGTGAGGAGGCAGGGCTGCTGGCAAGATGCAGCGCTCAGGACCCATCGATCACGGCGCAGGTGAGGAGCACCGCACTTCGGAAATTGCTGCAGCGGTACTTAGCAGATGCAAAACAAACTTGCTCGGCAAGTGAAGGCAGCATTGAGCTTAGTTTTATTAAAGCTTCATCTCATGGGTCACAAAAAAAACGTAGAGAGGGCTGTGGGGTTTTTTGGTAGTGTTATCCCAATATAGTACTGACACAGCACATAAAGAGGGAATCGTGATTCAGCTTTTGCCAGCACAAGCCCTAGAACTAGCTCTCCCTCTTTTGCAAATAGTGCCTGATGTCGATCTCACTTATCACTGGCTTCCACAGAGATGTCGGAGATGTTGCTGACTGGTGCTTAGAAAAGCGAGATGGATCAGGCCCTTTCTTCTGAATAAATATCAGATCTGATTCACCACTCAATTGCTTCTGTTTTATCTCTGTAGAACGTCATTGATTATAGAAGGATTTGCAAGTTTAAAACTAAACTAATTCAGTGATTAATCCCAACCAAAGCCTTCCGTAAATAGAGAGCAATACTCCAGCACTATTCAATATTCAACACATCAATGGAGTGCTCTGTAATACAATTCAATGGCATTTAGACTTCTCTTCCCTTTACTCAGGGCAGTGCTGGGACACATTTGGTTTAGCTAACCCAGACTTTTCTTCTGTATCTCTTCTCCCTGAAAAATGTCAGGCACGTTCTCAGTGAAACAAAGGCAAAACTCTCTTGCCCAGTGACTGTGCTGTTCCATGTAGCAACCAAACCCTTGGAAAGGCTGACCACACATGTTGAGATGCCCACCAGGACCAGAGGCTGCCACAGCATAACGGGAGGAAAGAAAATGGACTCTGAGCCTCATTGCTAGGTCCAAACACATCTGAAGCCCATGTCAAGCCATGGGCTGAAGGCTCCTACAGCACCTTCCAACAGTGAATTAAGGCTGGTCCAGAGAGTAGAAAAGCTTATTCTAGAACTGGCTGGCTGTAAACATCAAAACACTTTGCTCCAGCTCAATCTTGCTCATATAGGGCAGTCCCACACAGTGTATCCAGAAACACTGGAAGAGGAGAAGCATTTGGAGCAAAGAAATATCTTGATTTTAAAGGTATCAAGCATTTCTGCAGCTTCTTCTAGTCCCACCGATCTTTGGATACCACAAGAAAACTTCAAAGCACTCTCTCAACTGCTATATAATCTGCATATAAATAAGAGTTCCAGGTGACGGAAATAATTGAGGGTTTCAATATTTGGTCTTAGTCTAAAGAAAACTGAAATAAACATGTTGGGGAAATTTCCCACCAACGGCAACCTCCCCCCACACTGATGACATAATTGCTCAGCTTCACTGAGTAGCTGCCACGTGGTCTCTAGCTGCAGGACACCCCATTTCCTTCTGTAGGGTTTTTCCCCCAAGTCATGGTGCCTAAGGAGGTGGACCCAAGCCTTTCAGGATCCAAATCTTGTTTCTGTTTCCCACCATTCTTAGAGCCAAGATTCCTGTACCTTTGCTCTCCCCTGGAGAACCTGGGGTCCACTCAAAGCAACAGTCCCTGAAGTTCCACTGAGTAAATGGCCCTAGGACCCAACTCCAGTTTCAGAGGCAGATAAATGACCATAAGAGCAGTCCATCTATCTACCAACCCACCAGACGTGCATGGATTGCTGGACTAGCTTTGGTTGACAGCTACAAACATGGAGCTCAGGCATGGGCAACTCTTCTCCTTAGCTTGCAAGTTCCCTTGAGAATGGGTGACCAGCAAGGCAGGTATTTCTGTAGTGCTTTTAAACTGCCTCCATCCACTTCCTCCAACTCTGAACAGCCACAGAAGAACCAACTTCTGAGCACCAGCCATCAGCCAAGGCCAGGATGGAAGACAGGACAGACGTGATCTCTCTTTCTCTCACATGAGCTTTACCTCCTCGTGATTCCATTTTTTGCCTTCTAGCAGGACTCCTGTCAGCTGCCTCCAGAAGATGTGCTTGCTTATTTCCTTGTTTTTCCACTCCAGATACGTGTTCCTCCTCAGGTATCGGGAAAGCCCCAGCCTCCGTCTCAGCAAGGCCTTATTCACTTCTTCTAGTACAATCATGATGATTCCAGCCTTTCCTTCAACAAGCTGCCAGGACTGGGCAATGTCAAACTCAAAGCTGCACCACTTGCTCTCCAGAAAGTCAGTAGAGATAACTGCAATGACATTTCTGCTACTCAGAAAACCTTCTTGGATGATATTGGTGACAATGGGTACCCCTGGTAGGAAATCTCTAGAGTAAAGACAAAGCTGGAAGGGAGGTGTTCCTCCTTCCAAGGGTTCCACCAGCTCTTTCATCACCCAGTCTTGGTCTTTGCTGGAGTGGATAACAAATGCATCATAGGTGTTACCCCTTTCTGCAGAGTGTTTACACCCACTAAGCAGCACCAATGAGTAGTATAGCTGGAAGTAGTACTTGTAAATCAGGAAGAGGAACACCACTATGGCGAGCAACGTGATCACTGAGAATGACACTGTGCTAGCATTGACATGGCAGGAGGACAGATCAAAGCTTGACAGGCTCACATTCTTCACGTACGCAGGTGTGTGGCATATCATCAACTCCTTGTTCTGCAGTAGCTCCTGCTTTTCCTTGATCCATTTCAGAAAGTTCAGGTATACGCAGGAGCATTCAAACAGGTTTTGAGAGATGTCTAACAGGACCAGGCTATCAGGCAGGATTTCCAGGGCTGAGTCCAACAGAACACTCAGCTGGTTGTTGCTGAAATCCAGGGCTGTGAGGGCTTGGAGGGGCTTGTAGACTACAGGATCCAAGCTCAGTAGCTTATTGTTGCTGATGTTTAGCTCTTTTAGTTCAGAGAGTGCATCAAATGTACTTTGATCCACCTGTACTAATTTGCAACTTGAAATATCCAGGGTGTGGAGGTGACTTAGGTTTTTGAAGTTGTTGGCCAATTTATTGTCCTCAAAGGAGTTGCCTGCCATCTTGAGCACTTGCAAAGAGTTCAAGCCACAAAATGTACACTGGGATTTAATATGAGTTTTGGTATGGGAAATATCGAGGTAAATGAGTTTCTGAAGGGATAGAAAGACAGGGTAGGAGCCAGGACCAAATAACTTTGTGTGCTGAAAGTCCAAATATAACAAATTCTTCACATTAGTGAAATCTCCAGTCACACTGATGTCAGAGTTGAAGCTTAGGTTCAAGTGTTTCAAATTTGGACACTGGTGAAACCGAGGGGAACAGCAGCGAGTGAAGGAGAGGCGATTCTCACTCAAGTCTATGACCTCCAGGTTACTTAGACTCTCAAATTTCTGCCGGAAGCTGTTGAGGTGTTTGCTCTTGGTAATACGAAGCACTCTCAGCTCCTTGAAGAGAGAGAGCTTCACGGCAGGCACTTCCTTAAACTTGCATTTCTTGCATTCCAGCTGTTTCACTTCAGAGAGCATAGGAACCTCTGACACCTCTTCAAGTTGGAGGTCCACCAACCTAATACTGGAGACGTTGCCTATGCAGTTAAAAAGAGTGTCTGTGTTATTCTCAAATTCCCTGAGACAGATTAAGACAAACTCTTGCATTTGTACCTGACACAGTCCACTCAAGAGTCCGCTCTGAAAGTGTACCAGTCTCTGTTTGTCACTGAATTCTCCAACTATTAGTCTGTTGACCTGTAAACCAGTCAGGCCTTGAAGAGAAGTGTGCATCACAATGAAGTTCTCAAAAGAGGACCTTAGAACCAGCTCACCAAGGTGAATCCTTGCAAAGGACCCTGGCTCTATGTATTTTATATCATTCAAGGAAAGCACCAGTGTAAGGTTGAGCCTGTTTGCTTCCCTCAGGGCATCAAGGTCTCCTTTGGAGATATGTGTGATCTTATTGGAGAAAAAGCTCAGGTACCTGAGAGAGGTCAGGTTCATGAAATACTTGGGAAGCTTCAATGAAGTAATGCTGTTGTGGCCCAAATTCAGCTCCTGCAGGGTATGCAGGTGTCCAATGGGTAGGTCAGTCAGAGAGGCTATGTTGGTTTCCACCAATACTAGTTTTTTCAGAGATGTTAAGCCATAGAAGGCCGCTGTCCCCAGGTACTGGAGGGAATTGGCAGTTAAAATTAAGGTGGTCAGTTTATGAAGATCCTTAAAAGAGTTATCTTCTATTGTATGAAGGTGGCACCTGTTGAGCCGGAAAAGAGAATAAATGTGCATGAAACACTGTCCCGTTCATTACGTGTTCACTAACACTACTGCACTAAGCGCGAGTGCAACATTCTCAGGCTCAGCCTCACGCTGGGGGTTGGTTTGGCTTTACTGTGCTGGGCACAGCCAGCACTCCTGAATGTGCAAAGGGAACCAACCCTTCCACAGCAGGACACCTTGTCTCACCTCCTCCTCCCTCTCTAAATCTGAAGTTCAGTCGCAAAGCAAGAGACCTTGAGCCACAGTGAAGGTAAAAAATTCATGCAGGCAGCAGGAGAGAACAATTCTAGCTTTCTGTTTAGGCCCAAGTAACATCGTAATGATCATCTCTGATGGCGGAGCCACCCAGATACAGCGCTCCCTTACACCTTGCATCCTCACAGCCTTCAGAATGTCACCTCAGCCACATCTGGGCAGTCCCACTGGCACCAGCATGATGCAGCAGTGGCAAAGCTCACAACTCTGTCAGCAGTTTTGGGAACAGACCCCAGGCCATGTTGGCTCTAAAGGAGAAGGGAAAAAGAGGGTGGCCACCACAAGATGGTTTCATATGGGAAGATCCAAAATTTGAGACCCAAACCAATTCTGCAATGAATTCAAGCAAAATTAGTTTTATAATCCAGGCAGTGTCTTACAGCAAACCTGCTCTGCCACTCAGCCACTTCGGAGCTGTAACTGTGATGGGACTGAGTGACATTTTTCAGTGAAACAATTTACCCAGAGAAACTGTTGTCTCAAGTCAATGGAAATTATACATCAATTCAAATTTGCTAATAAGCCTCCCCCATCTCCTCCCCCAGATACGTGAGGAGAAGGGAAAAGAGAATATGTTGATATTTTAAAACAGCCTTTTAGAAAATGAATGTACCTTCATTGTATTTTTTTTTCAACTGTGATTAGAAAAACAGCTCCCCCAAGATGTGCTACTTCAGAGTTTTTGTAACAGTGAAAAGTCTGACATTTTTCTTGTTCAGAGAGGAGTAAAACATCTTCCTTCTCCTTCTCACATCCCAGCCTACAAGATCAGACTGACAGACCCAGCTCTGCGCAGAGGGTGTGCACTCAGTAACTGGGCTAAAAGCTGCACATCACTTGACCACGGGGATGTGCAGAGAGACAGACACAGGGATAAAGTCACAAGCCAAAAAAAATGAACAGCCAAGACCGATAGACTCCAAAATAAGCAACCACAGCAGCCCAGCTGGTGAAGCAAGATTAACCAGTATCCACATAAAAGAGCTCATTACCTTGTAAGATCCAGAAGTTGCAGTTCAGGGACTGATGAAAAATAATTTGACCCCAGTGATCTCAGATTGCTGAAACTGAGATCCAAGTGCTGGGTGGTATTTGGGACTTCAGCAGGAACTCCAGAGGTGTTCAGTCCCGTGCATCTGAAAGCTTTGTTAGGGGTGACCTGTAACAGTGGCAGATCCAATCATGGTCAACATCTGCTCTTCATGAAGTGCCAGAAAATTACACTGTCAGGAATGCAGGAGCAGAATGACTAACCTTGTAGTTAATTTCTAAATGAGCTGCCCTGAGTTTTAGGAAATAATCTTATACATCCTAAACATCTTTCCCAATTCTAATAGAACCAGTCTTACTCCCCAGGAAGAGCTACATTTCTTGCTGATTGAAGCAGGTGCAAAACTACAGGACAGTGTTCCTCGAGGCTATGGATGAACCAGCAGCAACCTTTGAGAGAGCCAGCAAAACAAACGCACACGGGGATGCGGTGTATGTCCAGGATCAGCACTCAGCTTTGGCACACTGCAGATAAGCAGGCAGTTCTAACCACAGTTATTCTGTAAGCAATAATTGTCGGTACTTGGGTACTTGGGGTATCGGTGAAATCACTCTACAGTACAAATCGTTTTAAAATCCGGTATTTTGCAGAAAATATAGACAAGGCTTGGATCTCTTCCTGAAGGGAAACATAATCTATTAGATTAACTGTACCGCAGTAACCTCAGAGTTAGAGAAAGGCAACAAGAAGAAATGGTTCATGCTGCTGATTCTGGTTCTCAGATGTTTTTGAGACCAGCATTTACTGCAAACACTTCAATTGCATTGGTAACAGCCTTGGAAAAAAGACAGGCTTTGCAAGGCAACTAACATGCAACAGAGTTGATGCACAAATCTGCCAAGCAGAGGGAAAACTTGCACTAGAGAAACAGAAGGATTTTGTGCTTGTTTAGAGATCACGTACCTCCAAAGAGGGATTGAGGCAGCAGCTTGCCAGCTGCGATGGGACAAGCACCAGCTGCAGCAGCACCACGAGTGTCCACAGAGGAAGAGCTCCTCTTCTGGGCATCTTCAGGAGGCCAGGCATGCAGGAGAAAGCAGCATGGGTATCACTCAAGAACCTGGAGCGAGAAACCTTCTGAAATGCCAAGCGTTGTGTTTCACCACTTCTGCTTCTCACTGCATGTCATTGAGGGAAGTGAAACTGGTAGCTGCCTGGTTTCTAGACATGCTCTGAATGAAGTGCTCTTCTTGCAATTGTTTTAAAAAAATGTTTTTTAAAAAAAAAAAACAAGAAAAAAGGAAGTAACAAAAGGTATAGTTTGGACTAGAAATTAAAGAGGAATATGGGTTGTATCAGTGTGTCTCTTGACTTGATTGCCTCAGATTAGCTCAGGTCAAATTGGCAAAGAAAGGGAAACTTTTGTGAAATTCCAAGTCAAATTCCTGGAAGGTCATGCTTCCCATCCCATAATTCAAATGCACTGGATAGAGCGAATGACTCTCTGCCTTTGTACCCCTGCCACGTTGCCAGCTACACCACACTGGCAAGTACTGGAGCAGTGCTTATGGACACGCATGTAGGTTTTATTCATCTGGCTGGACCACAGTATTGCAATTATCACAGGGACAAGTTGCACACGGCCAGGACCAAGGTTTAAATACTGGAGATTCACAGAGCAGTCTGAGCCCAGGACCTTACACCCCTCCGCACCCTTCCCTTGGGAGGGTGGGTTGCTGGGGGCAGCAAGCCGGGAGAGGAACAAACACCCCAGCTGGGCTTAGAGCTGCTATCTGCCCTGGTCATGCCTGAAACTGTGTTTGATGCCTTGCTATAAAAGTGAGTACATCTCAATACCATCCTTAATTTACAGTGCAGACACGGCTATTGTTTCTGGAAGAGGCTTTGTAAAACCTCACAGTTGGCAATATTAATTTAAATCAGCTGTGAGCTTTCTAATAAAGCTCCCTGCCTTCATTTACTCCGATAAATGGTAGTGCATTCATGTATCTACTCCTGTCTTTCTGTAGATAACTAAGAAGTGTTACTGGGGATCCAGTCATAGGCTTGCTGGGTATTATTAACACCACGTAGACAGAGAAGTTGCAAAAATGTGAGATGAGGATGGGATACTAGTCTAGAAGTAGATGGAATAGGGAATGAGTACTCATGAAAATCTGTGAAAATTGATATTAAATATAAGCTGCAATATCAGGCCAGTAAGCAATCCATTTATAAAGAAAAGTTTAAAATATGGGGAGGGGGATTGGACTTCTTTGTCAGGTCAGTAGAGGGCCACTGAGAGATGGGGAAATCCTGAAATAACAGATGATCTCTGCGATGAAAAACACATGGCAGCACAATGGGAGCTAAAACCCGCACCCTGATGTGCAGCCAGATAGCGCCCATTAAGCAAGCAGACAAAAAGTTTGTTGAAATTGGGCAAGTTCTACAAAATCCCTGTTCTGAAAAGCCTCTCGTGATTGCAGGTATTTCCTTTTACAGACGGAATCAAAAGTGAATGGAAACAATTGCTGACTGCTTCTGTGCCTGGATTAAGGAAATTGGCAGAGCATCATGTGTCTGCAGAGAGGACAAATGAGTGCATCTTTTAGTATTCAAAATGCAGAATGAAGCAATCCATGTTTAATTTTTATCTAAAGCTGAGATGAGCCTGAAGTATGCTCTAGGAATTACCATTTCAATGGAATCTCACTGAAGATGCTGGAGAGTTTGGGAGCATCACAAAATCTGTCCAACAGCCATGCTCGGGGTCAAGTGGAAAGTACAGCTTGAAGGACGTTCAAAGAATGTGCTGCTTCTATCACAAGGGACAGCTTCACAATACACATTGTCATTTGTTCAAGGACAAATCATATAGGAACTGCAAAGGAGGGGGCACCAGCAGAAAACATGCAAGCTAGCAAATCAAACCCAGCCACCAGTTTAGAAAGTCAATGCTGGTTAACTTCATATTCTTCAGCTTGCATACAACAATGTGCAATGACTGTAGAAAGCCATAATATCTATGTAATTGCCTCTTTCGGTTCACAAGGAACGAAAGTATTATTTGGAATCCTTTAAAGTGACAAGAATAACATCTAAAATGAAACATGATTCACTGTGCTGGCAATTTACTGGTGGGATCATCAAAGATCTCTTAGAAAGGAGATGTTACAGAAAATCTGTGTTTCTAAAAACACACGCCCAAGTAATCTTTGTTCTCCTGAACATTATTATAATATAAGTAACAGAACAGCAGACAGCGTATACTCAACCTCTGTGATCTCAAGCAAGGTATTACACAGCATAAGATGGCCACAATGTACCTGGACTGACAAAACACCTTGTACTTGCTTACATTAAAAGAAAATAATTTGTGAACTCCAGCCAAAAAGAAAAGTTAGCTAAACTCTTGGACAAGACAACTGGTGATAGCCATGAAAACAGACAGGGCTGTCTGTATCTATGGTGATTTCAAGGTCACAGCTAACCCAGTATCACATGTAGATCAACAGTTTTTACCCAGAGGAGAGGATATATTTCATAGAATCATAGAATCATCTGGGTTGGAAGGAACCTTTGAAATCATGGAGTCCAACCATTAACCTAACACTGCCAAAACCACCACTAAACCATGTCCCTCAGCACCACGTCTACCCATCTGTGGCACTTACACAACCCAGTATTTGTGGAGCTAGAGATGGGGAGCACCACCAGAACTTCCAAAAGTACTTGAGAAGCTCAGGCATGTGGTCATGCTACACCAGCTGACCCAGTATTGCTCTCAGATGCATCACTGGCCATGTGTGCCTTCCTAACTAGCACAGTGTCAGATAATACAACTTGGCTTAGCAGTCACCTGCTTAAATCATGTCACATTGCAGCTAGGATCTAGGCTCAGAGGGTGTAGACAGTTACCAAGTCTTCCAGGTTCAGCTGACACATCGCTAGTCCTTATACTCAGCAAGTCAGTCACCTGTCCAAGTCTGAAAGATTGTCTGAGTGGACAGGAAAAGCGAAAGGAAACGTTTCAAAAATTTAACAGAATGGCTAGGAAAAACAATTTATGTAAATTACAAGGAAAAATGTGAAAAAAAAATCTGAAAATGGCTATAAGATCCTTTTGCTGCAAATTTCACACATACATTGCTTCCTGGAACTGGTGAGTCACCACCTCACACAGCAACCCCTGGCTGACCTGGCAGACACTGGATAGACAGTGCTGAACCACATGAACCCTGCACCAAGGCTGGTAAAGCAGCTGAGAGACTGGTATCATCAGAACAGGTCCTTACAAGAGTGCCTTGACGCTTATAACTCTCACTTGTGATGCTTCCCCATATGAAGTGGGTGTAATAATCTCACACTTGATGGAAGATCAGCCTGGAAGACCTATTGCCTTTGCCTCTGGCTCTCATACCTTTGAAGAAGAGAACAATGTTCAGACTGAGAGAGAAACTCTGCATTTAGTTTGGGGTGTTAGACAGCTTCGCTGCTGTCTGTCTGAGCAATGATTGACTCTAGTTACAGATCATTTAACTGCTAGTTTCAAAGCAAGGAGCATCAGTAATGCAGATTGCTTGTCATGCCTGTGACTGTAAGTGACAGGTAAGGACACGGAGGTGAAATCACAGACAGTCCCTACATGCTGTGTAGCGCAGACCAAGCCCCAGCCCGTTGTAAATGGTGCCACCTAAACCAAAGAGAACCCAGCATAGCTAAGGTGTTTCCCATTGCAGAAAAGGACAGATACTGGTGTACACAGGGGAAAGAAAAAACCCCAACAGCTAGTGCCCAAGTTAGTTTGATGAAAAGCAGCCAAACCTACGTTGAAGTAGGTAATGTGTGTCATCAGATGGGCTATTCCCCAAAGCCAAGGTCATATGAATACCCCAGAACTATTTGAAAGCTATTAGGGAAGAACTGTGTCAAGTAACCAGGGACAAATACACAACTAGAAGAAGTGATTAATCAGTGTCAAGATAGTCACTATCTGTGGCAGCTACTCCATATGGACTATGTCAGGTCAGTTAGGAGCCCTACATTTTAGTGAAGTCAATGTTTAATCTAAATGGCTGGAACGATTTCACGCAGATGGTGGAGGCATCCAGACTCACTTGCCAAGCATTCGTGGACAGGCAGTGAGTGATGGTGGAGGTCCCTTGACTCCAGGAAAGAGGCAGGCTGGCACCAAACAGTCCAGCAGTTCCCTGCCCTTCTGCCTCAGACGAACCACGGTTGCCTCTCGGCTGGCCACAGAGCCGGGGATTCAGTCGCCATCAATGCAAGGATGTTTGTGGTGCCTTGGTATGAAATGTGCTGTGCTTAGAGGGAGTATAATTGCCTTTCCGCAGTCCTGAGAAGGGTGGATTTACCACCTCAGACCGATGCTAGCTTTTGCTACTGATGCAACAATAGGACTCATTTTCTTTTTCTTTCTCCCTCCATTACATCCTTATTATGGTATCTCGTAGCCTAATTTACATATGTTTTGTATTACTGTGGCTTTGCCTTATCCTACTTATTCCACCTCCTTTCCCCCTTGATAATAATGAGTTCTCTTGATAATAATGAGTCTGCTGTAGGGCAAGGATTTGTTCAGACGATCAAACATGAAAGGTGTATAGGGCATGAAGGGCCACAGATCTTAGACTTTTTAAACTGGACATAAGAAAGGCTGATTTGGGGATTCAGTGCCACCACCAAAGCATGGTTAAATGCTAAGCCTCTACCACATTGCTCCAACTCTCTGGGAAAGTTTGAAACAAGAGGCAGCTCTAATGAACCATGGTTACCTGGAGAGATTACAGAACCCTGTTTTGAGGAAAAAGCAGCCGGCTCTGAAAATGTAAGAGCAAAAAGCTGTGTAGCAGACATGCTTGCTGCAAGTCCTGAGAGCACTGCCATAGGCAGTGATCAATGCTAAGGCTCTTGAACCTTATGTTTATGGTTTCACTACCATGACTTGACACTACATGACAGGAAAATGTTGCAACAGCTGTGGCAGAAAGTGCAGACACAGCTCCGGCAAGCTGTGGCAAAGTTCTTGTTTACGCGTTACCTAGAGAAAAAATGTAAACCATCTCCTGGGGTTAGTTCATAGGCATGCTTTATACATCAGCTGTTAGACATTAAGATTTTTATGCCATTTTACTCTACCAGGAGTAGAACATAGAATATTAATTGGCCACATAGTTGAGAGCTCACTTCCATTACTCACAAAGCAATAAATTCCAAAAGAGTGGTCGAGCCAGATCCAAATGCATATTTGCATGCCCTTGGAACACTATTTTTGGAATCTGCAGAACCTGTGTGGCTCCTATGTGTTATTTAGAGACTTATTAGTGTACAGAGTAAAACCTGAAGCCAGTGTTTAGCTGATAAAGAAGAATTTATTAAAACACTCTTTTTCTCCCACGCTCAGTTCAGTTCAGTTTGCATGTGCAAGATTAGGTCATTCTCCTTCAGCCTTCAAGTGACCTTTCTCAAACTGAGCTGAACCAGGGCCTCCAGTTCCTCTACCAGTGTCCCAGGGCAAGGCAGTTTTGGGGGACTTTTGTGTCACTATTTCTTTGGCCATGAATTGCATGCACCAATCAGGACAAAACCATTTCAGCTCTAATGGAGGGAGGAGGAACCAGGCTGGCCAGAAGGAAATAGCAGTGGGAGCAACATTGAAGGGCATTAACACTTTGCAGATCATGAGAGACAGGGCGTTATGGAAAGCTTTTGGGAGGCAGGGCTGAGATACCAGAAGAGAAATCACCCAGAAAAAGGAGTGACATGAATAGCACAGAAAGTGCCCCGAACGCCTGACCACAGCGAAGGGGAGGGAGGAAGGAAATGGGAGGGAAAGCAGAAGTTTCATCTCCCGTAGAAATAGTTAGCAGTTATACGGGTACCGTACTAGTGCTCCCAAACCACAAATGCTGCTGCTGTAAGACACATGCAGCCTGATGTAAGTAAGTTAAGCCAACCCCACGCTTACAGTCGATCCTCAAGTAGCTATTCAGGAAGAGCTTTCTTCCCAATGAGCACCTGGGTGAAGAGGCCGCAGCAAGGTGGTTGTGCCAACATAGCCATCAGCTTGTAGGTTCATCACTGTAGGTTCTTTCTGCTGCTAGAGGCAGTGTTTTGGTGAGGCAGCAACTTAAGTGAACCCATGATAACAGGCCAGGAAGACACTAGCAATGAGGGAAGTAAAGAACGGGAAATATGACATAGCTGCCTCCTGAAAGGAAGCGGTAGAGGATGAGAAGGTGTGGTCCTAGAGGGGGAATGTGGGCATGAGCCAGCCACAGATAAGTGGGGGCTTAAGGAGGCTTCTTAAATGTGGAAGATGTTCAGCACACAACGTAGACTTGGCAGGGTGGCTACATGCTTAGAACAAGCTGGAAGAGACATGGAAACCTCTGGACAGTGTGCCAAGAAAAAAAAAAAAAAAGAAAAAAAAAAAAAAAGGGGA
>VYXH01012647.1:108896-182375 GCA_013397275.1 Burhinus bistriatus | reverse complement strand
AAGAAAAAAAAAAAAAGAGGGGATTACATGGGGTCATAAAGCCATGAGACAATCTCAGAGGAGATGCTAAGGTAATTCTTACCTGTCCTGACCAGAAATCCCCCTCCCACAAGACAGTGCCAACTCCTTGAAACCAGAAGTGCATTTATTCTCAAAAAGAACAATAAAAGAAACAACGTTTCTTCTTTCCTGCAGACATTAATGTTTCGCAACAATTAGCAAGACAATGAAATCTCTGAGTGTTCAACCTGGCCCTTTTCCAAAGTGGTGGGTATGACTCTCTCTCACTTCAATCCGCTTAGGAAGGAGTTTGAAATCCCATGGCAGATCTCACCCCCTCACCCCCTCCCTTTCTCAGGGGCTGAGGACCAGCTTAGCATCTCAATTTGGTGCTTTTCACAAATAACTGATGAGCACAGGATGGCTGTTTACAAAACAGGAGAGGATTACCCAAGGCAGAAGGGTTGTGCAACACTCCATCCTCCACCACATCAATCAATGGTGGAAACCAGCAGCCAACAGAGGAAAGGGCAAGTGCTCTGAATCTCAGGGATTCTTCTCCCACCTCACATGCGACAGGACATTCTGTGATCTGCTCAAAACAATCTGGAAGAAGGGCAAAGCCCAGCTGGGATCATCAGTGGTGTCTGGAGGGGACAGCAAGCAGCACAGTCTTCTCTCAGCAGTTCTAGGCCTGGAAGGAAGGGCTGGCTATGTCAGCAATCACCCCCAACTCAATCATTTTCAGCAGCTGGTTCCTCTCAGTGGTCATATTGTGCTGAAAGAGCTGCAGGGACAAGAGAGGCAAAGTTATAGGTTATTCCTTACAGTGCCCCTCATCCTGCCCAAAATGCACTGGATCCTGCTCAACCCCACTTTGCCTGCAGCTCCTTGCAGGACTTCCACTGCACAGGACCCTCATCACCAAACTAGGACGGATGAAAGGCACCCTGAAGGTGCCAGCATCTGGGCCCAAGCTACTCTCTGAGAACAAAGCATGTCCCAACATGTTCCCCTGGTATGTCCTAGCAGGAATTTCCATGGGTAACACCAGCAATAGCTACCAGACCTCTCAGCTGCTTGATTTCCAGTTTTGTCCGGTAGGTTCCCCTATGGAGAACACCTTAGTTTGAAGGAGAGGCATTTTCTACCTCATTTTTTCCGTGAGCGACCCATCCTGTAATAATGTATTGGCATAGTATTGTCATGGTTTCCAGGGTAACCAAAGCCTGCAATATTGACCTCTTGGCACATATGGAGGGCTAAGTTCAAAGCAATGATTCCCGTGGTGGCATATCTCTGGGAAGGCAAAAGAGAGAACATCTGTTTAGGATTTCAGACTCATACTTTTACAATACTGACACCAGCAACACCTTTGCAGTTGGGACCAGTAGGTTCTTCCACACTTAATATAGCAAAAAGATATGTTAATAAAACAGGACAGGTACATGGACAGCACTCCCAAAACTCAAACAAGGAGCATCTTACGAAAAGGTGCTGCAGAAGATGAGGGCTTGCGAACATACAGCCTCTGGCTTGATAAAACAGAGCTCCATGGAAATCAAAAAGCTTTGAATGGAAGAAATCAGCGTACTTTTTAACAAATCCACATCCGTGACAGAGCCTATACAAGGTCTCTGCACCTCTGTCTTTTCCATGTGCCTCTTTGCATGTGTTCCCTGCTGGCAGCCCTTGTGAGGCAGCCCTCACTTTTAATCCACATATTAAATTCTTGTCCCTGGCCTTTGTGCTACAAAACTGCCGCCTTCTCACGTAAAGCTAACATGGCCAAGTACAAAATCAAATGCTGCCTTAAAAGCCTTGTGACTGAGCAGCGCAGCCACCACGCTCGCGAGCAGCTGAACGTGCTCTCCGGTCCCCCAAGCCTAACCAAGCACTTTGCACTCTTTGCCTCGATTGTCCCACTTTACACTTTCCAAACATTATAGCAGGGAAATGTACTTTTTTTACAGCATTGCTTCAGCAGTCAGGAGACTCGGCATGTAATCTCAACCCCAGCCAAGAGTCAGTGCATGACCTTGGACAAGGTTATTTTACCACACCAGGCCTCCAAGCCTCTCCTACGTTTGTTGCAGATTATAAACATATCCTAGTAGTGCCTGGCAGGCTTAAATTTAATTAAAGATTGCACAGCACCATCATAAAGATCATCAGGACCAAAGACAAAGTATCATTAGATTCATTAATGAAATAATCCTCCATTGTGCAGTGAAGGGGAAAACTGCGCGCCAGAAGCAGTGGGCATAACAGCCAGCCTCAGGCCAGAGATCTGTGAGAACAGTGTGTTTTACGGAATGCCAACCAAAATTCCTCCCATTTTAGGCCAGCTAATTATCCGTAATGGTCTTCAGACAGGGAAAGCACAGGAACACGTATGAAAAGGCTTATAAGGTAGAGCCGCTTGTCACTAGAGAACCTGGTTTTCTGAGGTTGGACAGAAATACAATTGTAAACGGGGATTTGAATGTTAATGTCAAGGGGTACTGGGCAGACTGGAACGAGAATAACACTGCAGTGCTGTGGCAGGTGGGGAAAAGTCTTCCTTTTCTGGGTAAGAGCAGGGCTCCAAACCTGAAGCACCATGCTATAGGAAAAGACTGCATTTATTAGGGGAAGGGATTAGCTAATCTAATGAAAGGGTTTCCTTCCCCTTGCATGGCAATGAAGCAGTAAGGTATAAGGGAAGACACTGAACACTGATGCTCATCTGTCTGCTCTCCAATGTGGTATCATACCCTACCTGACACATTCAGCGGCAGCAGTTTGTACATCGCTTCATAGGTGACACATGCGTTGAGAATACGTAGCTGAGAGATGTTCCTATTCCACTGCTGGGGGGTCTGGCGCCAAAACCCCACCTTTGTCTGCAGGAGAAAGGCAGAGAGACACTTGAGGCACGTCCATGCACACCAGACAGTGCCATGATAAAGATCCCTGAGTTAGCTATGGTCTAACTGCTCTGGCTGGGTGCTCCAAAGGACTCAGGAGAGTTCAGAGGAACAAAGGATCTCCTAGTCTTTTCCACTCGTTCCCACACACCTGTCTTCAATGTGGCTGAGAATGGTGTCTTTCTAATTAGTGAAAAATAAGGTCTCAGGTGCATTGTGCAGCTCATTAAATGTCTGAAAGATTCGTGATTATTAGAGCTATTGAATATGTCACTACAAATAACCTGGTTTCAACCTTCCCACATGAAAGACATCTCACCTTATTCCTTGTTTTCAGCAATACTTCCCTTAGCCAGAGAAAATCCAGGGGCTTGAATGGGACCAACACCACCAACATATCATTGTCATTGTTTTCCAGAGGGTTGGGCAGAGCTGATTCAGGGAAGAAGAGACAGATGCTGGTTCTCTCGCCCACATCTTTCTTGTGCTTTTTTACTGGAGCATCATTTAATCTGAGAATCAAAGCCAGAATTTGACCACTTGTTCCGAACCACAGAGGCAGCTGTGTGCTGTCAGATAGATGACTGGCCACATGAACTCACTCGAGGGCACCAACACACATTACGGCCCAACCCTGCAGTCTGGTTCCACGGTATGGGGCAGCTCACACAGACACAGCAGTAGTTTCTCCCTTGTATTAAAAAGGCAGACAGAGGTGGCAGACAACCAGTATTTTTCAGATAAGGAATGGAGGCACAGAGATATTAAATTACTTTCTCAAGTCAGAGTAAAAATGCAGGTAGTCTTGTAGGACTGGGATTGCCTGCCACTCCATCGAGCTGGAGATGGCTATCCAGCTCCCAGGTACGACATCTGTGAGCAAGTGGTACAAATTCTGGCTCCAGCAGTGCGTGTGCTTGGCCATGAACTGCAAGACAGTTATTTGATTACCTGAGCTGATGGACCCTTGTTGTTATGTTTGCCAGGCAAGAAAATCCCTTGCACATTATCACTCCTCAGTCTCTGCTTAATTGTTAAGGCTTTAGTCAGGATTCAGTACCTTATGATAACATGGTGAGAGTCAATCATTTTCCCAAAGCGCTGGCCATGGATGGAGTAGCCACTGCTGACCACAATGCACCTTTGGCACCATAAGATGGCAAAAGAATAGATTGCAAGAGATTAAGTCCTTCTCTGACAAGTGCCTCCACCAGATTAGATCAGCATGCCCTGAGGGCCTTTTTGATGTTCCCAGGTAACGCCCAGGTTGGCATCAGAGGAGCAAAGCCCTGACTACTAGGACTCAGCTGTATCCTAAACACGTGCATTTTATCTTGGTAACCATAAGGCAATGCAGTGCCATCAACATACCAGTAAAATTGTGAGGGATCTCTGGTTAGCCAGAAGACACAAGACACTAAAGAAATGGAGAGAAAGTAAAGTGTGGATACCCAGCAGACCAGTAACTAGAAGGGTGAACCTCTGCTTAAGGCATGCAGTGTACCGTAGCAAGGAAGAATGAGGGGCCACAGAAAAATTCCTCTAATGAATTAGATGAAAGAAGAAGGGCCCAAATGAAAGTGTTTGTCAACAGCTGCCACAGTCTACTTCGCTTTCTGCTCTCCCTGAATGTGGGCAGGCAGAACTGAGGGAGACACCGAACTTTTCAAGCCTTGGACTGTCACGCTTGGGATGGAGTTAGAGCAAGAGAAAATACATGGGACGGGGCAATACTGAGAAGAGAGATCAGGGTATGACAGAAGTTAAAGGGAGGGAGCTGCGATCTAGCAGCTTAAGTTCATCAGAACCAGAGCTGCTTGAAAGGGCATGTTTAAAAGGGAGAGAGAGAGAAACCTACTGAGAGAGGAGATGAACAGTGACAGGAGTGAAAAGCAGAGAGGGCTGTGAAGTTGAGCACTAAGAGAGAAAACTCCCAGTAGCTACAGAAACCGGGCCTCTCAACCCAACTATCACTTCCTTCACATGCCTGCTCCCCCAACACCCATCTCCAGCCCAGCCTTCATACTGGCCAAAGGATTCAGGCAACTCCTGCTGTGGAAGAAGCTGCAATGTGGTAAAAACAGAGAAAACTGGAAGACAAGAAGTTGATGAGTCATCTTCAGGGAAGATACGTGGCCCCACTACTGCCAATGGGCCAACTCTCCTTTTTCTTCTGCTCTGAAGAGATAGGTTTCATCCTTTCATAAAGTGCCAGGACACTTCACATGGGAGAGCCTGCTCAAACACCACTCTTGGCACATCCATCTGCCCAACCCTGTACAAACTGAGGCGTTTTTCCACACAAAAGGCATGCACTTTATAACCAGCGCTACCAGCAACCAAAGCTGGTCTGTCATACCTCACACTGAGAAAGGAAAAAGGTACTGACCCACTCAGCATCTTCTCTCTGTTGGCATTTGGTAATTTCCACAGTGGTTCCTGCTTTGTCCACAGGAGCACTGCTGGCAGCCATCCCCTTTCCATCCCTCCTGGCACAGCTAAAGCCTGGAGTTAAAGCACTGCCCTGCTCCTCCATGACCACCATCATGAACTATGACCTTTTCTCAAAAGCATGCCATCCAGTCTGTCCAGATTTCCCCTCATGCACCCTGGTGCCCATCCATCTCCTCTGCAGCACTCAAGGGTGCTCCATAAGGGAGAGGCTCTCCAGTTGCACAGTGTCCATCCAAGACCTGACAATGCTGAGGGCAGAGCACTGCAATACCTGAGCCCTGCAACCCAAAAGACACTTTACGGAACCACAGAACTTCTTCAAGCTCTCCTCTAAAAGGTCTGTCCATGAGCGAGTATAAGGATTTGCTGGTCAGGAAAGGCTTCCAGTGAGATTCAAACCTACCAAGAGAGGCAGCAGTTTAGGGATGAGTGGAGCAGTCACAGCAGTATCAGGTACAAGGACTAGGGCAGCTGAAGCAGGCTGCATAATGAAGAGCTTTGGAAAGCTACTGAGCTATCCTGAAGTACTTCCCTGAAATGACCCACATCTTTTAAATACAGTCCTTACTGCTGTTTCTAATTTACCTTCTGAGCAGCAGTGACAGCAAAATCTCATTTCCCTCCAGTTCTGGCCCACCAGTTCCTCTCCCTTTTTGGTCATTCCTCCTCACATGTTTGGGGAATGCTTATTCATCCTTTCATTGTTTACCTACAAGAGAGGGGCAGAATTCCAGTTACGTTTCCAATTTCATTTATACATTCACTTCATGACAAAGCCTCCCTGCACACTGATCAGTTCAACAGCGCATCTTTTCCTCTCTGATTGTCCTTCAGAGGACATTTTACACATGCATCTGTATTGCATCATTCTTCTGGCCTGTTGACTCACTTGTAACGATGTCAAGATGCCACTGTGCAACAGCTGAACTTATCTCTATTTCCCTTCCTGCATATCTGCACATAAACCCCAAGCTGCCAGTCTCCACCCATCAGCAGCCACTGAGACACTGATTCATCTCTCAACAATATTCCCCAAAGGAGACATAGCTAACAAACCTTCCAAGAAAAGGCTTTCTCCACACAAAGCGTCTACGGCAAGTACCATGACGCTTCCTGTAAAAGAAACAAGGTTAATTTCCTGCTAGACACAGTGGCCCTCAGATTGTGGCCTGAGAGGTCCCTTGAAGAGGTCTACAAATGCAGGGTTTTGAGCTCCTGACCATGTTGTCCTGTCTCCCAGCTCCTGACCACTTCTGTCCCATGAACAGCACGTCCCAGTCCAAGAGCACATAAAGGGCTCCTTTACAAAAAGGAATTTAGGTGGAAACAGATCTCTGAAGAGCTAATGCCAAAGTTAGGTCAAGCTGTCCAGGACCTTGAACAGCTTGAGTTTTAGAAAATCATTGGCCTCAGGTAAGCCTCATTCGTGGCTCCAGGTAGAGACAGGCAATGAACAGCACTGTGGGATGTCCACAAGGCACTCTGGAAGTGACCATCAGCACCAGGGAATCTCTCTTGCGGTCTAGCTAAGGCATCTCCAGGCTCACCGATGCTGCTTCATCCTGCTACTTTTCTGTCTGCCCTGTCCTCAAGTCACTGACAGGCGGAACACAGTCCTCCAAGTCCCCAAGGATCCACGTTATTGAGGGAGCTGTTTCTCACCCAGGTTTTATCCTGGGAGGGTGGTTGCCTTTTCTTTCCACAGTAGTGAATTGTCCCCCGCCTCTAACCCAGACCACAGTAGCACTGAGGTCAGAAAAGGGAAGAAGAAAAGGTAATGTACTCAACATGACTTTCATGTGAGTTCATCACAGAGAAGTACAGGCTCTGCACGCACAGATCTGCAGAAGTCAATGGAGAGGCTGACACAGGCAGAGCTGCCACACAGCCACAGCACCACAGCTAGGACCACCCCACTGTGCAGCCCACAGGACCTCTTCCCCCTGACAGCATCTCCCGAGCCCCTGCAGCCATTAGACCTGCAGACGAGCAGACCCTGTTTAAGAGTTTGGAGCCTCCAAGTGGCTGTACTCGAGTTAGCCCCTTGCTAGACAAAATTAAAAGGGGCCTTCTGGTGATGAAGCCTAGTAAGTGCAGCATCCTTTTTTCCAGCAGCTAATGACACTTTCTTGCAAGCTTAAGACTCACAGCGCTCCAGCAACTGCTCACATCAATCTGTAAAATGACATGTGGTGACAGTGTGGAGAGGGGAAGGGATTGACTATGGCACTTCTTGAGCTGGACAAGCCCTCGGCCCCTCAGCACGCTCCCTGTGGGGCTCACCTGGACCCAAAGCCTGGCTCCCTTTCCCTGCACGTGCAACCCTCCTGGCTGTGCCCACTGCTGGGGTGAGCTGGGGCATCCCACATCAACAGGATGGGCTCCCTTGCTCCTTTCTCTCCATAGCCGTCAGCTGGCTGCTCCTCAGGATGTCACAGGGGACCATGAGGGCCTTCAAACAGCCTCTGTTGCATGAAGTGATCAGTTATCCCACAGACAGGCAGTAGGATGCAGCTGCAACCCACACCATGGTGCTTGGGTACATGCCCAGAGGACAAAAGCCTTTGCTGAGGACAGCAAAGGCTCGCAGCAATAAGAAGGAATGTACGTGCAGGAGAAATCCTCCAGTCCTGACCAAGGCTGCTTCCCAGGCTGAAATCAAGAGTTTCATGCCAGAGAAAATATTAGCCAAAAGCAGTTCCGTAACACGCACGATAGCTTGTCTGAGTGGCTCTTCACCTTGATCAAGGTGCTGTGCTGATTCAGAGCATGAGCTCAGGCCACTCGAGTGCCTTGCTCCATGCAGGTGAATTTGGGACTGCAGATGCAGAAAGGAAAAAGTCCACCATCATTTGCAGCCATCTAAATAAAATGACACTGGTCGCATCTTGGTCATGAAGCAGCAATGACTTTTTCTCTGACAAACAACTAGTTTTTAAATGATGGTATGAAATTAGAATTGGGGTTCTTTTACTCTTGGAGGGAGATCACAAGCAGTTACATACACTCGTACATGCACTGTATCAGTGGGTCTCTCCTGGACCTCCTACACACACTGCACAGAGGCTTTCATCATCCAATTACTTCTGGGCTGCTACACACATACACACAACACAGGTAAACACCCACCTCTGGACCCTAATCCTGCAGAGATCTCTGCAGCATTTATCAGAGGGTGACTGCTAGACCTCCCACACACACAGAGGAATTTAATTTGTGTATCACAGAAGCACATTAACCCTCTACCCTCCCACAGCCCTGTGCACACCTATCGCACAGGCTGCAGGCCTTGCACGGGTGTTTTAAAGGAAATATTAACCCTCCTTTGCCCTTGCTGCAGAGGCAGCAGCATATTGCGTGGGCACGGGTGAGAATTCATTTTACGACTGTGCAAAAAACCAAAAAGATTTTTACACTTTGGGAAAAAAGGTCACCTTTTAGATGCTTTTCTACTCTCCACATCCCCAAAGACATCCAAGAGGACTTGATTTTTTAAAAATACACCCAAAACAGGCACAGCTAAAGCCTCTCTGGAGAAGCCCAGCTTTGCTAGTGACAAACGTCAGAGCAAGGCCTGTGCACAGGAGAGCTGCATACAATGGGACCATTTGCAGGATGGGGCTCAGCGTTTGAGAAACAACTGCTGGAGCAATACACAGTTAAAGGGGGGGACACTGTGACCAGGGCCTGTGCTCCTCTTGCTGATGCCCACGCGTTGGGAGCGCATGTAAGTCCCCCTGTTCTCAGTCTGTGGAGTCACCTAGGGCTGCACCTGTCTGATTTATAGAAACATGCCTGCTCCCTCCCCTCTTCTGTCACATCCCATTTTTGAGGTCTCTCCACTGAAGACATCAGTGGTCAAGAGGGTTCTCTCCGTCTGTAGAGCCTCAGCCCAGCATGGCCCTAAGGCGGGGGGATGCAGCGGTGAGCACTGGCTGGGAGAGAGCAGGGCTCAGCACGCAGTGAGGTTTTCTTACCCAGACAGAGCCACATCACCAGCTTTTTCCACTGGAAGAAGGCAAAGAAGAGTCTCCCTGCTACAGATCTGGCATTCATGCTGTCTCCAGGCACGTCCTGCAAAACAGTGGAGGTAACACAAGTCAAAAACAGGGCTGATAAGCTTTCGCCTGGCACTTTTGCAGAGACAGACAGGCTGGGTGCCCGTCCCAC
Organism: Burhinus bistriatus; assembly: GCA_013397275.1. Taxonomy (NCBI): domain Eukaryota; kingdom Metazoa; phylum Chordata; class Aves; order Charadriiformes; family Burhinidae; genus Burhinus; species Burhinus bistriatus. The sequence goes on along the minus strand of VYXH01012647.1, from coordinate 172,842 downwards.
AAGCCTAGACTTCCCAATGCCATGCCTCCATCCCTACAGCGTTGGTCCCACACACACCCTGCTGACCCACAAGACCCCTGTGCACGGAGAAGAGTGGCTGCGTTGGGTCAAGCCCTTCTCTCACTGTCTTGCTGGGTGCTGGTCAGTGGAGGCAGTAGATAAGCACTCAAAATCCCTGCCACCATAGGCAGGTCCCACACATGCCCTGAGCCCCAGAAGCAGGCTCTGACTCAGGAACAGCGACCAGGATCAGTGCAGCTCATCCCACCACCTGCACAGGACCCATGGTCACAGCTTGCATCTCCAGTAAGCACTGGATGCACCTAACCGCTTTCCCAGGGACGCTTCCTTCTCACAGCCCCACAATTTGTTCCTCCAACAAGGGAAAAGAGAGCCCACAAAGTGCTGCTTTGACTGCCAAGCAATAAAGTCCTGTGATCAATCCTCGTAAGCCATGGAGTTTGTAGTGTTTAGGTGTCTGAGTTTGACTGACAGCCTTAATTATATAGGGACAGCATCACAGCTCAAAGAGACGATTGCTGGTTCAGGCTGGTGAAAAACAGGAATAATATGCTCCTCTCTTAGAGGGATGGTGCAGAAAGTGAGAGCTCAGCTTACCCATCTGATGGTGATCATCTAATTATCCTCAATGAGCTAGACACAAATCCCAGCTCAGCAGGGGGAAGTGCTCTGTGATGCTCTCAATCCACCCTCTTCCCCCCATACCCTGGCCTGGAAAAAGACCTTTGCAAGGCTGATTAATCTGTCCAAGCAGATCCTTCTGCTCACTGCCACCCAGCTGGAGAACCACCACCCTCTGAAATCCAGGGTCGGCAGCTGCTGCTCCCCCTGGCCATGCCAAGGAGCTCCAGTGACCCTCCAGCTGCGGGCAGCACCTGCAGTGCATCAGGGCCGGCCTTAAATGGGAAGCCCTGGTAGCCTGGTGTGCTTTGGGAAGGCAGGGTGTTTTTCTGGGTGAATGGGTAGACTTTAGGGGAAAGGTACTGGGAATATTTCCCAGAAAGACCTTAATATAGGGGCATGGAAGGAGGTAGCTCATTTCTTCTGGCTTCAGGCCTTCTGTGGCATGGGAGTGGGTGCCCTTCAGAGGCTGCTTCCTTTGCTTAAAAATACAAGGAAGAGTTCTCTTACTACTTTTCCTGCAGGAAAGCCTTACAGACTTCACACTGTGCTTTTGCTTATAAATGGGTTCTCCCTTTCTCCTGCTCTATCAAACTTTGCAGTCAAAACTAGATGCAATGCTTTCAGTCTCTAACTAGGTTTAGGGAGAAAATGTTCAGGTCTGAGCAGCGATTTTGTACTGGCAGCTTCCCATCCCTTTCATCTGTCCCTGGAGTTAATACTGGCCTGGCATATGTAGGAGTTTCTTGCTGTTTTCTGCTGCTGTGCTTTCCCCAGGGGCAAGCTAAAGCCAAGGGAGGGAGAGCAGGTACAAGGACTCCCATAATCAAATACAGCAACGACAGGGGATTAATTTAACATTTTGCTCTTAAGTGAAGGAAAGAGGCAGGGCCGAGGTAGGTAGACAATCCTGTTTCCTTCTTATTCTCAAGACACGATCATCTGAAACCAAGCCATTCCGTCTGTCCTGCACGCAGACTGAAGCAGGAGGTGGAGGACAAGCTGTTTGAGAAAAGATCTCTTATTGATTGACAGAAATGTAACTGGGTTTCTTCACGTAGCTGGGGTTTTCACCAGCACCTCCCTCCTTAAATTGAGCAAAATAGTCCCAAAAGCCTGCGTGCATATATGCACTTGTTCATGCAAAATGCATCCTGGCTGCTGAAGGGCTTCATTTGCCCATTTCTGCTTCTCTCAAGTATTTTAGGATTCTTTCCACAGAGGCTTTTTCTTATTCTGTGTGATTTTTTTTTTTTTTTTTTTTTTTTTCCCTTCCATTTTAATTAAAGTATTTGTCTCCACAGCAGGAAATGTAAACTATACAGCAGGCAATCTTGATATATATTTTAAAAGAGGAAAAATTATTTAGCAAAGCTATTATCTTCAGATATGCACAGAAGCAATCACTAGCCCTGTTCCTAGAAGCCAGAAAAATCAAAGAAAAAAGGGAAAAGAGGGATGCTGCTCTTTTAAAAACTAGAAAAACATGATGAACAAGTTTTTAATTCTGTGCCTAGAAATGAAGGGTCAGATTTTTGGCAAAGAAAAAGCCATTCCTCTTAGCAAAATGCAGGAGCTTTTCCCTAAGAAACTGCAAGAGCTGAGGAGTAGCTGAATTCTTTGAAAATCTGTTGCTCAGTATTATCACTGAAGAAGGGCTGGCTGCTAAGCACTAGTGAAAACCTCGTTTTGTCTAAGTTTAATTGGCAGCTGAGTGCTGCTGGAGATGTGGTCTGGGTTGTGTGTGCTGACTATATCCTGGGTTTGGAAATCAGCCCTAAGTGCCTGTGCCATACGCTGTTCTTAGCTGCACAGGCGATCTGAAGGGGAAGGAACCAATTTACTACTCTGTGCCTCAGTTTCCCCACTTGCAAAATGGAGATTATCACAGTTCAGGCTACAAACCTAAAATCATCGGCATAGAGCAGCTAGGATGAGTCACTGCAGCAGATCAAGAATAACACAAAAATACCTGAAGAGATGAGGCACTCTCCATTCTTCAGAGAGCAATTGATTAGTTGAGCTATACTGTGATTTTTGTCCATCGGAGACTGCAAACTTGAAAAAAAAAGGCCTAGAAAATGAGAGTGCACTCTTGCTGATTCTCTTTCCCTCTTCCCACACCATTCCCAGCCTCTGCCTCCCCTGCTCCAGAAAAAAAAAAAAAATTAAAAATCAACTTCTCTAAATATTGTTTCGCTCACATCAGCCCAGCAGGAGAGGCAGAAATCAAATTATAACCACTGAAATAACCATCAGCGCTTCATGCCAGGAGGGTGGGAGTAGACACTGGAACATTTTGCTTTAGGTTTCCAAAAAAAAAATATGTCTATCTTTATTAAAATAAACAAGTGCAAAAGAAGAAAGAGAAAGAAAATCAATCAGCTGCATTTACAGCAGGGAGATATCAAGCAAAGAGCGCTCCATCCAGAGAGATGGATGAGAGCTGCAGGAACCAGACCCCCTCTGTCCATCTTCTCCCTTGGAAGAGGTTTATTTTCCCTCCTCTTCTCATTCTGTGCTTTCTCTCCTGGATATATGTCTTGTTGCTTATGGAAAAGTCCTAGAGAGAACTTTTTCCTACGGAGACAAGAGGGGTCGGAAAAGCAGAGCTATACACCTTGTGTCCACCAGATAATTCAAGACAATCTCTATGAAGGGGGTCACACTGTTTTTGATACCTACAGGATCTGGCGATAATCTGGGCAGAACTTGCTGGGTTTGTAAATTCTTTGCAGATAAGAACAGATAAATATCAGGATTGTCACATCCAGATATTTTTACAGAGTTTCTCTCCTGCAGGGATTATTTCAGGAAAAAGCATGTGCTGTATGGAAATGCTGTTGCAGCCTTTCTATTCGTCTCTACAGCTCTCCCTGGTTTTGGCTAGAGAACCAGTAACTTCAGGAACCAGCTAACTAACAAATTTGCTTGCTCTCTTCCAAAACCCATCTGCCAGCCAGCAGGATATTATCATGCAAGACCTGCACTAGGGCTTGATTCCGACCAGTGTGTATCTGAAGACCATCTCTCTGCCTGCGTGAGCTCAGGAGGTGAAGCCAGACAACGTGGCAGCAACAGGGTCTGAGCGAGGGGCAGCTTTTCTCAGTGCACCCAGGCAGATGCATTTGGTGCACACTGGTCTACAGGCGCTACTGCCCAAATTAGCCCTAGACCTACCTGTCTTGCTGCCTGGCTAAGCACAGCCAGTCTCTTTGGGAAAGGTTGTTTGGGCCTATGCAGAGAGGGGGAATGGTCTCAGGCATGCCAAGACCATGGAACCCTCCAAGTACAGCTGTGAGGAACCACTGCACAAAGCATCCACTGCGCATTTTGGAAGATGCCAGCTCAGGAACACATGCTGAGGCCCACGTTGCAGCACTATATGTACTTGTGTCTCCTCCGGTCCTCAGAAGATGGGGCGATCCTGCAGCAGCAGCCAGCAGCTGGGACTCAAGGCTTTGCCGTAGTTGGGGACAGCAGAGCACTGGGCATCGCTGTCCCCCAAACCTCCTTCCACACCTTGTCCCTGGAAAGCCACTACATCTGCAGCAGCTTCCCCTCCACGGAGGGGTTAAAAATCCAGTTGAGTTGCAGAGGAGGCTGAGGCGGTTTTGCGCTCCTGCAGTGCCATCATGTGCTTTAGGTATGCACTGCAGAGACACTCCTGGCTGACAAAACTTGCAGGGGCCAAGGAGGCAAAGGAACTGGCAAGCAAAACCTCAGGGTCCCTGGGGGTCCCTGGAGGAGGCATGTCCCATCTTCTGGCACTGACCACCCAGGAACCGAAAGTACTGCGGCCACCACCGCTACGTGCACAGGCACACCAGGAGGCAAACACAAGGGAGCCCCATGCCGTGATGCTCTCTGGGCGACCAAATATTTCAGCAATTTTGATGCCGTGAAGTACAGGACTGAAATCAGCCCTACATCCCACAGGGCTGTTGCAGGCTACGGAGATCTCAGAAGGGAATAGCAAAGGATCCCCCAGGAAAAGAGCCATGGAGTGGAAAATGGGGATTTTGCCCTCTATTTCGCCTGGAAAATTCCCCATCCTGGACATTTCCCAATAGGCCCTTCTTGCTGCTTAATAAACCCTGCTCCAGCCGTGGCAGGTCCTCAGCTCCTGTCAGCGGGCGCTGTGCCACATTGTTAAGTGAATCCATGGGAGAGAGCGCTCATTAACAACGCCGGCAAACAACGTCACAATACCATGACAGCACCTACGGTGACAGCTGCAAAGTGCCCCGATCAGTGATGGCAGCAGCGACTGGCAAGCACAACACGGTCTCTTGCCACCACGGGGGACCTGGGAAAGCAACATCCAGCAGCAGAGCGGGGGACAGAGGAGCCCTGCACCATGCACAGCGTGACGAGGGCAGGGTGCGTGGCTGGCAGCACTCGGGGCCGCTGGTGTCAGTGCTTTCCCTTTGCTTGCTGCTATCTGGCTCCCTGGTTGGGAAAAGGCACCTTGGGATGCTGCAGCCATGTCTCTTGGGAGCATCTCCCCTGTGGTCAGCAGGGGTCTTGCCGCTCCACAGGGCCATCACTCTCTTTGCACCACAGCCTGTTGCCCCTTCCTGTTCCCCTAGTCCCCTCCAAGGCATGACTCCAAATGAAACCCTCCTTCAGTCCTCATGTTTTCTCCCATTGCTCTAATGCCAGCTTTCCAGCCCAAAGCCTTGGCAATTTGTCCTGCCCTCTGCAGCTCCGGCCTTTCTTCCCCCTGAGCCTCAGATAAGCAGCAAGATATGCAAGCAAGCCCTGGAGCCTAACCAAGCCCTAGCCTATTCTGCAAGGAAAAAAAAGAGCTATTGCATGGGAAAAATGAGCGATTGCAAGGGGAAAATGAGTGATTGCAAGGGAAAAATGAGCTAATGCAAGAAAATCCTAACCATTTCGGGCAGAAGCCCTGCAGGGCAGATAGAAGAGGATGGATCTACATGTGCTGTCAAGCTCAGGGACAGACAATGGCTCTCACAGCCCTGGGGGATGCACACAGCTTCCCACATCTTGTGGTCTAGCCTGACACAAGCAGAGGGGAAGATGTACACATCAGGAGGCCCCAATTTCCCTTCCAGTGCCCCCCTGTTGTGGAGTTGGAGCCCAAAGCCCTCACAGCTCTCCATGACTGCCTGCTCCCACCACGTCCTGGGGCAGAGACTGTCCCAGCGAGCGCTAAGCCCCTGGGAGAACAGACTGGGAGGAAACGGCCGGAGAGCGATGAGAGGAAAAGCCTGCCAGGGCTTGTTCTGCTTCTGCCTCGCACAGGAGGCTGCAGCCGGGTCCGGGTCCAGCCCTGCACGCTCGAGGCCGAAAACCAGATGCTGCGAGCAGCAGCGCTGCGGGGACAGGCACGGTGGCAGCATGGGGCACTCCTGGCTTCACAGCCCGTGTTTCTGGCTCTTGCGCTCGCCAAGAAAAGAAAACAAACAAAGTAAAAAGTTTTAAAAAGCACCAGAGGGGAGGAAAGCGGAGCAGTCTGACAGCAGCTGGGGCGTACAATGCAGGGCACACCGCCGGCTAGCCGCACACCAGGGCTCTGGGTTGTGAAACCAACTGCTTAAAATTGCCATGGCATGAACTAGATTTTTTGGGGTGAAAAGGAGGAAAAATAAGGCCTGGTGTCCGGTGAGGGCAGGCAGGAGCACGGGGGCTGCTGACAGGGGAGCAGGGGCTCCTCTGCCCGGCCCCTGCTTTTTCCTCCCANCCCCAGGCCTGTCACAGCTGTGAGGCACTGAGCAGGCCCCACAAGCCTGGCAGCCATTTTTAGCCCTGTACCACACAGGCCCGTCCCCGTTTCCCTGCCCTCATCAGGCACCACAGAGCCCAGGGAGGCATGGCCATGGGGGGACAAGCTGGGGACAAGCCGGGGCCACTGCTGTGGTTTGAATCCCAGCCCTGCCCTGGCTGTCAGCTATCCTGACCCCGAGCCAGCAGCATCTACTGCCATGGGCCCCCCCGCACGCTCCCCAGGCTGGGGATGAAATGCCGGGAGCTGATGGAACTGTCCCACAGAGGCGGGTGACTGGGGGTTTTGTCTTCCCGGGAAGCTGCTTTTTCAGGCTGGGTCCCTGCCACGGCATTCCCTGGAAAGGAGAGAGTAAAGGGGTGACTCGCCGCGCCACCACAACACCCGGCGGAGAAGAGGAGGGCCGAGGTGGGATGTCAGGGGACGGTGTTCCCGTGGAGAAACTCAGCCAGAAACCTTCCTCTGTCAAAGCTTTTTTCTCAGAAATTTTGACTTTTTAATCCAACTAACAAGGAACCAAACGATTTAGGCTGAAAGCGTTAGAATTAGCTTTGGCGATGCCCCCACCTCAGTGCTCAATATATTCCTGGTTCCCTCTCCCACTACAGCTCTCTAGCTGGACTACCTTCACTGCAATATATGGCTTTGGCTGGCCATGTTCAGTTATTACATTTTAATGAAAAAAAATATACATTTGGGAGAAAGTACATTCTTTGCAATCAAATAATAAAATAAAGGATCTGCCCCAACCAGATTCTGACAAAAATTTCTACTCAGAGGAAATTTATGCCAGCGTAAATGGATGAAAAAAGTTATTAGAGTGGAATCACAATATTTTACATTCATTTTACAGCAGTCTAAATGACAGCAAAAACATAAGCAAAATTAGAGGCGTTCATACATTTTCATTTCTTCCCTCTTTGCATTTCCTTACCTTTCCTAGCCCACTCCATCTGGAGGAAGGTTTCCAGCCAGGCTTGCCTGGCAAGGAGTCAAGGGCAGAGGGACGCCCTCAGACCAGTGTCCAGGGATGATTCTGGGTAACAAGAGAGAAAGAAAAGCAGGTTCTATTTAACTTCACGGTCTTTGTTATATCTTTATAGAAAAGCACTGTGGTAAGAGAGGACTCTTGACACTGTCCATCCCACGGACACCCTTAACATGTGCCTTCTATCACTGTGAGCCAAAAACTTCCTACAGCCAACTATTCTCTCAGTCCCTTTTCTACTTAAGCATGTGTTTAATTTGAAATCACGTTGCCAACAGTAGGATGCAAGCGGTTCTGCTTAGATGCTCTCCTGATGTGGGTGTCTAGCTACCGATCAGCCCTATCCCTCTTCCTTCCCCCACTTTGAGTCACACTTCCCAATTTTCTTGCTGGCGGTGATGTCTATTTCAATAGACGGGAAAGAGATGCCTCTTCAGACTTACTGTGCTGCAATCAGCAGCCACCTAGCTAGGAGTTGCTGGATTGCTGCTTTCTAATTACCCCTTGCATACCCAAATAACTTGCAGCCGGTGGCACAGAGGGAAGAGGCTGGTTTTCAGGTTCTCCCCATGCCTGGAAAGGCAGCCGGTAGCCCCGTGTCTGCTCAGCATCCACTACTCCCGCAAGGGCCAAGCCTGTTGCAGTGTTTTGGCCCAGAGGCAGAGAAAAACCAGCTTTGATTAGAGATAAGCAGGATGTTTTCCATGCAGAACTTCCAAGGAGATATCAGACAGGATCAATGGAGCAAACTTGTCTTTAAACACCACCTGCAGAAGACAGAGATCCAGAGTTAACAGGGAAATGAGTTGTCTGACACAAAAGTACTGTCCTTTGATTTCACTTTATCCCTGTGCCAAAGCAACCATCCCTTAGGAGTGCAACGTGCTTTGGTGCGTATGGAAACAGCTTTGCACAGGAGCTGCGGGAAACCTTGTTTTGCCCTAGAGCAGGCCCACGCCAGCGGGGAAAGGTGGAGCTCTGAAGTGGCCAGTTTGCCATCACGTACCAGCTCCTGGTGGTGATGGGCACTGCTCCTAATTGCACTGACCCCTCTTGAAAACAGGTTAAGCCCTTCCTGTACAAGTGGGAGCTTTTGTTTCACGTATTTACACAGGATGTCTGCAGGAGGGCTAAAACAAATCACCAGAGCAGACAGAGCTTGAGGGTTCTGCCAGATATCTCCTGGTAAATTGAGCTAAGATGCTGCATGACCTTCACTATCTGCTGAACACTGCCATCCCACCACAACCAGCTGATCCCACCGTGGATGTCTGCTGGAGCCCTCGCTCCCCACACTCTGCCAGGAGAGGCAGAGGAGGAGGCACAAAGGCACTGCATGCGAGCTGCCAGCCACCCACCTGAGTCTGCCAAATTTCCCAGCGCGCTCCCCCAGCCCAGATGAATAGTGTAGGTTTGGTCACGCCACTGAGGAGCGTCAGCGCTTCAAATCATGAGACCGACTTAAAAATAATAAATGGTGGTAAGTGAAAAATGCTTACTTCCTCTTCGTTTCCCTGGGGTTTAGGAGGGTTTTGCAAGCCTTTAGAATTCCGGTTTTCAGGTTTCCCTGTGATGGTTAAAAGTTTGTATTTGCTTTAGAGAAACCTTATGACTCTTGTAATTAAAAGGTCCCAAGAACAGGACTTAGAAGTTAATAAAAAAAAAAAAAAAATCCAAATATCACTGTATTTGCCAATAAAGCCCACCAGAACAGGCTACAGTAAAAGGAGCTCTTTGGTCAGGCAGTTTACTTGCCTGTGTATTTACAGGATTTACTGAGATGCAAGAGGAATGGATATAAATTGACATGGGAAAGGGATGTATTTTTTACGTTCTATAAGTAATTCATATAACTTCAGTGGAGGGTCTTGCTTTCTGTGCCATCCCCTTTCCACAGCAGCTGCATCAGCTGAACTGGTGACTGCCACCAGCATCCCCTCCTGCATCTGTAATACAGGTAAGGATTCTGGCTCCCCTCCAAGCTCACAGCTGTAGGTACCAGAGGCAGAAGGTATCCGTGGGCATGCGCAAGCTGACATGCCCTGTGAAACCAGACTGTCCACTGCAGACTCACCAATTCTGGTCTCCTTTAGCCCAGGCATCTCTATGCCGCTCCCTGTTTTGTGAGCCAAACATGTCCAAGGGATGGGAGGTGAAGAGAGAATGATTTTTCACTGTCTTTTTAATGCAAGAACTGGGAACATTGAGTTAAATTAGTAGGTGATATGCTGAAAACAAAATAAGATATACAGCTTCACACAGGAGAACTATGGGACTATTTCAGTGAAGATTTTGTGGCTACTCAAAGTTTGCATAACTTTAAAAAATGACTAGGCAAGCTCATGGAAGAAAATTCCAGTCAGAGCTAGAAACCACAAAGATCTCCCTGGGCTGCAGACTGCTGGAGGCTGCTAGAGAAATAGCACTCTATGATTGACCTATTCCTATACATTTCCCAAAGCGCACACTGTTGGTTACTGCTGGAGACAGAATACTTGGCTGGATGCACTTGTGCTCTGACCTAGCCTGGTCATTCTTTTTCCTTATTTATACCAGTGTATCAGCACTTGAGGGAGGGAAGATCTGTGCCATTGAGAAGCTGTTTTCCTGCTTTCTAAAAAAAAAAAATCCTCCTCTGAAGGCTGAGTCTCATCAGGAATCAGTGGTGGGACCATGGGATGGCAAGTCAAGGGTCCAATGACTGTCTGAGTAAGAACATTCCCAAAACAACCAGCAGGGCTTTATTAACAGACAGCACTGTCAGGTAGCTTGGATGGAAAAACACATTCCTGCCATCAGCTCCAAAGGCTCAGCCTGGCAAAGAGTGTGACTGCAGATTGTGAGTGTCTGTTTCCTTTTCTTTGTTTCCTTGTTGTCTTTTTAAAAACAATCTGCCAATTCATCATTAAGAAATTAAATATTTTATAGCTGCTGTGATGCTGATGACAGGTGCCAGATTGATTGGTTCTGGCAGAGGAAATTTGCTGCTCATTTCTTCCCTTTGCAGCAATAAGTTATGTGCACAGGGGTAGAAAGAGGGAAGAGCTGAAGTCTCCAAGCTGTCCAGATCTGACCCAATAAAGAGTTTAAAAATAGGTACAATCTGGAAACATTTTGGTGCCAACAACAACAACAAAAAAAGCCCAGCTAGAATGGCTGTGTTTGCTAGTCCTTTACACAGTGGGTGGAAGGGGAGAGTCCTTGGCACGGCTAGCACAGATGTCAAGGTTGCCCTGACTTACGGGACCCCCAGGACAGTGCAGTTTCAAAACAGCCACAGTGGTCCAAAAGGAATAATCATGTAATTGAGCCACTAGCAGTAGAGCCAGAGACCTTGAGCGCTGTTCTGGCCTCTGCCACTGACTTCCCATACAGCCCTGAGTAACTCACTTCATCTCTGTCCTGGGGAATTTAATACACCTCTCTTTTCAAGCCTGGCCTATCTCAGACAGTTTCTGATTAGGAATGAGCTTATCTGTACAGCATTGGGCACATCAGGGAGGCATCAGCTGGTGTGCCCCAGCAGATCTCCCTTTCCCACATGCAACCTGCCTGCTCTCCCCTTAGCCCCATCCCGAATGGACCCCTTGTTGTGTCCTGGAGAAAGGGGATTTGGTAAGTCTTGCCCATCTTTGATCGCCTCCGCCTCCTCCTTCTCCACTGCCTTTCCCATAAGCCAAGTTCCCCTGGGGCAACCTGGTTTATACAGCACTCGGCTGAGGAGACAGACGAGACACATTCCCAGAGATGACACTAACAAGATTTACTACGTGACTAAGGCTTGCAATCGGTGGTGATAACTAGAGAATTACCCTGATAAATATTTGATATGATTTGGAGAGTAATAATAGATTTTTCTTGCCCACGATTTCCATCAGGAAGAAGCAAGGGGAAAGAGCTGCTGAAAAGGGGACTGTAATTGTGGCATCCATCTTTCTGGCTGAGGATACCTGTCCTTTGCAATAGATCAGTGGGGAACAGGGCAAGGGGGACGTGGAGGGGCAGAAGGTGACAGGGCATCCCTCAGCCCCACCGCATTCAAGATCGGCTGGCAGGTCTGCGGCTCTGGGAGGATTGAGTGTGTGGCTCCGTGTGTGTGTGTGTGACAAGTCAAACTGAAAGATGGAGGGGGAAAAAGAAAGGGAGGCCAGAGAAAGAAAATAGGATGGAAAGATCCAGGACAGCAATGGAAAAAGGGCTGGGCTGGTGATGAGGAGGGAGAGCTGGGATGCAAAGGGAGCTTTCTCTGTGCTGTTGGATGTGAAAGGACACGAGGGCTGGCTGCTGCTGCAAAGGCAGAGCGTCCTTTTGTAAACCATCTCAGGGTGCATGTCCATGGGCAGGTGTAAGCAGTCTGTCTGTAACTCCACTGTGCTTCCAGTCAGCCTTGCACCAGCCACTGCTGGGAGGGAGGAAGGACTGGTGCCTGTGTTAACTGGTCCTGGTCTCAGGCTGCAGGGAAACGTGATCACCTGTAAGCTGCACCTTTTCTTTAATGAGAGCACCCCAACACCACCAAATCCCAATAGGATTTCAAGTCATCAAAGCCAAGATATTTTGTTGACACGTAGCTCAGAGCAGCAAATATCTCTGTCGGAGAAGGTCAGAGCAGCCAGTGACACACAACATGGCCTTGAAGAGTGTGAAAGCAAACCTTCCCCTTCTCCCACTGGCACAGGAGGGTCTCAGAGACCCCACAGTTTTTGCTGTCATTTGGTATCACAAGCAACAGGACTGCAGTGCTGTCCTGGTGTCACAGGTCTCCCAACATACCCTCAGCAAAGGTCAATAACTGGCACATAAAGGTTCATTTTCCATCTTGCTGCCTCCACCACAAAACTGTTTAAGACTGTAGGTAAGTTTTCATTTCTGAGCAATCACATTTCCTCACACTGTCATTCACACAACAGCACGACCCTGCCAGGACTCTCTGGCTAAGGATACCCAACACAGCGGTCCAGCACACAGAGCCCCCTTTCCCAGCTCTGCCACCAACCTGCTGTGCCACAGAAAGCAAGTCACTTCACCCCTCCACGCCTTCATTTTCTTTCTGGTGCTTCATCTGCCTGAAGTACCTGTCCTCTTTGGAGCAGAGGTTCAACAGTGCCTAGCACGGTGGTGCCTGGATCTTTGGTTTCCAACAGGATATAAATCAATGTGTCCTGATTTCCAGAGAAGCTGTCACTGGTGGGAGCAGCAGAAGCTCTCTGCCTCTGAAACAGTGGGCCTCCTTTCACTTTGGTGCCCAATTTGAGGCCTCTGACAGTAAGTGTTCACCTCATTCTTTATTCCCGTCCTTATTTTGCACTCAAGTCATTACTCAGGCTGCATTCAGTGGCATCAGCTAAAGGAGATTTTAAGCTAATGCAGAGAAAGCAAGTGAGAACAAAGATCACAGCAAGGAAAGTGGTACTTTGGCATGTTCACATAACAGCTACTCCGTCAGGTGGAACATGACAGTTATTGTAGGAATCTCTTCATAAACCCTAATACACACTCAATTATATACTCTTAAGATTCCCTTTTTGTTCCATGTCATTCATCTAAAGAAGTGTCAGATGAAGAAAGGCAATAATCCACAGAGACCCCGATTCATTTTATCCACATACTCAGGGATAGTTATTAATAGCAGAGCTGCTGGTTAATTGCACGTGTCCTGTTACAGGAGATCAATCACATATAGAAGAGCTTGAAAACAACTTAGTGTCATTTTACACAGAACTGTTTAGTCAGGGCTACACTCGTGTCCTTGCTGGACTTGTACAACCTTTTATGAGAGTTAAGATTTGCTGTGGTTGAACTATCCTAGAAACGTTGCTTCCCCCCCTGAGTTACAGCTAACTCTGGTCTGTCTGCACAAGCCGGTGTTATACTTTTGGGTTGCAGTGTAGACACAATCTGAGAGGCCAGGGCTTGCAATATTGATATACACAGCCTTGATGTCTTCCATATTAAAAGATAACAGGAAGAAAAAGCCAATGGGCTTTTCCTCTGCAAGAGGCTGCGGACAACATGGTTGCGTCTTCTGCAAGCCAGCAGCAGCAGGAGGAGGAATGGGCATGTGCAGCACATAACAACCAAAACCAACCACTCTGCTATTGATAAATCACCCATCTTTTATTTAGGATCACATAAAGTTCCTAGGCAGGGATAGGGATCTTGTCGCAGGAGATGCAGCACACACATATGAATAAGACTTCAGGCTCTTCTGAATCTTTTCCTGTTTTTAATAGTATAAATAATAATAACTCCACAATGAAACCAGATGTGGAAAAGTGGATGAGAGGAGCCCCAACAAAGACAAACTCCATTTCCACCTCTCATCTGTGTCACCAAATCCTAGTCCAGTTTCCATCACTTCCAGGTCCCAACAGTCTTCACTGGCTCTTGAAATGAACAACAATGACTTCCATCATCACATCGTAAAGGTTAATCTCCCCTTCGAGCAATCATCTTCATAAGAATGACGAGTTTAATTTTAAGGGATAGGTCCTACACAATAAAGCCACAGCTTACTTACACTGCTGGGCTGAACGGATTCACACAAACAAGGCTCTGTCTCTGATGACGGATTCATTCAAATCCAGAGAGCTAGAGTCAAAAGAAAAATTCAATAAAACCTTCTTGATTTTTTCTATTCTGCCCATTAAGTTGTCGCCAGATGCCTTAATTAGATACTGTTATTAGCAAGAACGTACCACACAAATTAAACCTACTCCATGCTTCATCTCATTTGGCCAGTAAGATAATTTTACCCAACTGTGCTCTCTAGAGGGCATGGGATCTGCTTTATCTATTCTCCTCATCTCTGAAATAGCTCCAGATCTGGGCCCCAGTTCTGCTGTGCACTTGAGCATGCGCCTTGCTCTAAATCTGCAGGGTGGCGAGATAGGTGTTTCACAGAGTTCAGACAGTTAGTGAAGACTTTTGTGTCTCATCCTGAAACCAAGACATCCAAAATCACACAGAAAATGTGGCTGCTAGGACCCGGGACTAAATTATTTTTTTCTATCTTCTGAGTTGCACACCTGCAACATGTTTTTTCAATACTGATACAAGCGGAAGGTAATTCTTATCCTGACACAGAGTGACATGTATACAGGCTCTGAAATGCAAATATAATTTAGCTTTTGTCTTTATTTCATGGAAATACGTCAGCAAAACATCTTTTTGAGTGGGGCAGCACTGCGCACCACCTGCAAGTTCAGTCCTGATCTCTCTTCATGCTCCCCATCAGCGGTCCCATGAAGGCACTTAACAGCAGGCAGGCAGCTAAAGCCTGTCCCCTCTGCTTCACAGCCTTGTGCCCGGGTTGGCTTCTGTGCAGGAGGGATAATAAGACTGGATGGCCCAGGTGGAGAAGTCAGACATGGCTCTGTTTCTTACCCTTCCTGCCTGAATGTGAATAACTCTCTAAGCGCCAGAGAGAGGAAAGCCAGACCCTTGGAGCAAGACGAGAAAATGAGTCGAGTGGTCTCACAGTGTGCGGCGGAACTAGAGAAGCATCGTGCAAATAGGAGGAGAGGGTTGACTGAATGCTGGTTCAAGCACTACAGCATCACTGAAGTCACTGGCTGTAAACCAATTCACAGCAGCTGAGGAGCTGGCCATAAATGTCTGTGTTTTGGAGACTTGCATGTTCTGCCATGAAAACAGACTCCTAGAAAGGCTGCCAGCTGCCCTCCTGCCCTGGCCTTTCTCCACAGAGCCATTTCCATCTGTCCGTGCTTTGAAAAGGTCGTGGTGCTACAGCCCCGAAGTGCTGGGCATTGACCTTTTCTGCAGGGAACAAATAGTGACACTCAGAGCTTCACCATCAACCTGCCAACACGGTGATCCCACAGGAAAGGGAGGTGGGCTTCCTAATCTGGTAGGTCAACACAGACAGGGAGATTAAGCCTGACGCTCTATATATGTATCTGAAAGAGGACTTGGGTCTTAGCAGAGCTGTCTTCCCCATACAGACCTGCTCTAGGGAGAGCTCCTGAGATGCCAGGGCAAGGAGAGGGGCAGGGGCAGGAGTGGGTGACACAGAAGCCACCAGGCACACATCTGCGTGCTGGGCTGAGACACCCTTGATGCAGTGGGGGAAGGATGCTCCTGTCATTCAGACGCAGGGATGGGATAACCCGAATCTCATGCCATGTTGGACAAAGCACCAAATGCTAAAAACTCCTGAATACTTTTTCCAGCTGTAAACCTTGACTGTGGACCCCTTTCACTCCCTGTGCCTCAGTTTCCTGCTCTTACCAATACAGATTGTGGCATTTTTTAGGGGGTATGGCAAGGGTGGATCCAGGAGAGTGTGTTGGCCACTCTGTGGACACAGAATAATCACCAGCTGGGGCAACTGGCCAGGCATGAGCACATAGCACAGGAGCAAAGGTGCCACTTGCTGCCCTAACTGCTTGTCCCCATCCCCTCTGAAGCTAAACCATCACCCCCTAAGCCAAATCCTGCCCACCAGCCTCTCTGCTGTGCTGCGTATGAAAAGAACTTGGATTAAAAGAGCTGGGAGCTGCAGACAGGGAAAACAACAGTGACAATTACAATTTAGCAGAGTTCCCAACAAACAGGGGAGAAAGTACATCAAAAAGATAAGCTGCCCCTGCATGTATGTTAAAGAGATGGAGCAGGCAGACAGACAGGCAGAGCCCATATCCAAGGCATGATGCAGTCCCCCGCTCCCTTGCAGACTGGTAGGTTAGCATTTTTTAAGAGGTAACGAATCACTGACAATCCCTAATCTACAGTTCCTGCTTCTTCCTTCCTCAGGGCCCAGCAGGTTCCCCAATGCCTGGCACCTACTAACATAATAATCACAACAGGGGACAAAACTTCGTAAAAATTTCCTTAAACAGCTTTCTCCCCAGCATGCCAGCATCTACATGTAATTACAACATGTGTGCTGCGAGTCCAAAGCTGAGAAGAAAACCTGCAGGCTTACCAAAGCTTTCCCCTCTCTTCCTCCCAGCCCCTTCCACGAGCATATCACCTTGATTGCTCAAATCTGACTGTTTCCCAATCTTCTTTCATCTCACATTGACCTCCCAGCATGGCAGGCAGCAATAATCAAAGCTGTGACACGTGTGATAGCCCTGTGCCAGACAAGGCATTAACAGTTCCTTTAGATTTAAGCCCAGTTCATACCCACCCAGTAAATAGCCTTCCCAGCGAGCTCCTCAAATCCATAGTCGGTTCATCAGAAAGCACTTGTCCCAGTTTCACAAAAGGCCTGAAAATGAGGCAAATATAAAGCAAAAGAAAAAAGCATATGCTGGTTAAAATGACTCTAATGCAAGAGCAACAGACAGGATGGTAAAAAATGCACTTGCGCAAATTGTATCAGCACGCCTGATTCCAAATGCCAGCTTACCCTCTTTAGGTATCTTTAGACAGCAAAATGCAGAGGTGATTGTCTCATATGTTGATGTAAGTTAAGAAGAAAATGGCAAGAAATGCTAACCCGGAGCAGTAACAATGCGATAGCGCAGGATAGCAAGCAGATCACCGGGACCCTGGGCAGATAGCTTAGATTCTTACACTATGCGAACTCCTCTGCTGATCTGTTTTCCCTGATTTTGTTACCTGTCCTGGCGACATTAGACTTGAGATTTTGCCATGTGTGCTGCAATCATCACTTCAGTTTCCCATGCAGATGTACTGGCTCTCTGGCAGCAGCCTGAAGGGATTCTCAGGAGTATCAGGAATAAGAAAGCTGGCCAGAATACTAGGAAATACTCAAGGGAGAAGTGCGCTGCCTGGGAGGACAGGAATGTCAGGGACCTCCTGGGCTAGGAAGGCCAGTCGCTGCCATGGCAGGCGTAATAGGAAAAGCTCAGACCTCAAAACCTTCTCTTTTGTCCCTGCATCTTCCACCAGCAGGCAAGGAACATTTTCTCCTGACTCTATTCTGACTGTGTTCATGCCCTATCTTGCTTCAGGAGCTGTATCCCATCAGCTTACAGAGCTATTTTACCTCTCTGGAACTTCTCCCATGTCAACCTGTGTTTTACCAAATTAAATATGCTGTTCCTAACTCTTCCGCTCTCCACTCTGTGATCTGTTTTCGATCTTCTAGATCATCTTCCAGCCTTCCTCTGCATTCATGCAAAGTTAAGCTTATCGATATTGACCTTAAGAAGTCAGACCCACAGTCAATGACACCATTTTTTGTCTGTAGTTGCTGAAATATCCCTCCTGATACATCCAAGAATAGCATTTACCTCTTTGTGCCTGACATCTCAGTCAGTCTGCAGTCACTTAGACCACATAGATCTTGATCATTTGCAGCTCACCATCTCCTACATTACATCTGAGGCTATCACAAGTCCTCAGATTTGTGACCTGTCATCTCAAAAGTTTTTGTTTTCCATCTCATTTCAACTGTTCTTACTCTCAAGGTCAATTAGTTCTTTCAGACTTGTACTCTCATTTTTCTCAGCATTGCTAAAACTTCCAGTTCTGTGTCGCTGGGTGATTTTAGCCTCAGGATCCTGCTTTCACTGCCAAGATCATCCACAAGAAGAAAAGATCAGTTCCAAAACTGTTCTGTGAGAAACTCTTTTAGTAAATTCCCTCTAGAGAGTTGCACCTCACCTTACAGTTTACTAATCCTCCTTTCCTCCACCTTCACTAATAATTTCCCACATGGCACCTATCAGATACCTTACTGAAGTCTAGATAAAGGAGATCAGCAGCATTTCCTTTGTCTAGAAAATCAGGTATCTTATCAAAACAAAGCTATCATGTTCGTCTGACGCAATCTACATTTCGTAAACCCATGTTGCATCTTATCTCATTTCCCCTTTATCTCTGGGTATTTAATTGTTCTTTCATTCAAAATTCCCTTTGAAATCTCCAGTCAAGGTTAGATTAAGAGACTTGTAGTTAACTGGGTAACTTTTTCTCCACACCTTACTACTTCTGCTGTTCTCTGGTCATATGGCATGATCCCTAGAAGACATTATTAATCACCTTTTCTGCTGGACCTACACTTTAATGTGCTGATTCTTTCTGACCTAAAGCTCCATGGAGCTCAGTTCACTCAGGTGCAGTGCAGTGTTAAAGCCTGGTTGGGGGTATATTACAGGAGAAAGGATTTGCCATGGGCAGCCCAGGGTGGTGGTGGGATGTGATGGACAAAGACAGAGGTCTGTGGGAGAAGTCTTTTGGAACATGTGCTCTGCTGAGATTCATCATAAAAGTGAATAGAAAGGAGGCTGGCTCTACTACTCCTGCAAACAGGGAGTGCAGGGTATTAACGAGGTGCAACCAGGCTGTTTTGTTTGTGAGCAGCTTTAAAAATGTTAGACTTATTAGCGACGGTTGTCAAAGTGCCGCTTGCAAAGTTCCCCACCGGTGCAGCGACTGCCAGAGCTTTAATGTTAATTGGACAGATTGTCTCTGGTTTTGAAGAGAAAGCTGTGATTAATGAAACAACTGTTAACGAGGCTGGAGGAAAGCAGACCCTTCACCTTCCTTCTTTTGAGAGGAGGTAAACAACAACTGGCTTTAGCTGCCCTTAAGGAGTAACTGATTGAGGGCCTTCCTTAAGAGTAAGGCCAAAACCAAGCTGCAGAGATGAATTCAAGGACTGAGAGGCATGTCGGTCCTTCATGCCTCCAGGTGGAGGCAGGACATCCACAGCCTCTTCTGTAGTTTAATTCCTGAGCAAATCTTCCTTGGTTTATCTGAGATTCAGAACTGACTAGAAAACACAATCCTGGACCTTAGGTATCTTTGGTCCCACATAGGTTCTCCATGGTCTTTTGCACTCTGTGCCTTTGCACTGGTCTAGAATGGGCACAGTTCGCTCTCCTAATTCTGAAGTGGCTTTTATGTTTATACTGGCTATTGGGTTCCATATTTACACTCACACAATTGGCCGGAAGAATAGGTATAGTTCCTCCTTGGATATAAAAGCTGAAGGGGATGGGTGCTTTTCTTAGTCTTTCTTTATCATGGGCTTTCCCTATCCATGGACCCTTGATCTCTGCCTACCAACCCTCTGGCACTACCACCCTCCCTGAATTTCAGATCTGCTTCCTATAGATTTCTGAAGATGCCCATCACAGCGCACAGAGCTTAAAACAGATAGGACCTTCTCCTTCCATTATACACCCTGCCCTCCCATCTAGGAACTCAATCTCTTAACACACACAGGCTAAAATGCTTCCTATTGGTTTCAGAGGGAAAGCACACATTGTGCACCGGAGTATCCAGCTCTCCTTTGGTTTTTGTTTCCAACTTACCTTGTGCTGAAGGAGAAGGTTGGAGTGTTTGGTGTCAGAGCCCTACCAGGGTCTTCCCGCTTCCCCAGTGAATTCACTGGGGCATCTCTATGGAGCCATTACCAGCACTTAGGTCTTAATCTTCCTCTCCCTGTAGTCAGCAGCAAGACTCCAGGCTGACTTCAAGGGGACAAAGATGAGGCCTCAAATGTCTGCCTCGAGCAGTGAACTAAGAGTTCTCCCCCCTCTCTCATGATGTGCTCACACTCTGAGGCCTCCGGTCATTACTCTCCTTGCTGCCTCATTACCAGAATGTGCCATTAAAGTTTCGCTCACTTGAAAATGATCTCTTATTATCTCTCCATGGAAATTGCCCCGGCAACAAGCTTCCTTCAATATCTATCAAGCCAAAGAAAGCCATTAGAGAAATTACAGTGAGCTGCATGGATGCTCACGCCCCTTCCCTGGCAGGTAGGCTCCCCTGGCACACGGCAGCAGGTTCGCACGCTGCTCTGGCTCCATCATGAGGCCTGTGGAAGAGCAGCCAAGTGTCCCTGTCAAGGTCCCTGCGAGGATAGGGTGGAGGAGACCTGGAGCTCAAGTCAAAAGTGGTACCCTTTGAGGCAAGATCACTCCCCATGGAAAAGATGATGTGCTGGGAGCCTGGTCCTCTGTGCACAGCCCTGCAAGCGTTGTTTAATAGCTAAAGAGGAGGGCAATGGCCCAGACTGTCTGTACAAATATGGGTAAAGGTTTCCAAATAATCCTTTCTAGTTGCTTTCATTTTGGGGTGTCTCCCATGAAATGCCCAGAGAGTCTCCTCTCTTCATTTTAGATGTCCATAGTGCTGTTTGTCTGGCTTCGTCGCTCTAGGCTGCCTTTCCAGTCCATGGAGACAAGAGGCATGTCAAGGGCATGATTCATTTCACCTGTTTTAGACATCAGCACAGGATGAACTGCACCCCAGAGGTATCTGTTTCTCTCCCCTGTCTACAAAAGAAGATGAAACAGCTTACTGCTGTAGGTATCTGTGTTGCCAGATGAAGCAAATTGTCAGTGCATTATTTCCAGAGATGCCAAAGCATTTGGATTACGGACCTTGAAAAGATCAGAAACACCAAGTGATTATACGTCTCCAAAATATAGCCCAAACCTGTGCAGAGGGAGGACTCTGTCTTATGATATATGGGTGCTTGACAGGGGAAGTATCAAGCTTCATCAGACTAACTGAGGCTGTATTCGATATTTAAAATGTTACAAAGTCCTCTGAATTCACATGGGGTGGCAGTATACCAGGTCCCAGGTCCTCCTTTATTACTCCCTCCCATGACTCCAAGTCACAGCGACGGCATGTGCTTATTATTTTTATTTCTATTTTTCTCCCTTAGCAGAATAACAGCACTGGCTTGTCTGCCACCTTCGACAGCAGCATAAGTATAAAACACTCAAGGCATTCTCAGAGAAACAAACTAGAAGCAAACCACGGGAGCAGGGCCCTGCTCTGCCCTTTCTATCACCAAACTCTGCAGGTTGCATTTCCACACTTAAGGTTTGATTTGCTACTCGCAGCCCTGAAAATGGTGAAAGGAAAAAGAACAGGGGCATGTCTTTATTGTCAGTCAGAGGTCTGTCTTCAGCAGGATTTTTATACTAGGAACTGCATCACAGTATCTGCTTGCCAAGCACTGGATAGCCTAAGAGCAATGGGTCTCCACTACCAGGGTTACATCTTGCCTTTAGCTAAGACATACTAGAAGGAAGGATGGCAAGAGGTTATCTTCCAGGCTAGTGACAGGAGCACTGAGTTTGAGTGATCATTATGCTAGAAGCGTAGACTGATCCCCAAGGGTGCTGCATGTTGGATATCTGCTTTCCTCTAGTCGGTATTGTAGCTCCTTCCCGTGCTACACAGCCTGTATATTCTCCTACCTCTCTGCATGTCTCTCTGTCATGAAGGCTTGTGTCTCCTCTGAAATGACTAGAGGTTCCTTGTCCCTTTTGCCACCACCTTTTGCAAATATAGGCCACTGGACTCTGTCTACATTAAGCAAGGGCTGACACATATTTGTGGGAGCAGCTGGCTCCAGGGACACCTTCTGTATCCTGCCTGCTGTTTTTCTGGATCTTATCCTGACTCTACCATCACTCGTGTTGGACATTCAGTGTGGTACTCACAGCCTCCCCCTGAACTGGAGCCGCTGCTCTGCTCGGTGATGGACCCCGCCATTCAACCCAGGTCCCCACAGGCTGTAATTATGCCACTAAAAAGTAGCTCAAATTCCTTGATCCCACCTTATTTCATTTGTACAGCTCCCCTTGCTAAACTGCCTGGGCAAAGTGGTGTTATGGCTTAGCCCAGGAGAGGAGGGGAGAGTGAGAAAGAGAGGGAGAAAAAGAGGTATTGAAAGAAAACCAGGAAATCAATAAACAAAGTCAAAGTGATGTCAGTACTGAAAAGCAAATGGGAGAGATGGACAAAGAGAAGCAAGCCATGGGTATGTGTCATGTTCTTGGTCCCCTTGGTTCTAGGGGACAGCAAGTTTCTTGATAGAGCTTCTCAAAGCGTGCCTAGTGTGTAGGTCTCCAAGGAGCCTGATTTTTGGTGCTGGAGGTGACTATACTGAGGTGGAAGATGTATGCAGGGAGAGTGCTGGGAAAGCATGTTTGCATTGACCCTCACAGAAGGCTTGCAGCCCTAACAAATCTCATCTTGGTGGTTTCCCTTGCCAATGCCACTGAGAGGAGTTCATACAAAAAAAAACCCAAAAACCAACAAAAAGATAATCTCATGCAAGAAGGGACAGGTTTTGCTAAGCACAAACCAGAAAAAAAGTCTCTGGAGGCGCAAGCAGTGTTTATGGGACTTGGTTTGGACTTCACAGCCTGCTCAGCTGCAGGAAAGGGATGTGGCCTGAGATTTTTGCTAGCTTACTTGGTCATAAACCAACCAATTAAGTCTGAAACTCCCATGAGAGGATTTCATTTATTTCAGCTGGACCCCATACGTGCTCTCTTTCTCTGGCTGGCCAGCAGCCAGGTCTGCTAGAGCAGCCTTGGTGTTTCCTGTACCTGGAGAGGTTTGCAAGCACTCAGTTGGTTTCCACTTACACTCTATAATGGAACTGGAAGTCAGGACTCCTGGGTTCCTTTCCTGTCTCTATCTCCGCCTTGAGGTATGACTTCAAATAAATCATTTCCCTTCCCTGTGCTTGCCATCTGTGAAACGTAGCTAATGATACTCTCTCTCCTACCTTTTAAGATTGCTCCGAGATTCTCTATAATCGCAGGGTGGTATTATTGTAGCAACCATTCTGGACTTTCCTAGTTCGAAAATGATTTTCTGAGATCCGATTGTGTTGAAGGCTGGTGTTTGCTGATCTGAGGCAGAGCAGCGGCCAGAGGGTAAAAGATCAGGAGACAGGATATGAGAGGCCTGGAATCAGCAAAGACTATAGCATCCCAGGAAGGATATGATGAACAAAAGGAAAGATCAAACTTGGTTAATATTATGTCAGGAATGGTCTTTCCAATGTGATATTCACCAACAAGGGGATGGGGTAATTTTTTGCTTCCCCACACCTGTTGGGAGTTCTGGTTTTGATACTCCAGAATGGTGAAACATCCAGGATAGTACCTGGGCTCTTGATTTGTAAAGACAGTCTAGCAACATATTCAACTCAAAGTAAACTTTCACGGATTGGATTACACTAGATCATCAAAATTATGATAGCAGAGGGGCTTTCAAATGTTCCTCCAGGCATGGGGATGTTGAGTAGACAGTCACAGTACAACTCTACTGCTTCAGGGAACAGAAAGAAATTTGATCTTTGGGAACTGGGATTTGAATTTTCTGTTAGGTAACGAGCCACTTCCCATGTCTCCCAGCTGCTGAAGAAAAGATCTGGCCAAATTTAGCCTGGATATACTTAGAATCCAGCACAGTATGTTCAGGGTCATTTCACACCGGGGAAGATGTCAATGTTTAATTGAGATTGAAAAATTGAAGGGAAACAAAGACAACTGAAGGCCTAAATGGAGTTTGTCTACGACTACCCCATGTGGCCAGAATTCTCAGAAGGTATTTAGCCTGAGGAGGAATGTTAATGGCAGGAGTATTTTAGAGTTATATGAGTTATAGTGAAAAGCAATTTATTGCTCTTCTTGCCTTATCTCATAATATGAAAACTACGGTCTTATTCCATTAGATTAATGGTTAGGCAAATTTAATACAGGTTAAAAGAAAAAAAAAACCACCACACCTGATGTACTGTGTAGTCAATTCATTTAATTCACTACTGCAGGAGGTCAGAGAGTGATATGCTGTAGTTGGAGTTAAAAAAGGGCTCTGTAATTTTACAGCCATTAAGAGCATGTCATTATACCTGTGAATGGTGAAATGGAAATCTCAAACTTCAGAATGCAGAGAAAGAATAGCCTTAGGAAAGAAATTTCCCCATCTTCTCCCATCACCTTTCACACTACTGGGGAGTTGTATTAGACCGGGTTATTGCCACTACCCTTGGAATTGCATGCTGGCAGCCACCATAATGTATGCAGGTGTTCACTGGTGCAGTGAGGCACATCAATGAACATGGTCTCGTTCCGTTTACTGAACAATGCTGTGTTTCCTCGCAGGATCTGAGAGCCCACTTGCTTCTTGGTTTAAGGGAGTACGTTCTGCCTGCACCCTGAAATGCAGCAGCCACACCATTCACCATGAGCAGATCCCCTCTACCTCCAATGGATCTGGTCAGGAACAGACAAGAAGAAAGGCAGTGCAGCTTTGGTGGCACTTGGTGCCCTTCAACTGATAGTTCCTCTTCTTGCAGAGGCTCTTTTGTAGTTGACATCAAAGACTGGGCCTCATGGATTGAGAGGAAAGTGATGGGTATTCAGCATGGCACTTTCCCTATGGGGAGTCAGTGCCACATAAGGCAGTATCTACCGGGCTTCCTAAAAGCAAGCTGGAGGAAACTGTATTTCCATGGAGGCAAACAGCATCAGGAGCAGCCAGAGGCCTCCATGCAAGTTATTTCACCCTTTAGATATTCACCGATCCATGAGATCAGATGAGCTGGGAAATCTGCAGCTCCTTTCATAGTTTCCTTTTTCCCGGGGAGAACCATGGCATTTGATTCCCAATGTCATGCCCCTACTGTCTACACAAATAGCTCCTCATGTTTAGGTGAGGAAGGCTATCATAGAAGGGTATCCTGGGTCCAGAAAAGATGTCACGGATGTGGTGAGCATACTGTGAGCTATTGGGACACTTTCTTGGGTGACATATCTCCTTAGTTCATGGTTCATCTGCACCTTCAGATGCCAAGCTGCACCTGCCTCCCTAGCAGCTAAATGGAGACA
Organism: Burhinus bistriatus; assembly: GCA_013397275.1. Lineage (NCBI taxonomy): Eukaryota > Metazoa > Chordata > Aves > Charadriiformes > Burhinidae > Burhinus > Burhinus bistriatus. The sequence continues at coordinate 147,866 of VYXH01012647.1, read as the reverse complement.
GTTTGGTTTGTCAGGTTCCTAAGAATTAGCCACATGTGGGAAGTCAGTGCCTTTTCCACCTGCCTTTACCTTCAAAAATTGAATTAATCTGGATTTAAATTGGCATTGTTTTCTGTGTTGTGTGAGGAACTGGGGAATAGGTTCATGTTTTAGTCAGGTTCTAATTTGGTGGAGAATTAAAGCCTCATAAATAAGGCACAGTATTTATTCAGCATGCTTGATGAAGACGTCCTTCCTATAGCTCCAATACAATCCTTTTTCTTTTTACAAGCAGAACACAGTGAAATGTAAAACATTCTGTATGCCACCAGCACACAAAACTCATGGCCCAAGCGCTCAGCTGGTGCAGACTGGCAGAGAGCAGTGGCTGGCAATGCAAACACATCCACGGATACTGCACGAAGAGGTGTCAAAGCTGACCTTGCTTTGCCCTCACACATCTCTGGAACCTTGCACCCAACTTGTGCAGTCACACTTGCATCTTCTGTCTCCATGTGGAAGCCTTTGCCAGCATGCTGGACGTGGGGAAAAGGGCTCGCAGTATTACAATACTGCAGTGTGAGTTACTTCCTCCCCCGTGCGGCTGAAAACTTCCTGTGCCACCCCGCTGCCCATCTTCACAGAGAAACACAGTTGGCTGCTAAGTAGTGGAAACGTGCTGAAGAGCATTTCCTGGGCTTAGGTGAGAGATTAGCCTTCAAGCCACCAAAAAGACCTTTGGCAGAAGCAGTCGGCTCAGGACCTGAAGTAAAACGTCTTTTATCCAGCCCTATGGCTCAAACTTCCCTTCTTGCTTCCCTGGGCTTCCTGCCTCCTCTGAGATGACAAGAGGAACACACACCTCTCTGCTCCGGCTGCCGGCCGTTGGACTTTTCCGCCAGCCTTGCCAGCATTCCAGGGTCCAAATGGCCTTTCTCCAGCTCAACTAATCTGTCACTGCTGAATCTGTCAGCTGGCAGATAATGCATGTGCACGAGCTCTGAGGTGGGCAGGGAGGAATGGCACAGACCCAGGATTTACAATGCACGTGTCCAGGGGAGGGGGGGTAAAAGCTGCGAACGCAACGCTTTTCTCTCCCCATTTATAGCACGCTCCCCAGCCCATTGCAGGGGGAGCAGCCCACGGGAGGCTGGTGGTTTTGTAGAAGCTTTTGCTGATACTGAATTAATCCCAAATTTTCACTGTCTCCCTGCAAAGTTCCCCTGAGCAACCTGCATGGCCGCCACCTGCCAGCAAATTAAAAGCAGGGTGTTTGCAGCAAAGCCAGCTTTTCAGGAGTGTATCTCCTGCTCTCCTGGGTTGATTTGGATAGCGCTTCCTCCCAGCTCCCACTGCCTGCTGCTGCGGATGAGCAGATCTGCAGTCACGGGGTCCCCTTGTCAGACTGATCCGGTGCTGTAAATCCACAAGCTGTACATGTGTGCACCTTGGAGTCCCCAGCTAAACCCCATCTGCGCTGTGCAAAGGAGCTGCAAGACTAGACCCTGCGTGGCAGGAGCCCAAGTTGGCACTGCTTCAGCTGGAGACCATCCACCAGTGACAGGCCGTGTTAAGGCTGTGTTTCACAGCTTGCGAATCCCTGTCTGTGCCTGGATGTCTCTGGACTCTACATGGCAACCAACACCCCGCTCAGACCTCTAGCCTCCCTGTTAAACAAAGCTCCTTATAATTAACCATCTCCAAAAGTCCTGCCCCTTCACACGCAGGCCACCATCCCCTCCCTGCAGAGCAAGCTGTCCATTTCAAAAGACATGGGTCAAACACCAGGCAGGACTTTCAGCAAAACATATTCAAAACGATGCTGTGGCAAGTAATTATGATGATCCTCACCCTGGAGATCAGTGACCAGACTCACAAAGCAGGAAAGCTAATCTCTTTGCATCAGTGCTAGGATGAATATGAACTCTTGCTTCCATGTCCAGTTACCTGGGTCATGTCCCATGGACCCATGCATGCTCCTAGAAAGCCCAGGAGTTTTACTGGCTGAGCGTTGGAGCAGGCACTGCCTACTGCATAGGGCAGGACAGCTGAAAGGCTTGACATGGAGCTGATGAACCAAACAACACTCAGCATCACTGCAAGCACCACATCGCCTAGGAAGACGGAGCGTGCCTTTGTAAGGCACACTCTAATTGCACAGAGCTGTGACAGCTCTTGCGGTGCCATCTGAATTACTATGTCAGCTGGACACTTATCACCAAGAAAATAATAAACACTTAGAAACAGGGTACATCAATGCCATGGATGGCCCTCGAAACACGCTCAGTTCCCCCACCAAAGGAGCAGGTGTTTCTACTTGATGCTCTTCTTGTGAAGCCAGAGAGGCAGAATCCCGCTGCATGTTTCTGGTGACACAGAAAGTAAACAGTAATTTACCACCCACTCTACTCTCAAGTCCTCGCTAAAGAATTGGGACCTGACATTGTCTCCCTGAGACTGACAGAAATCGGGAATTACTCTATGCCAGTCTGGGTTCTGTAAAGCTGGCCTGAGCACTTCCTGTCTTCTGTGGTGGTAGCAAAAGCTGACAACTTTTGTGTCCAGGGGTTTTTGCTGATCTACACTTGCAGATTTATAGAAGATTTTAATATGGTAATTACAGACAAACCACATTTTCCTGTCCTTTACACTGAGCTTCCCCATGCACCTGCTCTCTCTCCAATTCCAGCTCTTTGGAGCAGGTTGTCTGTGCATCTTCTGCAGGATTGCCTCCACGCAGAGTTATATCCTCAGACAGCGTAGGGAGAACTGACCCATCTGCTTGGCATGTTGATGCTCCCTCATGGAAGACTCAGTGGGATCCCTCCCCCCTAACTTCAGCTGGCCAGAAATCAAGCACTTAGTGTAAACCAATTCTCTGGACTTTTTCTGTGGTCACTGGAGAGAGACTGGCATGTCCCAGGACAAATTATTGCCATTATACAGTGGGTGTCTAGGGAAGGAAGTGTTGGATTACCACTTCATTAGGGCTATGCAAAACAGGGAGAACACGAAACTTGCTTGATTTGGCTAAAAAACCTGATCTGCCCCTGGGGTAAGTTCGTAAAGCTCTTCTAAACCATGCCAACAGCACATTTGGATTGATCAATAGCCCTGGCTCAGCTATCCTTGATATGCAGTAGCGCTCATCTACAGCAATTACCTAAAAGCCTGGGAAGGGGAGGAGATCAAGTAATTTAGCAAGGGGACAGGGCCTCTGCATTGATTAAAAATGTAATGGGATCTTCAAGATGGCTTCAGAGTTGCCCCTGAGGTACTTCATCAGCTAGCGGCCGAAGTCATAGCACTGCTGGGGCTTTGCCTCTGTTCTCCAGCCCAGCAACCCAAATGGAGTCAGGGGACCTCTTTCAGGTGAAGACAGTGCTTCCCTGGGAGGGATTGTCTCTACAGCCCAGTTACAACAACAGTGGATCGGAGACGGAAAGAGAGGGAGATGTGCCAGAGATTAGAGAGCGCAGAAAGAGGGGCAGGGCCAGCATGTTTAAATCGATGGAACAATCAGTTGGAGGCTAAAGCAATTTCGAGATTAGGCCTCCTTTATGGAAAGCAGTGATCTCTTTTTGATGAAAAAGCCATCCCAGCACATTGTTGTAATCTTACCTCTGCTCGTGCAGTTTCCCTGTGTCTCGTGGCTGACCCACTTCCTTCAGCTCCTTTGCTTGTTTCCTTCAAGTGCAGTTTTAGCTCCAAACTACATAAATACCTTGTTTAAATTGCTTTAATCTTCAAGTGCTCTTTCTATTGATTTGAAACAGTTAAGCTGTCAATCAGCCTTTTCTCTTCACACTGTGGACCAGGGAGGAAGATTAAAATAACAAACAAACAAGAGGTGGATGGGCAGGGGAAGTTAGTCGGAATTTCACAGCGGATGCTAGCTCTTAGGAGCCTGGAAAGAGGTGAAAAGAGGTCCTTCCAGATGCTGAACGCTGTAGAAAGGCCGTATCCAGAACAGAAGGCAGCATGTGATGCCCTGCAACGCCCAGTTCCTAATGAATTCAGACACTCACACTGCTAATGTAGGACCTGGATATCTCTTCATGCTAAGTGGTGTGCAAATACTTCTAGGAGACAACCTCAGTCTTACCAACTTTGCAGTCAGCACTGATAAGACAAACAAAATAAAAAAGATAAGAGAGGTAAACAGATGCACAGAGAGAAAAAGGGCAGTGCACGAGTCCAAAGAAAGACTGTCTCCTGATGAGGATCTAGCACCTCATCAAAAAAACTCAGTGAACACACTCAGGGTGACTTTTTTGTGCAGTAGTGAGGAAGCGAATGGACCTGTACTGTGAAACCCAGCCTGCCTGCAGCTCTGCTCCCGAAGGCTGTGCAGAAATGCCATTGAGGAAGGACATCTGAGCTGGCCCACTGAAACTGCGGATGCTCTTGCAGTCACTGGATACATCCCCTGGCACGTTCCCTCGCTTGGATAGCGTACCAGGCCATCTGCACTCAGGACAATCCTGATGGCAAGCTTGAAACAGCAAGCTATTATTTCATCATTACAGCAAGGATAATGACAGGGCCAGAGGGGCTGATTGCTGCTGGAGAGGTCAACGGTCAGGGAACTAAGAAGGAGAATAAAGATGAGGCACGGCACATGTGGCTTTGCAAGAGGTGTGCAGCTGACTTAGCCTTGCTCTAGTCAAGAGTATTGATCACTAAAATGAAGCTGAGGGTCTCTAGTTAGAGTCTTCAAAGTGGAAACACACTGAAGTCCAGTCCAGTGCTAGTCACACACTCTGAAAATCCATCAATTAATCACATTATGCAAAGCCAATATTAGACACAGCAGCACTCAGATACTACATGGGCTTACTCTGTTATGCATGGGCTAAGGAGAAACCTCTCTGGTGACCCACTTGTTTCTGCCCCTCCCCATAAACATTTTTTTTACAGCTTCATGAGTGTGATAAGGACTCGCCCTCTACTTGGCTCTCATAAGAAGGAAACCAAATTTCCCAGCACTCTTTCCCTTGCACCCAGTGCAGAGGGATTTTCAGGGAAGTGCTCCTCTTGCATTGGGTGCTGAAACCCTCTGAACATCGTGGTGGCCAGGGAGGGAGAGCAGAGCAGGGAGATGACAACCCCAGAGGGGCTGGAGGGACCCAGGGGTGAGAAGGGGTGCTCAGAGCAGTGCTCTGCTTTCTCCAGGGCTGAGCTGCAGGTCCCACAGCTGGAGCACACAGGGATTCCTGGGAAGGGTTCACAGAACAAAGAGGCCTGAAATTGATTGGGTCATTCATTTGAATGTTTAAAATAATAATAATAAAAAACCCCTTCTTTGAATGGGTTTCTTTCCCCTCAAGCAATTCAGGCAGCTGCTCGATTTCCATTTGGCCTCAAGATTCTTTTATTGCTATGCTATAAAAATTTGCATGCGGTGGAAAGGTTGCTGGAGAGCTTGAGGTCGGAGGGTTGCACCTTTCTAGCTGCAGGGGCTGAAGGGATTTCACTTTCTTCTTCTGACTTTTGGGAGCAAGAGTGGGAATAAAGATTGAGGCAGAGGGGTCACAGAGGAACCTGCACGGATAAAATGAGAAAAGGTCACTGCACAAAATGAAGCCACTGTCCTACAGACAACAGTCTCCTACGTCACATTTCACTAGTCCACTCTCAAAAGGCGCCAATGTTAGATAAAGAATAGGGCAGAGGTTCTGTGGGGAAAATATTAGGGGATGAGAAAAATAAAGACAGCATAATAAATTTACACAAGGGGTAGATTTAAGGTTATATGGACAACTGGCCTTTCGTTTCTGGCTATACAAATACTTCCTTTTTAAACCCTTACTAATACTCTTTGGTCAAATGGGAGAAGAGGGGGAAGGAAGGCGTTGGAGGGACTGATGTGATTTTTGGCATGATAGGTAAGGCTGGGGAGGGGGCAAACTGCTTCTGCATGGGGGAGCTTCAGGAAAACCTGACACCTCGGAGAAAACCTTCGGGAGGCTGGTAGAATACAACTCTATGCAGGGAGCAGTGTAATATGGAGAAGGAACAATATATGTCAGCACTCCCTTTCTGATGATAGAGCAAAGTGTCATTCCAGGAAAACAAGCAAATTTCAAGGAGGGAAAAGAGAGAGGCTATAAAACAAGCAGTTTTTTGAGTTTTTTGTTTTTCGTTTTTTTTTTTTTTATACGAAACACACAGACTGGATTGATTTCATGTTTTTAGAGGACTTCAATCATATGAATAAAGATGGCTTTCCCCAGCTCCCCTTTCCCAGTTGTTAACAGCTGGCTGACGGCCATCACACACAGCAAGGGCCAGAGCACAGAACAGAGCAGCCAGAACTGACATTGGTGGATGAAGACTATGAGAACAGGACAGAAAGAGACCCGTGGAGAGGTGTCAACTAAAATAGAAAAGGACAGCACCAGGGCCACAGCACAATGACTTAATTGGTGGGTTTGTTCTGCTCTGTAGGGGTGGGCTGATGTGACACCCACGCACTGAGCAACAGCTGGCAACATCTGTCACAGCTCCTCCTCTTCTTCAGCTTTCAAACACTTGCTGTCCTCATCAGTTCTTCTTACTTCTCCTCCCCTTGCACTTCCTGACTGCTGCAGTTTGCTTTTTTTTAATGAAGTCCCTTATCGGGGCTTCAAAGGGGAGGTGCACAGAAGTCAGGAAGAGGAGGGAGTGGTGCCTTCCAGTCTTTCAGGTTAAAATTGCAAACACACACATATGCATACACATTGAAAAAGCAAAGCAAAGAGGGAAATCAATAGCCCTGGTCAAAACTCATTTTCAAATCTGAACGAAGCTTGTGATTAGTAGAGCCCCACAGAAGCCACTGTGTCCAGTCTTGATCTAATCCTTAAATGTCAGCCGTGCAGAATCATAGAAAACTAGGGGCGAGCAGGATTTCCAGATGCCACCTAATCTATCCCCATGTCAAACAGCCCCATATCCATGGGATTCACCAGCAACAGGAAATGCCAGCTCATTTTTATGGGTTGGTGTTGTGTTTGGACTAGAAAAATGCAATGGGCAGAACCTGCTTGCTTTACCGAATTTACCCCACCCCTGAAGGCCAGTGTGTCCCAGGATTTCCACCACGAGCAGGGCTTATCGCGTACTCAGACCCTCCTCATCGCTAGCTCTGCCAGTGGGGTTTAGCATCTTCCCCACTGGGTTCAAAAGGGGTGGGGAGGGTTGGGAGCGATGATGATGTGATGTATGGAGGGGGAGTAAATTCAGACAAGTATAATCTTGTCTCTAAAATTAGTGATTTTTTTTTTTTTTAATATAAACCTGTATTTCATTGAATGTCAATAAATAAGAGGTGATGGGGTGGGAGAGTGGAGGACCAGGCAGGCGTAGATGGGGATATGAGAAAGTGAGAGAGAGGAAATGAGGAAAAGAAGCTCTGGCCACCTGAGCTCATTTCTGAAGTTGGACATAACTGGTGATTAGCAAAGTCCAACTTAACTGCTACTATCTCCTCCCTAGCTTGCGATGTAAATGTCAGCTTCCTGCATCAGGGAGAGAACCACTAATGGCTGCGGCAAAGCAAGGAGGGGCAAGGAACTTCCAAATGAGCTTGACATTTTCTTAACCTGAAACAAACGGAGGCAGTGAAAGGCCAGGGAAGGAACCCATCGGAGTGACTGAGAGGGCTGTAAATGAAGAGCAAGACCTTGCTTAAACCCAGCCATCTGTAATGGGCTGCCGAGCTGTGACAGAGGGCGAGTTGTGGGAGTTTGCATTGGGAGGGGGTGCCAAGAGGGTGGGTGGAGGAGCAGATGTGTTCACACTCCCTTTTGGCAAAGAGGATAATAACATTTGCCTTCTTTAAAGGCAATACTGATGAATAGTTAGTAAGCCTGGGCTGGGCTGCTTTCCATAGGCTCGCTCTCTTCTCTGAGGGCTTTTCATATGGGAGGATTTGAGAAGCAGGACCTCTAAGCTAAATAAAAAAGCTACGCAGCAGGAATCATTCCCTTTCTTGCAAAACTCAAAATTCAAAGAAAGTTTTCATCCTCCTTAGGGCAAAAAATGAGATCTCAAAGTTTAATGGTCTGAACTGGGAGGTGGAGTACAATGACCAGGTTCCCTCAGATGAGTCAATACATTGATGATCAGCACAGTCACCTAAGACATGGCAAACACAGATTCAAGTCTTTGCCTCAGCCTGGTTCAGAGCAAGGCTGCTGTAAATCATAGCTCGGTCGCTCTTTGGGTGACAGTCCTGTGTACCTCACCACCGTGACTCAGTTCTGCATCTTTCTGCCTATTAGACTTGTCCCAGTTAGGAATTCATGTAACCTGGTTCATTCCTTCAGAAAGAACTGACGTCAACTCATGAGTATTTTCCAATTAACATCCATTTCAGGGAAATAAGACCATAATAAAGTATCTGTGGTGCTGCGTTAGACCAAAGGTTCCTCAACCCCTGCCTCAGAGAGCACACTGCAAAGCTTCAGAGAGGGTCTAAATCAGTTAGATCTCTAACTATGTGTAGTCTGTGCCACTGGAAGAACACTTGGGTTTGAGGTGCACCTCAACCTACTAAGTCTCCTGGAACTTTCCTTGAACCAACACACCGTCACCACATATTTTTTGCTGCACATAGGTACGTGCGTGGTTTTGAAAAAGTTCCTTATTACAGTTCAGTGGAGAAGGACAGACCATATTTTATCACAGATTCGCTTGTAAGGTTCATTATTGATTTTAATGTACCTGTGCCAAGAGGCAACAACAGGCATAGTTTTTTAAAGAGAAGGAAGGAAGATTAAATATACTCAATCCTTGTCACCTTAGCAAACATTTATCCATCCGGTTGTGTGTGATGAGAAGTCTCTATTCCAAAGAAGGAATTAAATTTTAATAGGACAGAAACATGTTTGTAGGGCTGTCATGGCCCAGGATTGGAACAGACTACAGCACTGCAGGGAAACAGCAGAGGCTGCAGACAGAAGAAAACCAGAAGGTGATAAGTTATGCCTGAAACGACTGATAGTAGGGAAGTAGATGATATAGGACAGGACTGATGTGGAGTGTCCTAGCCACTGATGGTAGAGAAATTCCCTGCTCAGAAAGGAGGCAGAGCAGGTCCCAGCATTGCCCTGGCTGTAGTTACTGCTCACACAGGTGACACCAAAGTTACAATGAAAGCCAGAAAATCTCAGTACAGACAACAAGGTGTATACTCACTGCTACGGGCTTTTCCCACTCGCTCTGCAGGACTATGTTTACAAGTAAGCCTCTTCCCTTCTTTGCAGATGGGCTTTCCTCCAGTTGGGGAATGTTTAGTCCTTCCAGGTAACACCAGCCAAGCTCAATGCTCATGAGAAGGTTAATAATCTCCTTGCTTGGGCAGAGAAAGGCTAGCACTGCAGGTGAAACCTTTGCTGGGCTCTTCGTGTTACAGCGCAGGGCCTTCAGGACCAGAATGAAGCAGGGATAGAACGTGCACTAATGACTGGACCAGTGGAGGCTGGCAAATGGTTTGGGCACCTCGCACCTCCTTTGCTGTGCTTGGTACCACAGAGTAGGCGCAGAAGAGATTGCTGTTCTCCCATTGTCCCGGTGTACACTAAGGTTCGCTCCATCCTCCAATGAAGAACTCACTTTACCTCATGCCCTTTAGTGGCCTCCACAGCTTCTTACTTCCAGTCATTACCAGCCACGGTCTGGATTTAATGAGGCCAGAGTTCACTGGATGAAATAAATGCAGGTCCCCGAACCCTCTAAACCAAAGCTAATGAAAAATATATGCTCCCTCACTCCTGCTCTCATTTTCACATCCTGCAAATTATCTGTGCTAATGCACGCAAGTCTCTGCTCCTCCGCGGCTTCAGATGCTGAACTTTGAGTCTTTGTCACATCAGCCAGCACCAAGTAATTCCGTACAGAAGTCTGACATTTCCAGTTGAAAAAAATAAATTGATTAAAATTCAACAGGCATGTAGTGTTCAGCTTTTAAAGGTCGGCAAATCTAAGGAACTATCAACTGTAAAATAATTCAGCATTTAGAGGGGAGGGGAAGCTGGGGGGGGTCCTGGGAAGAGGGGGAAAGCGCAGAATGTTAGGATCATTTACTGCCTGCATTTTGCTGTCAAAAACATAATTACAGGCAATTTAATTATCATATAATGGATAGGGTCCATCTTCCTGAGCACCATGGCCGGATCCTACTTTGCCTCCCTGGGTCCTGTGCAGTGCAGACAAGGGGAGGGGATGCTAACAGCGACAGGGTGTTTCTGTGGGTAAGTGTCTACAAGGGGACCTTGGAGAATGAGGATGGGTGATGTTGTTTCTGCTGGTTCTCATGTTGGAGACTGGATCAGGCTCATCTGAAGGAGACTTTCATCCAGTAGAAGGATCAGGCTGTTGGAACAATAGCGGCAGAAAATCCCTCCTGAGAGAACTGCTTTCACACAGGAATTATGAATTTACCCAGGCACAGGTCCTCTTTCTAGCACACTGCTGACTATTTGGTCCTGCGTGTCTCCTGTGACATCTCTATTACTAGGAGGCTCCACTGAATACGGAAGCTAAGATGGACAAGCACAGCCTCATAAGCAAGCTACAGAGATGAGTACTGTTCCCAGAGGAAACTAGGTCAGGGTCTCATGAGCTGCCTCATCCATCTCTCGTCACTGGTGTTCTACCAAGACCCAGATCCCGTATCTTCAAGTTCCTCCAGTTCTGCCATCTGGATTTTGCTTTTCAAGGTCTGTATGACCCAGTTTTGAGTAAGATCAGGTTAGATGAACAGGAAGCAAAGCCCCTTTGCACCAACCTTGATGGACCACAAACGTTTACATGAACAAGAAACCTGGACACAGAAGTGTTCAGCCTGAGCCTTCTTTGACAGGTTGCAAGTTACTGATTAGGACACTCTCCCTTCCCTTGACTGCACTGTGCATGTATAAATCATGTTATCTAATGCAAGGCTTCTCCTCTTCCTTCTCCCTTATCCCACCCTCTTGGTAAAATCTTTGTTCTTCACGCCCTTTTGTGCATGAACTTGAGGCCAGCTTTTTCCAGCCTGGAACATGTTTGGTTTCACTGTTCTGTTAAGTCAAGAAATACATCCCAAGGGAAACATCTCCCAGAGCTTAGTGGCAGAGACAGCAGAGGAAGGGTTGGAGCCCACCTGAGTGGGATTTGGGGCAGCGACCTGTGGACAGTGGGCACTCGGCCTCCTGCTGGCTTTCTGACCCGTAGTTTAGCAGGAAATAGGCAGTGTGATGCTCTGATCGGCTTTCCCAAGGACGGGATCACAGCCTGTTGTACAACCCAACTGTGACCCCTACAGGTCTCTGAAAGGAGAATACCGATCTCCTCAGAGGCAGGCACAGGGAGAGAAAGAGTGAGCAAGGCATCGCCTCCATCCTTAGCACTCAGTACCCCTGAATATCAGGGCACAGTTGATATGCCTGTGATTTGCTATTCCTTGTAGTATCAGATTCTCCCCTTGCTCACACAGGTGCCATGCCACTGATTTTAGTGGGACAGGATCACTGTGACTGAAGGGAAAAATATGGTCCATGAAGTTGCTGGTGAATCATGCTCTCCAGGCCAGAGACCACCAGAAGGACTCAGCTCTGTGGAGCAAAAATACATATCAAAGGAGAGCAAGGTGACTCCTACCTCAAGGTGACTGTAGGAAGCTTCTCCGGGGGAAATTGTGTCTCAGCAACAGGCCAAATCAACCTTCAAAAATTGAAATAAGGGGAAAAGAAAAAGAAAGAGCAGGGCCAGCAGGCACATCGCTATTGCTCTATCGCCCAAATGCTGCTGTGTGTCAGTACAAAGAAGAGGCAGAGGAAAGAGAACACTCCATCTGCTTTGTTCAAAATGCTCCCAGCCTAATCTTTGCTAACTCAGCTCCATCCCTGGACCTCTGTCTTGTCTTGTCTGAAGAGGAAGTCACTATAGTGCAGTACTGCAAGCTCCTGCTAAGCTTTTGATCTCACTGGCACTTACATCACTGGCAATCTCCCTGCCCTTTACCTTGCGTAGCGAGTCCCTTTTGCAAGCAGCGGGACACCCACATCCCCACGCTATCTCCACCCATTATATTAGCCCAATAGAGGGATTCAGCTCATCCATCTCCACATACAAGACCTGGACCTCCCTTCTCCAAGACCATGAACAGACAACCATAGTCTCCAGTGCACTACACATTTGCCCTGGATCACGGTGGATCAAGCCCACCACAAGTATCAGCACACCACCAGGCCGCACGGACATCTCCCCACATGGTCAAGACACTCCAGGTCCTAATCCTTCTGGCAGAAAACCCTATAGGCTGAAACCTGTGCCAGGGAAAGAAGAGGAACTCCTGCAGCTCCACATCCCATCAGTGTGGAGCTTGCAAAGCCTGGACCTGGGGAAGGTAAGTACCACAACTCCCCACCGAGCAGGGCTTGCTGATGGCAACACCTAGGGTTCACTCATGAATCAACAGCAGCCAGGCTAGCTGCTCTGCCTCCTTCCCCCTCCCACTGATACACAGCAGCCAAAAAGCACCATGTTGATTATTCAAGAGTGGACTCTTAACAGCTCTAATCAGTTGATAATCCAATAACACACTCAGCTGAGCTGCACTCTCAGCTCCCAGGTCCCTGCCGCTGAGAGAACATTTACAGCTGCGTCCTGTTGATAACAACTGCCCCGGTGGTCAGGAGGAAAGTACAGCAAATGACTCCCCGCTCGCTGCCGCCTCCTGCTCCTTAGCCAGGTGAGAGGCAGGCAGACCCTTCTTCCCCATCTCACCCCAGCCTTCTCCCAGCCCCTCTCTGCCTGCGATGAGCCCAGAATGCTGCACAGCTGGCTGCTGCTGGGGTCCTGTCTTTTGCCTTGCGTGCAGCTGTGCAACAGCCCAGCTCCTGGGATGCTGGGGAAAAGAAGCTGCCTGTTCTCTTGAGCTATCCCCCTGGCAAAACTGCTTTAAATGTAATAAATAAAAGGGGAAGCATCAAATCCATCATTTTGAGGGCATTTGAAATGCAAGATGCCAGGGACCAGCCAGCACAGCCTCAGGCCCTTTCAGTTCTCCAACGCTTCAGCACAAACGGTGAGCATTCAGCCTGGGTGGCCTGGAGCCAGCAGGCAGGGAGAGACATTAAGTACAGAAATAGCCCTTCCTCCGCACCACCCCAGCTTTCCAGCCCCAACCCCATCCTGAGGCAGGCAGAAAACCATTCACACCTGCTTCTCACTGCTTTCACAGCCTGATTTCTCAGCTAGAGAGGCTGGCTGAGTCTCCTGGCAAAGTCCTCTCTTTGCCTCACCTTCCGCTTGCTCATTTCGCATAACTCCTCTCGTCCACCCCAGCCTCTCTCTGCGTCTTTGCTGCATGGTGCTCAGCCCCCTCCTGCCCCATACAGGGGGTGCCTGGCGCTGCCTCATTAATCAATACCCCTCATTAGCCATGTGATTACAGATGACTGCTTATTTCCTCCAGGTGTATGGTCAGGGCTGGGCTAGCAAAAAGGTGTGGAAAGCTATTTCTGGACCTAAATACAGGTTTTCCATTAAGAGATTAAACCAATTTCCTTATGCGGTAAAATGAGTACTTGCATGTGTGTGTGCGTGTGTGTGTATGCGCTTGCACATGTGCAGGAGTTTGTGTGTTCAGAGTGTATCACCCTTTATTTTCTGAAACACTTTAGTTGGTAGATTTATTAGAGAGACAAAAAGGTGTGAAGAAAGCGGTATCCCTACTGTAACCCTTTCTTGGGTACCTGAAGAAAAAAAGTGAAATGAAATAACCCAAAGAAAGAGACCTGTGCCGGGTGTCTAGCTCTCACAATGCCCGAATGCCTCCAAATGGTTATTTTTCATGGGCACCCTCATGGAGCAGGAAAATACATTGCTCCTAGTAATATTAAGATGTTTGGATCTAATGAAAATTAAAATGGGGTCGTTGTTCTGGACTTGGCCTCCTCTGCATCCAGGGGACTGTGGGCACCACACACCCAGGATCCCCACTGCTCCCTATGGATTTACACTGTTTTCTCTCCTGGTGGAAAACTTCCTCCCGCTCAAACCCCATGGTGGGGCACGCTGGCCTGCTCTTCCTCCCCTTCCTCCTCTACCTCAGATGGTGCTGGTTGCCATGGCAATGCTGCCAGCCAACCTCACACCCAGCAGGAACAGGTCCAGTTGCCCATCCTCACCACAGCCTCCTGCAGCCACCCAGTAGGGTCCCCAGGGGAGCTGCGGAGGTCACAGTCACCATCTCCCCCCCAGACCATTAGGGACCTGCCCCACTCCACCTCTTCCACCTCTGCCCAAAAGCCAGCTTGCTCCCCTCTGCCCCTTCTCCTGGCTGGCCCCATCTTCTGCCCTTCCCTGCAGACCCCAGTTACTCCTGGATGTCAGTTCCCTGGAGCCATGTCAGGAATGGACTGTGCTCTCCTGCACTCAGCACATGGGGCCTGCTGCAGTGTCTCTCCGCTCTTTTGGCAGGTCTCTCTCCCACTCCCAACCTCCCCTCACTCCCTGCGAGGTCTTTCCCACACTGGATCCCAAACAGCAACTCTTTCTCTCCTGGTATTTTTGCTCCCTGCTCACTTCACAGCCTGTCTCCTCGGCACAGAGCTCCATGCCAAGCTGCTGGTCTGAGGCACAAAGCAGCGGGCATTGCCTCTCACCCCTCAATGCTCGGGGCTGCAAAATCATCAGTGGTCCTGGTCGTGGGAGTGGGACACGCACATCCTGATGCAATACGAATGCAGGGACCAAAAGAAAAGCCCGTTAAAATCCAGAGCCCACACCTCCTCCTTGCCTGCACAGCACGTGCAGCAAAGTTAGCCCAGTGTTGCTCCTTGTGCTGCTTATTTTGGGTAGAGCGCAGATCCTAATAGATTGCTATAGTCCCGATGGGGCTCTTCTGCTCTATTGTGTGTGTAATCCCCTCCGTAAAAACCAGTCCTGCCTGATTATATGCTTAGGCAAGAGGCTAGAAAAACCCCAGGGACGCTAAGATTCTCTGCAGAAGAATCTGGGAAGAGCTGGGTTTTTGGAACCGAAAACAAAGCGAAGAAGTGCCACTGGCTTGCTTCTTCCCTGCTTTGCAAAAACCTCCACAGCAGTAATGAGGCATGGTGGGGAGGGGGGATGGGGCCACTGCAGACGTGTCTGGGAGACATCCTGTCTGGTGGAGCGAAGGGGCAGGAGGGGGAAGTGGAGAGGAGCTCGTACAGCACATCTCCAGGGAAGGACTTTCCTGGTAGAGGCTCTTCAGGGCTGCAAAATGCAGCTGGCAGCACCCCAGCACCAAGTCTGCATGCGGGAGTTGGGACCAGATGTGACCACCCCACCAGTGGTTTTGAGGTCCTGGCCGTTCACTCCCCTCCAGTCCTTTCCAATTTCACATTAATTGGGCCAGTGCACAGCAATTTAGCATGATCCCACTGGGCCATAGAAGGTCTGTGCAGGTCCTGATCAGCCTCATTTCACGCTCCAGGCACAGGGCTAATCCACAGGGATACGGGGAACTGCCTTCACCTCCCCTCTCCCAGGGCCAGCCTTTCTCACACTTCTGGGGTCCACAGGATCAAGACCTGAGGGACAGGAAAAGACCCATCCATACATCAAGATCAGGCCCTGCCCAGGTAGTTCCCTGTACCAGAGCCTTTGATCCCCTTTTCTGGGGCTCGGGAGGTGTTTTTGGGCAGTGTAAGGGGTGAGGATGGGCAGAGGATGTACAGACAGCACAAGAGCTGGGTACGTGGACAGATGGGCTGGAGGAAACCATGCATCGTGGCCCTTAAACATCTCCAGGGCTTCCTCAGCCCCTTCTCCACATTTGGCCCTCGGACTTTTTGGTACATTCACTCCGCAGCCTTGACGAGGAGGGGCTCAATTAGCAGAAACAGCTTTACAGCGGAAACCACTGGGCTGAGACTCCCAGCTCATTTCACATATCGCTGGGCCCTGCAAAGCCATCGGTTGGTAATGGCTTTCTCTCAGCACTTGGATGGGAGCTGGCAGCCCTGAGCCAAAGGCTGGGTGGTCTGTTACAGTCCCCTGCACCACCCGCCCCATCCCAAATACCACCCCTCTGTGCCGTGGGCATCCCAGCTGGGAAGCGGTGACGGTGCACAGCGGTTCCTCCTGGGGCTTTGCAGAGATCCTCCTCGCACAGAGCACCCAGCGTGGAGTCGCTGCACTGATTTTCCAGCGTGCTGAGGAATAAAGCCCAACTCTTCACGGCGGTCATTTCGGCTGAGCACTCTTTGGAGTATATTTGATTTGAGCCGTGATAATCAGGTGTACCCCCGGTCCTCGCCAGACAGCGGCTCTTCATCAGGAGAGTTTCTGCTGCACGTAGTGAAAGGCATGCAGGCATGTCCCCAAGGGCTGTCGCTCCTGCCACCGTGCACTGCTTAGCGAGAATGGGGCAGGGAAGGGCAGCGCTGGCAGGGGGACGCTGGCCAATTTGGGTCAGGAAGCATGGAAAACAACAGCGCCACCAGTCAGAGGTCAGGCAACAGCGTGGAGGTTTTGGGATAGCACCTGGCACGACGGGGACCCGACCATCCTCCGGGAGTCTTAAGTCCTGTGACAGCAGTGTCCCTGCTGCCATCTCCTGCGCTGGCTGCGGCCAGAAGCCCTGCAGGGACTCCCTGGCTGTCGCCTGCCAGGATTGAGCCCACGCCTGGGCTGGGGTTTGGCACGACCTGACCCGCTGGCACCGCTGTGGTCCGCTCTGCTGCCACGCATCCAGGGCTCCCAAACCCAGTTCGGCGTCGCATCCCCTCGCTGCTGCTCTGCCCCCTCCTTCCTGTCATTCAGTGACATAATGGAATCAAATTAAAGCCCCATTTACCAGTTTTATTGCCTATTATTTATAATACTCCAGCTCCAAAGTGCTGTTTTATAGAGTGCTTAAGCTGCCATTGCTGGATAGAGTTTGCCATAAATGTCTCCACATGCACAGAACATAATGTCCTCGCGTCGTGCAGGAAAAGGGAAGAGATTATTCTCAATTATTTCATATAGTCTGTTTTATTGTCTTATTGTAATAAACTGTCATACCCTACAACACTTTAAAATCAATAGTTTGCATTAAAAGTAATGAAAAGTAGTTATTAATCCCGCTTAGTGCTTCCGCTCTTCCGCTCACCGCGAGGCCCTGGAACAGGGAGCGGGTGATAATTATTCATTTCCGATCAATAGGAACATTTCCCAGCGCTCCTGTGTGTATCGCCGCTCTCGCAGCTGTGTGAGTTAATGGTGATGGCAGGCAGGGGTGGAGGCTGGGGGGGGGCTTGGCCGTGCCTCAGTTTCCCCCCATTGTCAGTGCCTGTGGGACAGAACGGTTTCGTTTGAGAAGCAGGCTGGAGCTTAAATGCAAATGAAGCAGGGGGTTGTTTAGTTTTGTTTTGTCTCACCGCGAGCTGCCAGATTTATGGCACGTGAGGGATTTTTTTCCAAACACAGAAATCAGATCTGTGGGATTGGCCCATGGCAGTGGTTTTGCTCATCGCTGGACTAACTCAGCTGACATCAGGCTCTTCTCCTTGCCCAAACTGTGCATCCCAGACATTCGACCAGCAGTGACTGAGTCGTGTCCGGGCATTTCTGAAACAGCCATCAGTGCCGTCTTGCAGCGTCTCGGGGGATACCAAGGCCCGTGTCACAAGCTCTCAGTCTGAAGAGATGTAGCGAGTTCTCTGGAGCCCCAAATGCACTCCAGCAGCACAGGACGTGGTGTGGTGTCCGCTCACTTACTGCTTGTGTTACTAAATCTGTGTGTGTCGGGTCATGAAAGGAACCTCTGCATGCACGCTCACATACGATGCCAAAGACCTTGTAAAGATTTAGGAGGAGCCTGGACCCTGGAAACATAGGAATCACCAGCCTAAAGCAGACCCAGCTTCTCTCTAGCATAGAGAAGCATCCAAACAGCTACCACCAGCTGTTTCTGAACCTCGGCTTTAGGTCTCCCCAGCATGTCAGCCCCTGCTAATCCCCAAAAATCTTGGATTTATGCATAGCACTGAGACATAGACCTTATCTTCTACAGGAACAATTCACATCCGCCATATAGGCAGGACCTATAGGTAGGATACAGGACGTATAGGCAGGACCTCTGTGCTCCCACAACAACACACCTCTTGCATTGCTCTAGGAGATGTAGCAGCCAGGGAAGGCAGAGCTGAGCAGAGAGGTATGATTTTGCCGGTATTCATGGGCAGAGCATGGTGAAAGTAGAAAAAAGATGCACTGGATTCCAGGTTTCTTTGGGATCCTGCAGCGAGGTCTGCAAATCTCATACTAGCTGAGCAAGATGAACCAAATTTGACCTTATCCACATCTCTCATCTTTGCTTCATGACTCTTCATACTACTTGGGACATGCGAGTTCCTCCTTGGATGTTGTCCAGCGTTGCCACAATGTGACATGTAAGTCGCAGTGCGTATTGGTACTTTGGTAAAGCAAAATGGCCCTTTCCCAAAGGCATGCTTTTGTCTGAACAACTCATGTCACACACGGTAAAATGCACCAAAATACAAATTGTGTACATTTTCCAAAACCTGAATGTTGTTAAACCTGGATGGTGGGGTTACGATACAGGCTGAGCTCTCTGCCACTCCACATCTCCAAGGATGCGGGAACAGTTATCCCCGCTCTCCGTACTGAAGCGTAGAGAGGAGAACTGACTGCTGCAGGAGTCAAGGCCAGGAGCACAAGCCTGGTCCCCTTCCCCCAAGGCAGCATCCTGCTCCAGGCTGGGGCCCGTGCTGGTACACACGGCACAGCTGGGAACAGCTGCTGAGCAGAGCTGAATTTCAGCTGGGGATGGGTGGAGAGAGCAAACAAAGGGATGAAGAGGCATGTTAAGCATCATGTCCATTCTTTTATTTTTATTATTTTTTTAATCATATTTCCAATATTTTTTTTTTGCAATGGGAAAACCCAGCTGGTTGCTTGGATTGACTCTGTCTCTGATTCAATACAGTGGTAATGAAAAGAGTCCACGAGCACATTAATTGTCAGGATAAACATCAAAATCACCCATCCACCTGCGTATGCACAGCTCCATGGCAGCCCCATTGTATCAATATCAGAGCAGCATTTCCTCACTGCCGCTGTCTGCAATAACTGAGAAATAGAACAAAATACTAGGACAACCCAGAAGGAGTTATCAGTGCCTGATCAGATCTCAAGAGATTTTTTTTATTTTTAATAAAGTCCGTCTTCCCTCTTGTTTGTCAGAAGCACTTTGCTTTAAATGTCGTATGAGCAGAAGCAGGAATTACCTGTGTCTGCATTCACTCAGGGAAGAAGACACCACCAGGCACTTCCGTTCCTTCCATCCAAAGACCTCAAAGCAGTTAAGAGCATCCTCACTCCAGCCAAATGGCTCCGTTTTTGTAGCCCCCAAAGCATTGATCTGCAAGCCCCAAGAGCCACAGCCAGCAGGAGCGCAAGTCGGAGCAGGCTCCTGGAACGCAGCAGAGCTGACTCTGAGCCAGCACGAGCAAGGGAGAGGCCAAGGGAAGAATAACATTAAACCACCAAAGCAGTGACTTCCAAGGAAGGTGAGACATCCTCCGTGCACACTGCTTCTCATTAGCTGTCAAGTACAGATATAGGTGTCTAATTTAGGGGCTCCTTTCATTTGATGATGCCATTCTAAGTGATGTTCCTAATTTCTGTATGTTTCTGGCAGAGCCAGGAATAAACCCACCAAATCAATAACCCTTTCTTTCTCTGCAGGCATCCCAGAAAGGGGACAGAGGGACAGCCAGGCACAACGGGGAACTCTACACATGCTGTTTCCACCTTGTTCTTTAATAGTTGACCCAACCGTCCCTCACTTCTGCCTGCTTTTCCCACATCCTCCCACCCTGGAAGCTCATTTCCCGAGTGTCCATGAATGACAGTACATCTATGCTTCCCAGGCCCCTTTCCTTGTCCCTAGATAAAGCACACTGGGCACCATGCAAGCATCCTGGGCGTGATGCATGGAGGACAGGGGGGCTCTGCTGCCCGGGGTCAGGGTCTGGAGAGGAGATGGGGAAGGGGGTTCAACCTTCCATGCAGGAGCCTTAGCAGCGTGCCAAGACCCCAGTGTGTTTGGAGGGAGAGGTGGGAGGGATGGCAGTCACTGTCCTGGCAGCTCAGTGAGATGGGTGGGAAGGATGGGTCTTTTTTCCTACCTAGACGATAGGGCTTTAATCTGGCTTTGACATTATCTGAAATTAAAATCGAACCTGACACGCGGACAGTGGCAGAAATGAATTACACCTCTCCTGCTGGTAGATAATCCCCTTCTAATTCCCCCACTTTATTCAGATGGGAGATGGGTTAAGGAGAGAGGAGGCAAGAAATATTTTCCTGCTCCCCCTTTGCAGACGGTAGCTCTTCCGAAGCCTCTCCCTGGCACAGCCCTCCCAGGGCGCATCTGCCACTGCCAGGGCCGCACCACATCAGATCACCCAGCAAACTTCTCCCCCCGCGGAGCAGCACCTTCATCACCACCATGCGCTGATAGAGCCGATCTCAAAACCAAGGCAGAGGAACTGAGAGTGCAGCATGCAAAGGGGTGATGCCTCAGTGCAAAAGGGGACAAAAACCCAAAAACCTGAATCCTGGAACAAAGAATCACAGCATGAGGACACAAATGTTAACACACAACAGCTTTATGTCTTCTTACCTACCTTTCCTCACCCCTCAGCTGTGGATCTCTCTTGCACCTCATAATTTTTTTGTTTTCTGAATTACTGTGGCTGTGCTGGATGGAAGGGTTCTCTGTCTCATTCCTCCCTTCCCCATAACTTCTCAACCCATATGCCAGTTTCAACCAATTTAACAGAGTAGCTAATGCACAAGTATCGTGTTCTTACAGGTTGCATAAGAAATAGGTGGCCGAGTAGAGGAACAAGATAGGAACATTATTAGGCATCAGAAAGGCCACAGATGACAGCACCACAGGAAACCTGGCTTTGTCTGTCCTGCTGCCCACGTGGTGAGTCTCTCCCTACACCTCTGTGCCATCTAGCAGAGTATTTTTACCTCACCAGCTGTGAGCCCAAGAAACCAAAAGACTCAAAGGTCTGCAAGGACAGACCAAAGCGCTGGCCTTTGCAAGCCAAAGTTCACAAGGACAGGGATGCCAGCCATCTCCCCTCCCCATGCTCTGCCAGGGATTGCCACCTTGTGCAGGTGAGACCACCGTGGTGAGGTGGCCCCTGTGCTCTTCATACCATCCCTGATAAGCACAGGTGAATCTTCACTGCTCCCAGGCAGCTGTGTGTCCTCACAGGAGCTATTGTAAGATGTGTTGGCCTTTGAGCCCCTCCACGCTCCTCCTCATGAGAAACTGTTCCTATCATCCCTTCTTTTCCCTGTCTCTAGAAAGCTGTTGCCTTGGAGAGAGGACATAGAGTTTGATGTTAGCCCTTATTTATTCTCATCTTCTCTGTGTCCTTGTTCTCTCTCATCAGACTCCCCCGAGTCGCTCATGTCCCGGTGTCCCTACA
Source organism: Burhinus bistriatus (assembly GCA_013397275.1). Taxonomy (NCBI): domain Eukaryota; kingdom Metazoa; phylum Chordata; class Aves; order Charadriiformes; family Burhinidae; genus Burhinus; species Burhinus bistriatus. The sequence continues at coordinate 126,405 of VYXH01012647.1, read as the reverse complement.
CCCTACAGCGACCCTGTCAAATGCTCTCTCCTTCCCACTGCGCATCTTCCAAGCAGCTGCAGGCAGGGGGTGTGAAAGCCTCATATCCCGAAAGAGCCAAGCTGAGACACCTGGGAGCATACTCAGAGCAAGGCGAGATGTCAGTGGGGATGCTGTTACCCTTTGGCCCATCACTGCAGCTCCAGAAGGACATCGGGACATGGAAGTGAGGAGAGACGAGATTGATGAGCTGTTTGCTCCTCGGTCACAGGTTCAAACCCATCTCAGAGCTTTATTGGCTGGAAGCAGGGAAAAGACAGTGCTTTTAATGGCTGTACAGCATCTCTCCCTTCCTCAGCCAGTCTGTGGTGAGCAAATACACATTGAACTCCTCCACCACAAACGACCATTTCAGACGAGGAGATATCATTAAGGGCAGCAGGACGTCCTCACTGTCCCCACAGCTGAATACCAGCTAGTGGTGCATGCATCGAGGGAGTTTGGCTCAATGGGGTGAAGAGTGATTTTTAACGTGGGTTCTTTGTCTGTCTGATGAAAGCTTCTGCACGGGAAGAAATTATTTACAGAGCCCCTTGTCCCCAGCTGGATCCCCTCCTCCATCCACGCTTTCCTCTTCCCCAGGTCTAATGCAATCCCTGACCATGAGCGAGCGTGGGTAAGATCAGCTAGGAATCTGCAGCACAATTCAATTTCAGAGCCATTCCAGCCAATAATGGCTCTAAACAAAATATAATGTGTAATTCACATAGTAATATCACCTTAATTACATTTTTTGGAACAATCTTTTCTCTCTTGGTCTCTCCACCGTCCAGCCCCAATAAGCATATCTAAAACTACAGAAAGTCATCCGTCTCTTAAAATATCACAAGGGATGGGAGGGAAACTGCAGGAAGAATAGATGAAAATTGCAGGGAATTTTGCCCTTTTTGTGGAGCAGTGTTCTCGGCATCACCTTCGCATGCTGAGTAATTGATTTTCCATAGAACTCTTAGAGGCTTTTTTTCCTCAATTTAGTTTTTGAATTTTAAACTAATTTCATGCCAGTCAGCTGGACCTATACATTGAACTCTCCTGTGTTATCCTCAGCATAAGCATAGACAAGAGACAGCAGGGCTGAGTCCTAATCCAGCATTCCTACAGCTACGCCTGAATCCTGTGCGCTGTGTAAACATTGCTGCTTATCCATTCCCACGTATCTAGTCCTAGAAGTGGTTAGGCCATACTGCCGTATGTAGCTCTTTGTTGTGATCTCCTCATGGCAACATAGATCCTAAGGCCAAAGGGACAACCTGGTTTGACCTCTGGTATAGAAGGCCATGGGATTTTCCTGCATCCATACCTGTTTGGAGTATAAACTTTGGAAAAAAAAATAAATCCAGTCTTGATGGACAGGGGTGGAAAAATCAAGGACTGAAGAGCATTAAGTGTCGTACTCCTGCACTGTGGAAAGGACTCAAGCTTTGCAACAGGTAACAGGTCTCAAGTGCTGTTCCTCAGGGCTCAGTTTTGGGGCCAGCCTTGTTTGATATCTTTATTAATGATCTGGACGAGGGGATTGAGTGCACCCTTAGTAAGTTTGCACATGACACCAAATTAAGTGGCAGTGCTGATCTGCTTGAGGGTAGGAAGGCTCNTGAGGGGTTTGGAGAACATGTTTTACGAGGAGCAGCTGAGGGAATTCGGATTGTTTAGTCTGGAGAAGAGAAGGTTGAGGGGAGACCTTATTGCTCTCTACAGCTACCTGAAAGGAGGTTGTAGGGAGATGGGAGCTGGTCTCTTCTCCCAAGTAACTAGTGATAGGACAAGAGGAAATGGGTTCAAGTTGTGCCAGGGGAGGTTTAGGCTGGACATGAGGAAAAAGTTTTTCACTGAAAGAGTTATCAACCATTGGAAGAGGCTGCCCAGGGAGGTGGTTGAGTCACCATCCCTAGATGTGTGTAAAAATCATGTAGATGTGGTGCTTAGAGACATGGTTCAGTGGCAGACCTGGTAGAGTAGGGTCAATGGTTGGACTAGATGATCTTAAAGGTCTTTTCCAACCTAAACAATTCCTTGATTCTTGATTCTAATGTAGCTTTGTCATGGCATGTCTCTCAGCAAAACTCCTGTATCTGACCAGAGAGCATGGGCACAGTCACATTCAACCCTTCATGGTAGAGTCTGCTAGGTACTTCATCCCCTCTAGCAGGGTATGAAATCTGGAGACAAAACTGGAGCTCCGGGTGGAACACCGACATATTGCAGACCTCTGCGCTGCAAGTCTCCAGCATTTGAGCTGAAAGCTGCAGCTCCCTTAGCAAAAGCTGTCACAGGTTCATCAGCAGCTCCGTGTGACCCAGATGGCACAGCGAGGAGGTATGGCTTACAAGTGCACCTTCTGTTGGAACAGCTGATCCCATCCATGGTGGTAGGAAAACGGCTCCTGACACCTGTTGAGTGAGTGCTGGAAGGAGCAGTATTTGACAGCAGCTGCTACACACGGGCTGTTTTCATCACATGGACACAAGTCATAATCTTGAGTGAGATTCCCAGCAAGAGGCTAACTGGGAGGCTATAGCTAACAATGCACACAGCTGCGACTTACCAAGTAAGAGCTGAGCCAAGAGCAAGAAGCCATTAGAAGGTAATAGTGTGAAAACACTAATGGCTTAGAGCCAGATTTGAATTAACAGTCCAGGAGAAAAGAAGCCTATCAACACTTCTTAGTTTCCCCTTTGGTTTATTATAGGATTGCAGTGCTGTCAGAAAGCTGGGAGAAAAAGGTGGCATATCCTGTCAAGGATTCTGTCCCCAACGCTTTGCAGTGCATTAACCTCTGCTCAGAAGATCCTCTGCTCACTGGTTTTCCAGGCTGGGAGGCTAATGAAGAGAGGGAATGAATGGTGGACCTAAAAATTAAAGACCATTACGGCTTCCCACATGAATTTACAGGCAACTTTAAAGCATATCCTGTCACAAAGACATACGAGTGACTCAGGCTGAAAGCAGGTTCTACTTTATTCCCCCCGTTTGAATTACTCAAACTGAAAGCAATTACCCAAGAGAGGCTGTGGAAACGTCAGGGACAGATGAACAGGCAATGGAGTCCATTCCCTGAGACCTCCTCCGGCATACACCTGAGTCAGCATCTAACACAACAGGAATCTGATCTCCTTTGCGATGGGACACAGGAGCTGGTTTTATGCACGTTTTTCCTTTCCAGCTCCTACACACCTTTCAACACACTGTCCACTCTTTACCCTCTTCTTCTAGCCCCCGAAGCCGCCTTCCGCAGTGGCAGCCCATTCCACATAGCAGCGGGGAAGGCAGGGTGTTGGAGAGCCCCAGACTGAGAACCCCGATGGTCTAGCTCTAGAAGCAAAGCACAGTCAGCACGCCTCCTCCTTTCCAAATCCCCAACGCCATCAGCCTGTACCTGCCGTCCCATCACAGCCTGAGCCATGCGCTTCCCACAGCTGCTCTCGGCATCTCTGTAGCACAGTCTCACAGGTGCCAGATGTATGCCAGGTGCTTTCTAGCTCAGCCCCCTCTGGATGTGACTCTCCAAGGCCACATACTGGCCTGATTCCTTTCCACAGATGGTTTCTCCCCCTCCTTTCTCTCCCCACAATAAATACGAGGTCTCTTTGTGATTCTGCATTCTGGTGTGACCGACAGCACTGGGGTGAAACCACTTAGCACAGATGGCAAATTATCCTTCCCAGCTGCTCCTGTGTGATGCAGACCTTTTTTAGCTTCATCACTCTTCAGGCCTGGGCTCCTCTTCCTCCATGCTGCTAGAGGACCTCAGTGCCTGGATGAAACTAGGTTCCATTCCTGCTGGGTCCCAGTAACTCCCAGTGATCTTGGTAGGGGCTACATTCAGGCTGAGAGGACAGGTGCCACCGTAAGGTCTTTTTTTGGCAGGAGGAAAGGGAGTTTCCATTCTCTAGCGTGAGTTTTCATCTTTTAGCTTCTTTCTCTATTCAGAAGTTCTTCAACTTCTTTCTTCAATGGAGGGAGTTCATAGAGGTTGTCAGGGAGGACTGCAGTCTTGTAAATACACGTGTGACTTCTTATATCTCTTCTTTGAAAAATATTTTTTTTCCATCAAAACAAGTCAGTAAAACACAGAAAACATCTTCCACAGATGCCCTCAGGGCCCCCTTATTCTGCCTACTCTGAATGTTTCATCTCTTGCTGATGCTTTGTTTGCCTTTCTCTGTTCTCCATCTACAATCAGTACTTCCTCAGCTGTGGTCCCAACAGAACAGCACTTTCTGAGAAGATAGAAGATGGCCTCAAATGGTTTTATGTATAGTTAAAACAGCCCTTCTCTTTCCACTCTGGCAATGGTCCTCTTGTCATCATTCTACTTGGAGAAGGTGACTAGATCTCAAGCTGAAGAGGACTGATGAGAGGGCAGATGCTGTGCTTCATCTGCTGCCTCTGTTCCAGTTAGGCAAGAAAGCCCAACATTTCCTAGGAAGGAAAACTCCAGGTAAAGGTGCAGAGGGATTGCCTTAGGTGGACCAAAAGTGAGGTCTATTCATACCTGCTGAGGAGCTAGCCTTGAGAACCTGCCATGGAGAAGCAACCTGATCACTGACTGGCTGTCTGTATCCATGAAGAGATCCTCTCCGTCACTGCTTTCTGCTTGATGGTTCCCATGGCCCAGGGGGCAGGGTGTCAGCGTGCCAAAGAATGTGTCATCCACATTCAGCTTTTTTCTGTCTTTCCTTTCTGAGTGCTGGATGCATCCCAGAGCCCAAGTCCACGCTGGCCATTAGCTCCTCCTCATGAACCTACATCTAACCCTCTGCAGCACACAGTGCTGATGGCTCCCCGGTGTGTGCTCGTGCCAAGCATGAAATAGGCTGCCCTTTGCTCACATTTCCAGCCTCCCAGATGAGGAAGATGATGCCCTTGAGAGCTGGCTTCAAATAACCTTGCAAGACACAAAGTATGCGCCATTCCTCCAGAAAGACCCTACCTCCCATCCCCTGTATATTGTGGGTCAAAGCTCCAGTCTACATGTGCTCAGATAAATGCAAACCTTGGGAAAACAATCAAGAAATGCCATTCATTATTGAGGGGGAGCTGGAGAATAGGTGGAAATTACTGGCAAAATGACTTGAAAGCCCTCCTGTTTTCTGAACATTTCTCTTTGGTTTCTTGCAGATTTAAAAGGTCGCTAGGAGCTAATGAACCTCAGATAGCAAAGCTGTCTCTTGTTTGTCTGTCATTTTGAGTTTTTCTGGTTGATTAAGATCCATGCTGGCAGTAAGGTATAAAATAGCAAGTTTCTGTGTGTATAGTGAGGTTGCGTTTCCTACCCTGAAAAATTGCTGAACTTACCAGGAAAAACTGTTAGTTCCAAGGACTAACAAGCCAGTTCTCAGCAGAGGACATTTCTGTGTGCTTCTGTTACCCACATTTCCTTTTTTATTCCTAGTCCTGTAGGCTTCTAATAGCATCCACCAATACAGTGGTGTGCCAAGTAATCTGCACCCCAAGACAGGCTCATTCTAGGGCTACCATATATTTGGGAATGGTAAGATGTGTCTTCTTTCTCCACCTGAGAACTTTAGCTGGGGTGAATTTGAGATCTTTGTCTGGTTTTCTGCCTGGTCACTCACTTGGAGTAGCGACAAGAGAAGTCCAAATGCACAGATCACCTCCCCAGTACAGGTGCCATGAGTCCTGCACATCTGGACACATCACGCCTTTCTGATCTGTGCGGTCCCAATGTCTGGTGTGATACAGCATGGCCGTTGCTTCGACACACCGACAGCCTGGTTGTAAATGCCTGTCACACACCAAGCTGAAAAATGATGGAACCTGGAAAAATGTCCATTGTTTGTGAAACAAAGTAGCTCTGCAAAAAAGACCCGCCTGGTCAGGCAGATGTATACAGGACACACTGGTCTGCGCATAGTCTGCACATGAACAAGAAATATGCCACAGCAGAGTCACGGAGTTATGCGTACTGGTAATGCATTGGAGCACGGGAGGCTTGATGACTCCTGGATTTGTCGGATTCATTCTAGTTTGCATTCATGCTAGCGAATGCTAGTCAAAAGTATGCTAATATCCCTATTCACTACCATGACTGATGACTCACGTTAGTCCTATCACACTGGAGAGTCCTCAAAGGCCTATTCTTATGCTTTTATCAGTAGAATCATGTTTCTTCTCTTACACCTCCAGCTCTGGACCCAAGTGACCATGGTAAAAAATAAAAAATAAAAAAAATAATCCATTTTCCACCTACCTGCTCCTGCTCCCAACCTACTCAGAGCTAAAGGACAAACACATCATTGTTCTCGTTCCTTTAATCTCCCTGTTTAGGAGACCTCAGGGTTCGCAGCACAGCACTGAGCAACACCCATTGTTTCTGCTGAAACCGCTGGAGAAGCTGAAGGTGCCTCAGCATTTGCTGAACATCAGACCCCTCCCAAGAGCTGTTGACTTAAGTGGGAACTTGCTGTTTCCACCCATACAAGTGAAATAACCCCAGGGAAAGAAATCTTTCTCGATGGAAGCATTTCTGTCTGTTTTTACACCAACTGCACCGGTTTTGCAGGCACTTCACTGGATGCTTCAGGCATACCGGTGGGCGCTCATTGCTTTGTCTCTGTCAGAGACAGTGCCCACTGCAGACCTAAGAGAAGCCTAAGGCAAGTGAAAAGTGACCTTATAGACCCACCTCAGAATGTTTTAAGGGTTAAGGGCCCTGTTTCCACCAAATAACTCAGCCTACTCAGGATCAGAGCTTGATACGGTCCACGCCTACCACCTCCTTGTTGAGGGGCGACCATTGCAGACCCCTGTCACAAGGCCCTGTGCTCGTTTCCCACCAGTGCTACCCTGAATGGACAGCACACCTTTGAGTGCACCTACAGTGCAGATGTAACCACGAATTGCCGTCCACCCACGGTGTTACAGAGCCCACCATTGACACACAGGAAAGGCTCGGACCAGAGCACAACCAACATCTGGGCCAGCAAACCATGACTGTCTTGCATATATCTACCTTATATTGCAGAGTACTGACTTCAGTGGGCAGGGATGGGTATCTTGGAAGAGAAACACCGTGAGGAGTCTGAGTTCCCATGTTGACCTCAGCATCTGTTAGCACATGATGGGAAGCCACCACCATCATGAGACTTCGCAGCCCGCTCTGCGCCCCAGCATGAAGATTCCCCTTATCTTCCCAGAGGACAATCAACCAACGTGAGAGTGTTTTTTCTGCAGTCCAGGCATGACAGAGGCTGCTGAGGACCCAAACATTGGGCACACAAAATCTGGAGCTTCTTTTGAAACTCTTGCCTCACCCAATGCAAAAACTGGCTTGAACTTCCAAAGCAGTGACTGCCCATGGAAAAGCAAATCCTTTTCCACCTACTCCATACACTATAGCCTCAAGACTCTGGCCTTTCCCTGCTGTGAGCACACCTTTATGGAGTGGAATTACCTCACCAACTCTGACCCTTCCACTGAAATGCATCCCTGCTCCCGCAGGGAACAGGGACCAGATGTTTAATCACACATCGCAGCACAACAAAGTGGTGCAGGCCAGGGAGCGAAGGCGGATTCCACACTCCAGTGAAGCTGCAGGATGGATTTTGGTAGACAGAATGCAATTATCCAAATCATAATTTACTCAAGACATAAATCTTTTGAAATAATAACAACATTTAGTGCATATAAAACATTATACGTGTTCAAAGCACAAATGGTAATGTTTATGCCAAAAATGTTTGAACTTCCAATAATTAATAACAAGCAAGGAAATTGCATAGCTGGGAGGTTTTTTCCCAGCTTTAATTCACAGGAGCAGCATTTATTTTTTTTCCAGGAAAACTTTGCTCAAACTTCTCCTTGTCTTCTGCGGATTCCAACTTTCCTTCTAAAGCTGTGCCAAGAGATAATAATAATAATAATAATCCCCATCCCATAAAAAAAGACTGCTGAATCTTAGAAAAACAAAGGAAATGAAATGAAGATGTTATTCAATAAGTGGACTGCTTCTTAAGGCTTGGACACATACATACCCACTTACATATATATTTTTTGTATACATTTAAATGTATCTATATGTATAAAAACCACAAAAGCTCACACTTTGGATATGAACCTTTGGTGCAGTGCAGTTCCACCCAGCTCAGATAATGGTACCTATTTCATGGTGACGTTTCCTATTTCCACAGATGTGGGAACCAAAAAGGAACAGGTTACATCACTCAGTAACTTAAAAAACACATGGAGATGGCTATAATAGATACGGGTTGGTAAGCTTCCCCTTCTGCCTCCTGCTACCACCTCCGCTTTCAGAGACGCGTTGGTGTCATTTGAGAAGCACATATGGATCAAACCTTATACTTGTGGGGAGTGGAAGTGGAAGAGCCTCAAACCCCCGTCAGCTGGTCAAAATGGACATGCTCCTCAGGATACCATGAGCTGTAAACCGCCTATGCACAGCTTGTCTGCAAATCCACACCCTTCATAGGCAAAATTTGGTAGAAGGAATTTGCTTGCAAAAGCGTCTGCTCCACAGCCAAACACATGCAATGAGCCCTGGTTTTCTGAGCCTGACTGGGATTGGGCTCAACAGCCAGCTCTTGCTGGAGCAGCTGGGGGAGGCTGGGATGTTTTTTCAGGAGAACAGTAGGCATTGTGTTAAAAAAAAAAAATGAAGCCATGTCTCTGGACAACTCTTGGAGCCAGAATTCATTTCTCTCACTCTGTTCTCCTGAAGCGTCAACAATGGCCAACGTTTTCAGCACTAGTGGCACATTGGCCAACTCACCAGAGCTCCGGGGCCCGTTTCTCATTTGTATATTTACATAAATTTCCATATGGCATGGAAAAACAATAAATAGAAGTAGGAATGTAATTTTGTAATTGTCCATGTGTTTGAGGGTTTTTTTCCTGCAAGTGACCAAGCGCTCACTGCCCGATTCAGCACAAGGGCCTAAGCCTTAGCTTTAAATTAAGCACGTGCTCAAGTGTCTGGGGGTGGAGGGCTGAGCCTTCTGCACTCTCAGAGAAGCAGCCCAGGATGACGGCAAGAGCAAAGGCATTTTTTAACAGCTGGATACATCATCTTATAGATGCTACAGGGGTAGGAACCTTGGAAACAGCCTGGGATGGAGAGAGAAACTGCTGGAGGAATAGACTGGGCCATGGTGCAGAAGCAGGTAGATGTCTTGTTGAAATGCAGTTCGTGCCCGGGCGCTGGACGTGCATAATAAGAAGGCTGCAGCCTTGCCTGGATCTGGCAGGGAGCACACCCGTGTGCATACACATACACACCACGTACACTCAACACGCACATCAGGCTGGTTCCCTGGGTCATCCTTTTCCCGCAGCCTGTTTTTATTAACAGGGAAGCTTGGTGGAAGATCTGCAGTACCCCGAGTCCAGCTTCCAGACCGGGAAACAGGTCAGCCCTTAACCTCCCCCAGGCAGGGGTGCAGAAGAAGGAAAGGCAACATGAGGTCTTCTGGATGGGGGGAGGAAAGAGAGATGCAGTAAGTGTTCTGAAATCCTTTTTTTTAATATAAATTAAAATCCAAGGAAACAAACAAAAACTCCACCCAATCAAGGCACTATCAAAGCAGCAACTTTGGCTTAAATACCTTTTCTAGGCAAAATTAAACTGAGCAGGCTGCTTGAACTTTCCCTGCAGTGGAATCCCAGTGGGGTTGAGGCTTTCTGAACTCTCCGTACCCAACTTTCTCCCCCTCTCCTGCTCAGAGCTAGAGGGGAGACTGACTCATTTGGTTAAAAATAAAAACACTGCTATCTAAACTTTAATGGCTTTGTTTCTCATTGCTGCAGGCAGTGGTTCATATGCATTCCAAACAGCACTTTGACTGCAAATGTACCGTTTTGGAAGCTATTCCACCTGAAAAACAATATCTTTCATCTCTCTGCCTTGCACTGCTGGGGGCTGGGAGCACACCTGTCCTGGCTCCAGACAGTGGGGAGGTGGTGGGGTGGAAAAGAGAAAAGCTGGCTCTGCGGCAAGGCTGACCCGTGCTGCAGCCTGCCTCTGCCCTCGCTGGAGAACCCCAAGGCAGCGGGGATGGAGAACGGGGCGCTGATGTGCTGGAAGCGCTCCTGAGTAGGGCTTCAACCTGTGCTGGAAGAGAAAGTATTCCAAATGTCGGGATGAGGGGTGATGCCAAACCTTGCTGCACCCAGGACTTACTGAGGGGCTCTATCAGAGACACGGTGCTCCCTGCAGACCTCCCACCTACGGGCTTTCTCTGCCCAGAGGCTCCCCTACGCATCCAGAGCAAACTTTGGACTGTAGCGTGCACTGATGGACGTGTCCAGTCGAATCTTCCCAGCCCAGGGATCAATGGCGAAAAAGAGGGGAAAGCTGGAGCTGGGAGTTGCTCTACTAACCTGCACGCACGCGCTGCACCAGCACCCACTCCGGGGCACACTCCTTGTTGAAGCCGTTGTTATAGAATCGTAGAATGGTTAGAGTTGGAAGGGACCTCAAAGACCGTCTAGTTCCAACCCCCCTGCCATGGGCAAGGACACCTTCCACTAGACCAGGTTGCTCAAAGCCCCGTCCAACCTGGCCTTGAGCACCTCCAGGGATGGGCCATCCCTTGTTGAAGCCTATTCCATGACATCTTCACCGCTGTCATCGCTTTTGTCAGGCCAGTTGTGTCAGGACCATGTATGCCGTCACCTGCCCAAATGTTACAGCTTCATGTCGCTGCAGAGACATAGCAGCCTTGCAAAATGCAGGCCTGGACGCAGCTGAGCCAACCTGCTGGGCTCATAGGCCTGCTCATAAATGTGTATATTCCCCTTGCCTACACAAATCCCACAAAGACCACGGGTTTGTCTGAGTTTACGCAAGGAAAAGCCACGGTAAGGTCTGGAATAAGTAGCCTGTGCAATGGTCATCACTCCGGCCCTGCGCTTTGAAAGGCAGCGGGGTTTCGCTGGTGGCCCCACTTCTGATGTTGAGTTGCTCGATTTGTTAGGGTCTTTTTGTCTAACCTTTGAATGACAGTTCCCCGTATCGCTCCCGCTCCCATGAAAATGAGTGATGAACCTCTCGCCATTTTTTACGTCATGGGATCTGGTTTAAAAGGGACAGACAAAGGCATCTGAGTTGGGGGTCACAAAGGGATGGTCAAATAACCGGTCCTCCAAGGGGGTTACGTATTCGTCTCATGCATATAATGACTTTGTGGTGTTACCCTGGCAACTAAAGCTCAGAGATGATGCAATCAAATTTGGGAACGATGTGATTAGAAATGACAGGCAAGGGGAAACAAAGGGAAGCAAAGTTGCTGTGGCAGCTGGGATGCAGCGCTCAGCGCGTAATGCATGTATCGGGGCTGCGAGACGTTCTTCCAAGCAATTACACTAAATATCATATTCTATTTGCCAGCTAATTACAGAATATCATTCAGCGCCTGCCGTCCAGCCTGTCCCTGCTCTCCCCACTTTGGTGAGGCCCGAGGAATGGTGCTCTCATTAACCCAGCTGTGTTTGATCTGCTCTTACATTTTCACTTGGCACCTGCCCAGCACAAACTACTCTTTGCTTTTTCCCTCCCTCTCTGCGTATTCCCCTCCCCATTTCACATCCCCTCCTCTCATCCAGGGACCCGCTGCTCTCCCTTGGCACTTACATATCCCTATTTTTGCAAGGATTCCTCCGAGGGAGGAGCGGTGCTGATGAGCATCGTGAAGGGGAGTGCTTTGCTTTGGGCTGCGTGTGCATGGCTTTGAGTGCTCAACCAGCCTTTGACCCCCATGGGCAACAGCACCACCTGAGGCCTAATAACACCATGATATAAACCTTAAATATCATTTAGGCCTGCACTGCTTGAGCACAGCTGCCCAGATGTTCTGCTGGCCTCACACACCCACATGATTTGATGTAGGATGCATTGCTAAGCCATGAGCACGCAGCTTCACCGCACAGCATGGGGGGACACCCTGCCCGCCCCCGAGAGGCACCCTGTTTGCCTTCACCCCCCTTGTTTGGAGCGGGTGGTAGGGCCAGGGGTGCAAGATGTCCATGGGCTCTGCCAGACCCGCACTTCGAGCTTGGCTTGCTTACCTGCCATGGGGATGCACTCAGGTGCTCCTAGAAATGATTGTCCTGGAAAGGAGAGAAAAACAAGTAGAAATATAGGGACTAGGGACTTGCACTGTAAATATTACTGATGATTCATAATCCCTTTTTCTCAGAATTTCAGGTTTTGTAACTATTATCCCTCTCGCAGGAAGCCCTGGCTGTTCTTTTGACAGGTTTATGTGACCCAGCAGGCACTTCTCATTCATTTTCACTGTAAAAACAACAGGCTCAATTCTCTTATTGCTTGGTACCTGGCGGTGTCGTTAGCCTAGTGTCGAGGATGAGGAGGGGGAATGGGAAGAAAGAAGTATCACTGCTGCTCTGATACGACACCTCTTTACAGCCATCCATGCTGTCCTCAGCTGTCACATGTATCTGACAGCAACCGAGAGTCACCTCAAGGATGTGGAAACCGAATGTTTCTAAAGAAGTGCTGAGAAGGACACAAAACCGATCCCATTTCTCTCCCCGACCCTCCAGCCTTGTCTCCACTGCCAGAAAAAGAAAGGGTGATTTGAAATATGCATTACCTGACATGCTTTAAGATCCTTGCAGTGACAGGATGCCTTGGTAGATGGTCAGGATGAACCTTGATGTTGTCTCTTATGAGCAAATGTGTTCAGAATAGAGCGGGCTGTTCCTAAATTAGGATTTTAACATGTGAGTTAGCCACTTGGTAAATGTGATAAACTGCATTTTCCTGACTATGTAGTCTCTCTGTTGTTGGCATCCCAAAAGGATCCCTTCCCCTCCTCCTCATTAACTTCTCCCCCAGGGTGAGAGCTGAGGGTAGAGAGAGGGGAAGGAGGTTCTGGCTCTCCTGATTTCCCATATTTTCAATCTCTCTAGAAAGCTAAGCAAAGGCTCCCCCTTCCATCACCCTGTACAGGCACTGTGACCCCATACTGGCTGGGAGAATGGTTAGACCTCACCAGCTTCCCTCTCCTTCTGTCTTAATCCAGGTGATAACACCAGTGAAGTGCCGGAGGGGACAGTGGGGCTGGGGGCCAAGGTTTGGGCTTCAGCTCCCATCTCAGGGACACCTCTCCAGTCCCACACCTACGTCTTCCTCGTTATCCCAAGTGGGCGCCCAGCCTGGCTCTCTTGGGCTGATGGGTACCACTTCCACGCCGCACGTCAAGCGGCGAACCGCAGCACCACTGCTTTCTGCCGCTCCTGCACAGCAGAATTTTAATACCAATCTCCTTCTGCCCCAGCCCTCTCCCGCTAGTCCCCATCTTGCATTCAAGAGCGAGTTGTTGGAGATGGCTGGGATGCAATGAGCCCCGGCAGGTGGCTGTGGAGCACCGTAGGCTTGCAAAATTCAGACCGATCAAACCACCGTAGGATGCGAGAGAGGGAGAACAGCTGAGAAGGCAGCAAACATAAACGGGGGAGCTGCTATTGCCAGATGGGGCACGGGGAGCCGAACTTAATTTGAATTGCTTGCAGGCTTAGCAGCCAGGCAGAAAGAAATCATCGCAAATCCATCTAATGCAAACTAATGCTGGTCATTAGAAAGCAGGCTAGAAGAGCGCTGCCTGCATCGGGGAAAAGACATTAGGAAGAAAGTTTCTGAGCAGGTTTCTGTGCCAAAATGCATCATCTCTGAACAATTTACTTGTCATTTACTGTTGTTCTCTGACCTGGGGAAGGGAGGGTTGGTGTTTATTTTTTTTTTTCCCCCCCAAAGAAAAAGTACTCCAGGATGATGTCGCTTGTACTGTGGCCAGCTTTTCAGCAATGTTGAGCAGAAAGCAATGCTTGTGGCTGTCAGCAAAAGGCCCAGTCACTCAACAGCACTTAAAAGCAGAGTAGCCCTTCCCTCCGTGCGTACATCAAGGGTAATATCTGGAATTGGGTTTATGCAATTCTGGAATGGAACACAGAACAGTCCCGTCCGTGACTGGCACTGACCACAGCCTCCCTCCCCACAAACACGGCTGCCACAGCGGTGGTTTAACACGAACCAAATGCTTTTTGATGATCATTTGTAAAAAAACAAACAAATCAATAATTCCCTCTCAGCTGCAGGCCTTGGATGAGTTCTCCAAACCCCCCTGGCTGCTACTGGAAGGCAGCAGCATGACTGAAGGGACACCACGCCATTAAAAAGTTATCTTTCAGAAATAACCTGGCTTCCCCCAAAACAGCCCCTTTGGTTATTCAGAATGGCTTCAGCATCAAGGCTGTTTCCAAACGTTTTTCCACATTTGCTGTCTCGTACTTCACTTCGCTACACATGACAATTTCTTAGCGCTTAGTATTGGGCATCAGTCATCATATAACTTGTCTCGCCAAAGACTGACAAGGAAAAGAAACTGAGTCGTAGGAAATGGCCTGCTCCCAGCCTAAGCCCTACTCACGGTGGGGTCAGGAATGGTGGGGAAGGCTGGACACCCACCCTGCAGTCTGGTATCACAAGGTGGCTGGGAGCCCTGAGGGGAAAAAAATAAAAATCACTGGAAAATGCTGATGGAATTTTGCAAAACTTTTGCCAAAACACAGATCATCCTTTGATGGAAACTGCCAAATTTCTTCAGCAGTCACCATCGGGGCCTCCAGGGACAACTTCACAGGGTGGGTCATCCACAATTAGGATATTTGAAGCCCTCCTGTGGGTCACAGGGGAGAGGAGCCCCAGCTCAAGGATGCGCCAGTCAACTCACAGAGTACCAGTTTTTTCAGAAAGAAAAAGAAAACAAGAAGTCTTTTCTGGCTGAAATTACTCAGCATTAATTTTTCGCTTTCCTGAATCAGGATGAAAACTTTCCGTAAGTCTCAAAGTAGCAATCTGCTGTAGGAGCCCAGGAGTGACATGCAAAGAGCATCTCTTCTCTCCTCATGCTTCAGCTGAGCATGTGTAATAAAGCCAGACAGTGTCTCATTAGTGGAGCTGAACTGAAATGGCTTTTGGGGAAATGACCTCTTGTTTTGAGGTCGCTTCTGGGGGAGGAAGGCTCAGGGGAAAGAGGCTACAAGATGGGAGGTCTTGGGAGCAAAGAGCCTTTGGGAAGAGTCTGTAATTCCCCTTGGGACTGTTAGAAGACTGTTAGACTGCTGTTGCTCTCTATGGGCTTTAGAATGAGATTTCAATAACCTCTATTAATTTTCCATAAAACCGCATCAACTGCATTCACATTAAATCCTATAGCACTTCCGCAGACAGCTCCAGGGAACGATAACCTGGATTTCTGCCAAAAAAATAAGCTCAGCAAGTGAGACTTTCCACTACAGCTGGTTCATAGACCATCAAGCTGGACAAGACCGTGTCTTCATCTGCCCAGGCCCTCCTATATCCTGAGCCAAAGACATCCATCCGTTTTCTGTGCCGGGGCTCACCTGACATCCCACCAGCTAGCTAGCATGCTTTGCACAGGTCTATTTGACCAGTATGGAGAGATCTTGCTTTAAACTTGGTGAGCATTTCTTCACTAGTGACTCAGCAGACAATACACTGCTGATAGACCTTCCTTTCCTACCTTTAATCCCAACACCTTCATGGAGCAGCAGGCTCTCAGCAGGTGTTGCCTGCCTGGCCTTCAGTCCCTGGAGCCAAGAGCAACCAGCTAGCCCGAGCAGAGTGACCATGGAGAAGCCCACTCAGTGCCATCGGTCCAGCTCCGGTCTGCAACTGCAGTCCATGGGGAGGACCACAGCTGCTGCAGATCGATCTAAGCTAGTTTTAAACCATCCAGCTTGGGCATTGGTGCAGCTGGAGCAGGAGGAGTGAGGGAGCAGGGGCTGTGGAAGCCAGTGAGGAAGACTATGAGGAAGATGAGCAATATTTGCTGTGGACCAAAGTGCCCTAATGCTCTGCTTACACTCCCCGTGTTAACAAATATTACGTCTTGGTGACATTGAGGATAGACAGACTCTCTATTTCACTGCCCAGAACGGGTGAGACTCTGAAGCTGTCACCTTGCCATGGCTCCAGGATTTTGTACCCCGTGTAGCTGTGGCTAATTGTTAAGCTGTGTTTTCAGATGATGCCTTTGCTGTATTTTAAAGGCAACCAATTTTCTTTCTAGGTGTTTTGTTTTTTCTTCTTGCGTCTGCACTTGCAGTTATTTCTATCCTCTCTCTTACCATCTTTAGCCTGCTTTATAATAATTTGCAAATTACGGGAGCTGGAGGTGGCAGAAGCTTCATCATTTGCTGCTTTTCAGTACAAAGTGTCATGAGTCCACCTAAGCTAATGCAGCATCAACCCCACGCACGTTAGCACACTGTGACCGGCACGCCAGGAGACCCTGTCCAGGCTCTTGGTTGGGAAGGAGTTAATATGTTTGTCTTGCACAAGCAAGATTGAAGCCACACTGGGCTCAGCTGGGGAGAATCACTTTATCAGGAGAGGTTATGAGAAAAAGAAACTCTTAAAAGACTCTCTAGCAGTTTGTAGAGCTGGTGGGGAGTTGTGTTTTTTGGACCTGGGAGCAGGCGTTTGTTGTGAAAGCCTCTGTTGATGTCTTGCAGGGGCAGATTTCAGAGCCCGGTGTCCACCTGGGGGGTTGGAGGCGGTGGCAGGCGGGGGCAGAGTGGCACAGGGAAGGGACTTTGCAGTCATGCAAAACTTTTGATGTTGTTCTGGTGGGGACCAGCTGAAAACCTCCACGTTCTTCACACAACAGTATGCCCAAATCAAAAGTGATTTTTTAATTTTTTTTTTTTTTAATTATTTGATAAAATGTAAAGACTTTTTCAAAGAGTTAGTTACATGCTTGTGTTTCAGGTCAATCTGCAGGTTTAGTTTCAAATCAACAAAACAAGGAAACATCTGGGATCATGTAAATACTGTTTTGCTTTTATTTCCTGAACTTTTCCTTTCTTTCTGGTGTGATATGCATGAGCAATGGCTCTGCTAAGCGGAGGGTTCTTTTTCTTCTCTAATTTAGAAAAATGTAAAGTTTAAATATAGGTTAAAAAAGTCACTTCTTGGACTTGAGAAAAAGAGTCACACTGAGCGAGACGAAGGCTGCAGGCTGAGTGCAGTCCAGAATACCAGCCTCTTCAGCCCATCCAGATGGCAAACCTGGTCTCCTCATGGAGGACCCCAACACAGACCGTAATTTCCCAGTGCAAGCACTGGTCCGTGAACTTTCCACCAGGAAACCCACGATCCTACTTGCAGCTCATGGTCTCTCCTTGCAGCTTCTGTTTAGTTACCCCAAAATCATCCTCTCATCACTTGTCACATAACGTGATGGTCCCAGCATCTGGAGGCTGTCACCAATCACCACCTTCAAACCTCACCCTTTACGTGTCGGATCAGGCTCACGTGCACTAGCATTTTGGCTAGTTTTTGGTTTAATTTCATGACTGTTATTTTGTGATTGTTTTGCCATTGCTATCCACCTCCCCCTCCTCCTTTTCCCTGACATGCCAAAAAAAAAAAAAAAAAAAAAAA
>VYXH01012647.1:91963-108876 GCA_013397275.1 Burhinus bistriatus | reverse complement strand
AAAAAAAAAAAAAAAAAAAGAGAGAGAAAAAAGAAAGGAGCTTAAACATATTTTGCGGTTAAACCACTTTTTTTCATGTCGGCTGGTTCCCACTGGGCTGAAAAGCAATAAAAAGTCAGGAAGAAGTATGGGTTCCCCTCTCAGCTTTGTCATATGGATGAATAGCACAGTAAAAAGCGCTGAATGCTATCGGTTAAAACGAAGTCGCTGCTCTTCCAAGTACATTTTGCAATGCTCTGAAGCAAAGGGGTGGGGGATCGGATGGTGAAAAACCTCTCCCAGAGATGGATCCGTTGTCGGGCTAAAGATTTTTGCATTAAAAAGAAATTCTGGTTATAATCACTCTACCCACAGCAACATTTCCAGTTCTCCCTCCCTCTGCCCTCACCCCCCTCACTTTTCTGTGGCACTGAAATAAATCTCAAGGTAATGTAACTTGCAGCAAGGCTATCTTTGAGCATCTTGGAGGCTCTGTCAATAAAAGGCCAGGCTAGTAGCGCTGGAGTGCAAAGAGCCTCTTATTATCTCGCTTTGCAGCCCTTCCTGGGCATTTCTCTCTCCTGTGTCCCTGATCATGCTGATAAGGGGGAAAAAAAAAAAAAAAGAAAACATGGGGGAAAACCAGCAAAACTAGATGACAAGACTTTGTACTATTTCACATTTTCACCTGGAAAATAGTCTGGTCTGGAATGTTAATATCTAATTGCAGATAAAAGTAGAGGAGCAATTGCTGGAGAATTTCCCATTGAGACGCTCCAATACTTAGAAATCGCTTCTTCCTCCTGGTTTTGATCGCCTATTGTTGAGCAAGCTGAAAGCAGTTCACTTCGGGAGAACGCAGGCTCCATTGTGTAAGTTCCCTTTCCAGCAACGACAGCCAGGCTGGACCTTTCAATAAAATGGGTTTTTCTTTTTTCTCTCACATTCTCTCCCCCTCCCCCCATTTTTTTTGTTAGAGTAAAGCCAACTTCTCAAAACCCAAACCTTCCTGAAGAACATCTCCACCCTGATAAGATGGTTTAGCCTGGCCAAGAGGGATATATGGTTAAACCCTCTTACAAGGGGAAGGAGACCTCAGAAGAGCAGGAGATTATCCAGAACTATCCAGCACCTGGTGCTCAAGCCACCCTGATGACATGGATGCTGTAAAGGCCAAGTCTCTGTCAGGTCAATCAAGAGCAAGGATTTGAATCTTGGTCCCTCACACACCCCCAGCGACCCCAACAACTGAGTGCTCTGCAGAGGACACGCTTGTCAGTGATCTCAGGTTCAGAATGGGATGATGTTTAAATTGTAATGAGCTTCAGAGATTGGAGAAGCCATTTTCTGCCCAAACCTACCCAGATCCTCTCCTTCCTTTTGTCCTTTTTTTCAGTTCCTAGAGATGAAGCCTATATGACCTGTTTCTAAGATGAAAAGAATGTCAGAAAAGGGTAAAACAAGTTGGTTTATAGACACGTCACTGGAGTTGGGGAAAGGGTCTGGCTGCAGACGTGCTGCTCCCTGCACAAAGGCTTTAACTTGGGCAGCCATGGCCAGCCTCCACCTACAGTAGAGGCAGAGCAGCGTGTCCTGTGGAGACAACGGGTGGGTCTCAGTGAAGAAGAATTTGACGCTTTTCCTTCCTTCCAAGGTTTTTCTCCCTTGTCTAAACACAGATTTTCACAGATCTGCTTTCACCAGTGGGAAATCATGTTGGTTTGGGGCTTTTTTGCTGATATTCCGCTCTGGTTGGGTTTGGTTATGCTTCACTGGGGAAATGTTGAGGAAAAATAAAAGAATGGAGTTTTATCCCTTGGTATCCTCATAGGATAGTGTTGTGCCCATCCCATTTCACCTATCGTTACAATGGACAGATAGAAAGAGTATTGGGGTTTTCTGGGTGGACTGGGGGTTTCTGAATAGAGAGGCACATCACTGTATCCTGGACTGGATGCCGTACATGACAGCCAGTACAGAAGAAGGTGAGAAGAGCAGCCCCTTGGCAGCCCTCGAAGAGGAGACACCAAAAAGGAGGGATGTAGTGGGGGCCTCAGCCACTGCTGAAGGAAATGCTGCGTTGCAAAACCACGAGCTAAAGGGACCTTTGAAGGGTCCAAGTCCTGCTCAAAGCAGGTCTAACGTGGGTCAGGCTGCTCAGAGCTGGTCCAATTGAGCCGTGAACTCCTCCAGGGTTGGAAATTCATCCAAGCTCTATTCAGCCACCCTTGTCATGAAAGTTTTTCCTCGTATCTAGTTGAAATTTCCCTTATTGCTACTTGTGATGGATGCCACTCATCCTTTGCTGTGAGAAGAGTCTGGCTCTGCTAATGGTGAAACTGGGGCAGGAGAAAGGGTCTGACTTGTGGAATTCGATGCTACAAAATAACCACGGAGGGCAAGGGCTCCGGAGGATTCAGAGAGTGATAGACAGATAATGGACATCCATAGATAAGCGGATAAAATGCTTACAAGGGATAGAATCCCTTCTGTTCCTGGTGATAAGCCAGCTGCTGACTGACAGAGGCAGGGAGGAAAACCCTTCTGGGAAGATTATTCCAAACCTGGTGAATTTAAGCCATGGTTACTTGCAGAACTGGTTGTGGCAATCTCAGAGTCATTAGTGGTTGTCTCTGGAAGCACCAGAAGACTGGAAACGGACAAAAAATGCCTAACTTTTAAAAAGTATTGGGAACGTGGGCAGAAGTGGGGAACTCTAGACCCACCAGGTTAATTTCAGTCCATGAAAAATCCTGATAGAAAGATATGAATACACTGTTTACAGGTATCTGGGAGGTACCAAGGAGAAGAGTCTCAGTGACCATGGATTTGTCAAGGACACCCTTATTCAAACAACTCTGTGACAAACCAGAGAAATGATTTGAAAAAATAAGAGGTTGAGATTCAGCTGGGGCAGCCAGAAAGTAATAAGCCTAGAGATGATGGACTGTGCAGATCAGCTAGGCTTCAGTTCAGCAGAAAAAGATCTAAGGTTGATTTTGTTCCACTAAGTGAACATGAGTCAGTGATATGAAGCTGGTACAAAAATGGCAAACATCATCCCAGGTTGTACAAGAAGGCAGATGATGCGGGAGATCCGCATTAATCCTAGGGACTGGTGACACCACAGCAGAGCTCCATGGCCAGAGGGGTTGCCACATGGGAAGGAAGAGGTGGGAGAATGGGACGGAAATGAGGAGGAAGCAACAGGATTGATGAGAGCTGGAAGAAATGATTCCCAAGGGAAAAAGTAGTCTAGTAAAGAAGGAAAGTGAAACATCAGTTTGGGTAACGCAAGGCTTGCCTGTAGAGCCCGTTTTGGAGTGAGACGTTCATGGCAATCTCTTTTATGCCTGGGTCTTGGACTGGACTGAAAGCTTTAGCCATGGTCGATGCCTGGGAAGGGCAGCTCAGAGGAGGCCTGAGAGAAAACGTTGCTGGACTTCTCTGAGGATTGGCGGGTGGGCGTAAATGAAACTTAGGATATACCCAGGCTCTGCGTCACTGGAAGCTGCCCTGTGTGGCCCCCAGCATCTGCTGCTGCACTGCAACAGCACAGCAGACAGACTGGGAAAATCTTTAATTTAACGGTTTCTCTTTTGTTAAATGGCTCCTGCTGCCTCTGCAGGCCTGATAGGACGAGACGGGAGTGCAAGAGCCATGGTCACCTGGGAGGTGACACAGTGGCAGTCTGCTGGGGTGGGATAACTGAGTCCTCACCCTTGTTAGCCTCCCAGCTGCTGCTGGCTGCTCAGCATCACTGGATGGCGAGGACAAGGAGGTTTGAGCAGAGAAGGAAGAACCCTTGCCCTTAGGTTCATCTGCTGCTCTTTGGGGTCTTGTTTTTTATTTTTAAGGAAAGAGATCCTCCATCACCACTCATGACTGCCACATCTCCCTGGTTTTCTGGGTCAGAAGGTGAAGAGGCACAAGAGAAGGCATTCAACGGTCTGGCAGCAAGCCCTAAAGCAGTGTCTTCACCAGAGAGCGGCAGATAGCAGGGAAAAGTCCTGTTGGACCGTCCCAAATGGGCCCCCAAAGTCGGAACAGAGAAGCCTTAGGCTGCAAGCAGTTTGCATAGAGCTGATCCATCCTGGAGACCCTCTTCAGTGAGTGTCTGGGGGGGGGGAAATAATTTTTTTTTTCCTCTGCAGAATCATTGTTTGGTAGAGAAATAGGAGCACATAGTAGCTACTGAGAGATGGGCAGAAGCCCAGGAGAGGAGCGGAGAGAGGGCCAGCCTTCCCCTGCTCCTCGGTCCACTGGCAGGACCAGCGCCAGACAGCCTCGTGCTGCTTCCAAGAGCCAGGCAGCAGAAAATGATTCATGTCAAGTGAGCGCGAAATGGTGTGCAGACAGTCAGCCTCCTATTGTCTGTGTCCTCGGATGGCTGCCAAGCCCCGGTGCCTTGGCGAAGGCAGGGGGAAGGAGCCTGGGTTGGTTGACATCTGCTCTACTTAAGCTACAGCAGAGAAGGAGGCAACAGGGCGATGTGCTGTTCTCCTTCCCTCCCATCCGTGGTTGTGCCGGAGATGTCAGCAAGTGCCTCAGTTTGTCCTGAGAAGCTCTGGCCTCCTGGTGGCAGTTGGCCATCTCGGGTCATCCAGCAGATTGCACCATGCTTAAATCTTGACCCCAGCTGCTGGGACTCCACCACAAAACCCACCACGGGTGGTTGTAATCAGCTCTACAGCAGCATGAAATGCAGAAAGGAAAGGCTTGATGGCTTGTGGCGTCCTTCTCCTCTCATGCCACCAGGCTAGGCAGTGGGAGGCAGACCTTGATCTCACCTGGGACTATGGTGGAAACCAGGAGAAACCTCTGGCAAGACTCAGAGCCCCAGTACATGAAAGAGAGAAGAGCATGAGGGTTTCTACATTAATTAAGGGGATAATATCGATACTGACGAAAAAAAATGGCTTACAGCACTGTTAATGTATGCTATCCTAACGTATGCTAAGTCATCAAAAACATGCCATTTTAAAAATATCCCGCACACTTGCAGTGAATATCAGCCCGTGTTACATACACGCTTTACCAAAGAAGACTTTCAGTCTCATTTAAGGAAATCCAGGGAAGATTCTGCTTTCTGTCACCCAAGGGCAAGCCTCAGTATCAAAAGAGATAACATCCGCGGCTATAAAACACTGTGTATATTTATCCAGACTCTAAAGGCCATTTTTATAAGTTCAATCTTGGTTTACTTTGCAATACTCTTATCTTTTTTTCCATGTTTTGGAAAATATATAAGGATTGGCTATTGGAACATGCAGCTTTGTGCAAAATATTTAATCAAAGCCCTTAATTGCAAGCTGTAAATGTAGTACTAGTGACAGATTGTAAAGCCAGAAACCATTTGGTCAACACACAACAGCTAACAAGGGTGTTTCAGCAAAGAGAGAAAAAAAAAAAGCGTATAGTACAGTATTTTAGCACAGACATGAGTTTTATTGCAAGAAAATAAACCTTTCAGAAAATTTAGGAAAAAGAAGAATGTAGGAATGTGTTATCAGATCCACAGGGCACATGATAAAAATCAGGCTTCTTTCTTTTCTTTTCTTTTCTTTTTTGTTTTATGTAGGAAAAAAAAATCTACTTTAAAGCAGCCAAAAGAAGTGATACATTATTCTTACTGAAAGTAATTTTGTCTATAAACACTTTCAAGACTTCAAACAAAAACAAACCCAGGTCTGGAAAACAGGCTCTGGAAGATGTTAGTTACTCCTGTTCAACTCATGTTTCCTCTTGTTGCCGTAAAGCTTGGTTGATTCCTTAAATGTTTGAAATGACAAGCTTCTCTTGAGATGTGCGGTTGCAAATATTGTGCATCTGTGTACAGACATTCACAAAATAACTTCCCCGCTGCATTTGCTACATGACTGGTGAGATGCTTTGTGTACAACGCAGCAAGGTCAGACGATGCTGCAGTTGGTTACTACTATCGCAGTAGCTGAAGCATAGAGTATTTATATTAATTGGGGAATTAGTTATCTGTCAAGAGGCCCCTCAATAAACGTTGTTAAGAAAAAAGGACAATAACTTCTTTAATGACTGCTCAAGTTTAAAGGCACTCTTTAAGAATTAATTAAATTAAGAAGACTATTTTGAGAGCTGGAAGGCTTTTATACATAAAAGTAAGGTTGTTTGGACTTATTGGAAACAGAATTTCAGTTACTATTAAACCCTGATGAAACTAAAAGAATGAGTCAGAAAATTGACTGAATAAAAGAAAAACTCTTAAGATGCTCCAAGAATTTCCCACAGCCAGAACAAAGGCAATTAGAAGCGTACTGCATAGGCATTCCGCAGATTACATATTCATGAGCTGAAGACATTACCAGGTCCTTTCCCTAACGAAGGGATGACAGCAGCCAATTTTATATTGAATGTCACCTTACCCTTTCCACAAAGCAATGGGATCAGGTGGGGTCTGAAAACTCTGAACTGAGCTGACAGCCACGTGTCTGTCCCATCCTTTGCTCCCGGTGTCCTCGCAGGCTCCGTGTGCGAGCGAGACGATTTAGCAGAGCGAAGCACAAGAAGGGGCAGCCGCAGCGTGGTCTCTGCCCAGCCATATTTTCACAGATGAGATGAAGCCATAAAATACCACCACAAAATTTTATTTGCATTTTTCAGCTGATTTAAGGGGATATCAAAATGCTTTTATAATTCCCGATATTGAGAGCTTCTCCAGTAAACACCAAATTAGCTAGAAATGTTTTCTTGCAGTTGAGACACCGGCTAAAATTGTGTCACAGGGCAGTATAGTGTGATGTTATTCAGATGTAAGAACTTTGATATTCCTTGATATGCTTTTCTTAAGGCGGATCTTGCTATGGTTTCTTTTGAATAAGTGACTTAAATATTTGCACTGGCTTCACAGGGTTTACTTAAGATTATTCATGTTTCTCATTACTAGCTGTTTAGATTATCCTTGATATACCAAAATAGGATTTACAAGACTCCCCCCGTACATATAGACAAGCCATGTCTGTGCCTTGTTTTTTATCTATCATTAAAACAAGATTACAACTCATTTTATGAAAAAGGTACTTAGATCCTCTCCAAGAGTAAATCCACTCTTGCCATATATAATCTCTGTTACAAAGTCTCCTCAGAGAGAAGTACAGAGGAGACTGTAACTGGAATAATCATAATTTATTGTTTATGATCTCCTTTGGTTCAGAGTTTGCTTTTGCTTTCTTTAGCAATAAAATAGCCACTAGTCATTCACAAAAATTGTTGTGTTTGTTCTTTATTGAGACAACTTTTGAGGGTGGGGCGAATAGTGGCATCACACCTTTGAACTGCCATGAGAGGCAATTTTAAAGATGGGGTGCTCCTTGTGCATTTTGGTTTTAGCTTTCAGTGGTTTCTGAGACAAAGCCCAGCAACTGGAGACATCATCTCTAGTCCCAACCAGCCTGAATGGTCCCTTCCTTCTGTACCTGGGAGAAGGGGATATTCAGCACCCAGAGCTTAAAAAAACCTTCCCCCACCATTGGGGTGAATGTCAAGGAGTAACACCACTTGTCATTTTGGTAGGACCCCCAAATTCAGAGGACAGTGCTACCCAGAGCCCCGGGACTATGCACAACCACAGCTGACACTTCCAAAGCGTGGCCATGCCTTGTTATGGGAATGATCAGTCCTTGGGAACGATTGGTCTCCTTCTTCACTGGAGACTGAATTATGGACATCATCTGCCAAGGAGATGCATGCGTGTCCTCTCCTGTGGTGTCAGGGCTGGGAGAGCTAACGGGCTATAATGGCCTGACCAGCCCCACCTGCCCTAGCCATCACCAGCTGTATTTAAGCCCACGCCCAGTACCTGAGTCTCTCTTAGGTTGTGCATGGGGCTGTCTCTAGATTTCTTATGGCCATGCTGCTCCTCTGTGTCCTGTCCCTGCGAACTGGCCTCCTGGATAGATGCTGGACCTGCCTTGTTCCTACAAATCTTCCTCATGCTGTGGGTTGTCAGCAGCTGGCCCCGCTGCGCTGCTCAGGTATAGTGGGATGGGCTGGGAGCTACAACAGCCCCTTGGCTCCTGGCCCTAAAGGAGCACCAGCCCTCGTGCCACCTGCCTCACTGGTCATTGACTGGAGGACTGGGATGGGCAGGGAGGCAGCAGGCAAGGCAAAATCAGCAGTACTGCAAGCCATGAGGTGGGGCTGAGTCAGGGCAGGGATCCCCAGGTGGGTTCTTCCTTGCAGGTCAATGCTGCCCTCCAGACCACCTCTTTACGCTCATTCCTTTCTCCATGGAGGGATGTGCCCTTCAACGTGTGTTATGGTGGCTTCCAGATGCCTTGAGAAGTTTTATCCCAGTGCCATAAGTCCTGCCTACAAACTATCTGACCAGGACCCTTCTGCTGTGCTCATCCTCCTTAGGCCATGAGGTCTACCAGGAGGCACCAGCTGACCTTGCTTTATGGGGTGCGAGAGGTGGGAGAAAGCTTGGTCACAGGAGAGCAGTTTCTCACCCTGTTGGCCTGTGTGGCAACAGCTGTGAAAGGCGATTGCTTATGTTTTGGGTTTTTATATATGTGCTGGAAGGGGTTTAGGAGAGAAAACCATTGTCTGCAAACTTGGTGTATGCGCATGCTGCCAGACCCTGCTTGTGCATCATTGGGTTCCTCTCCTCTTGTGCTCCCTCTGCTCAACTGTGACTCGGATGCTCTTCCTGGAGCTGCTGACAGAGCGGATCCCTGTAGAAAGCTGCTGCTCCAGCACCACAGAGCCTCTGCATCCACCCAGGAGGACCACACGTACCCTGGCAAAGTGAGCCACGAGCATCTCCCTGCAGCTCCCAGCCAGAGCAGGAGCAAGGTAGGACGACTCCGCAGCTCCATGCTGTTTGCATTGCCGCGCTGCAAAGGGTGTGCGAATATTCCCTCTGGTGCTCTGGGGCATTGCTTGTGGCAGAGCAAGTGGGTGCACTGGGGCAGGGGCTGCCGTTGACTTTGTGCTGGAAGATTAGACCCGGCACTAAGCTGTTCCACACGGCGCAGGATAAACGGCGGGTGAATCGCACAGATCCGAGCTCCCAGCTTGCCTATCTAATCATATTTCTAAAAGATGCCAACAGAGGGCATCCGCTGCCAGACGCGCAGCCTGCACCTTCCCCGCTGCAGCCCCTGCGCCTGGCTTTAGAATAAAGAGCATCTCAGGTTTTTTAGCCCTCTCCCACTTAGGCTCAGGTTAAGCTTTGTCAGAAGTTTTAAGCAGATGGGCTTTTTCAGTGGGTGTTATCCTTTCCTTTGGAGAAAGGAGAAGGGGGGTGGGGGGGGGAGCAATAATCCCCAGTTGCAGTCGCTTGGTCAAGGCAGGACTTTGATAATTAGCATTTAAGGGTCGCACACAGCTTGGCAGAGCAACAGCCAGGTTCAAAGTGAAGGTGAATGCTCTGTTGTCCTGTGCTAGCTGTAAACAAAATCAGAAGCACTGCTGTGCTGGTGTTGGGGGAGAGAGCAGGAGATTTCATGACAAATGTCCTGGCTTTGGTGGATTTAAATAGTCAGTTTTATTTATAGGTGTTTATTCCTGACGTTTAATCTCCTTGTTTCATGTCTCTTGCAGACAGTCAAAAAGAAATCGAACTTCTAAAGCCTGCTGCTCCCTCTGGTAAATATGTATTGATGTTTGGGCTGGGGAGCAGGCTCAGTCTGAGCACATTGTCACTCTTCTGTTGTTAAGACCTCACGCCAAACCATCCGAGATGTTCAAAGGCCAGGCAGCCTGCCCGATGGTAAGCTTGTGAATCCAGTTTTGAGTGGGGCAGCAAAAGTCCCGAGGCAAGGGCTGGTGTTAGGGCTCACGTGAAGGTTAGGGATGGAAGAAGTCTTATCGGAGGCTTCCTCCCTGCAGAAAACCAGCAGAAGGTTAATAGGTGCAGGAGCTGGGGAATTGCGCCTTGAAACAGGCTAAAAACAAGGGTCAGTCTGAGCTGGGTGGGGGCTTAGGTGTAAAGGGATGATTCCAAGTGGTAGTTTTTAATGGAAATAAGGATAGGGCACAAGACAGACATTCTGCTCCCTGTAGTTGTGCAGTTCTTTTGGATCAGCCTGGATGGAGTGTGCCCGCTTTGAGATCCAGCTGAACCTCAGCAGTGATGGGGCTGGTGATTGCGGGGCTCCCAGAAGTATATTCTGTTCTAGGGTTTCCAGCTGCTTTGTACACAAAATGGGGCAAATACCTGAAAAATCAGGATGGCTGGTAGGCCTGGCTAGGATAGTCATCTGTACTTAGGAAAAGACCTGTCTCAGCCTCATGAAGCTAAAGCTGGTCCAAGCTGTGCCATCTCTAGCCTGGTCCAGTAATATCTGTTCTGGGTCTGGTTTAACTCTTGGTGCGGGAACATACACCTTTTACCTTCCACAATGTGTACGCATTGTCAATGGTGCAGCTTGAAGTATATAAACATGACCTTTTTTAGAAAAGGTGTTTGCTTGCTTTGGTTATTTACCCAGAGTTTCCCAACCGGCCACCAAAAAATCTGCTCTGTACCTGTACTTCATATTATACATTGAATAAGGGCCAGAAACATACAGCCAAATTTGATTTATGGACTGCCATAGAGATTTAAGAAATTTATGATTTGATTAATCCATCCCATATATCTTTTTCCTTATTACCGGTAATTCGTGCTATATCTCATGGCCTTCTGAGCAGTAATTTGGCTGCCTGATGCATGCCAATGTTTCCTAAGGGTTAAATTCTACGGTGCACCAACCAGACAATAAACTGTTGTGATCTGCTGGTTAAATATGTATTCAGCAGTACTGGAGTCTGACTTACCCGATAGATTTGTTCCGGTTTACCGAGTGAGTATGTATTTAGGACACGTAGTATGTGCAGAAGAACATACTGGGGCGGGGGGGGGGGGGGGGGTGGTTGGGAAAAAAAATAAATTTCTTTGCAAAACATACTGATGTGCCAGGGTGGCCAAAGCTTGTAGAAAACGAACAGGCATCTGCAGTGCTCCTAAGGATATATGCTGAGCCTATAGACAAGATGACCGGTTCTTGTTATGCAGGGGGACTGCCTGGTGACGGTCTTCACTAGCAGGGTGAGGAGCCTTGGCGGCGGGGCTGGCTGCTGAGACCTGGTCCCTGCTGGCAGTCGTTGTTTTCCCTCGGAGGGAGGTGGGGGTTTGGCACAGGGCAGGAAAAACAAATCAACTAATTAACTCAATGAGGGAATAAAAAATAACATACCTCAGATTGAGTGAGGATGCGATCTGAGCCTGTAGATGCTTCTGCTGCTGGTAAACATGTTTTCTGGTTTTTTTTTTTCTGTAACACTATCGACATTTTAAAATGATCAGAATATTTCAGAGCACATTTAACAAGACAGAGGTACTGGATTTCGATAGCGTCAACTCCAGAAAGCAGAAGGCGGGTCCTAAATTACCTTCAAAATCATAACAATTTAAAAAGTGCAATATTTTCTAATTTCGCCTTCTGTTTTTCCAGCTACTCCAGTCACCCAGCTCGCCTCTTTCCCCGGGAGCAGGACTTTGCAAAGGAGGAGGAGAGGGGTGATTCCGGTTGTGCTGGGGGAAGCAGCAGGCGCACACCTGCAGCCCTGGAGCACATTCCCTCTGCAGGATCCAGGTGTGTGAGCTTCCCCGGCCGGGGCACCCCTCTCCCCAGCCCTGCAGTCCTTGGTCTCTCCTGCTGGGGAGGGGGGGGATGCCAATGAGTGAGAGCCCGGGGTTCATTTTGCAATGAGGACTCCTGGGTGCTGGGGACGGGTGAGAGCTGGGCACGGTTTCACCCCGCAGCCTTTACTAAGTGCCTCAGCTCTGTTAAACTGCCCAGAGTTTCAGCCAGCACCTCTCTCAGAAAAGCCCTGCATCTTCATTACCTTCCCCTCGAGCCATCTGGTCCTCCAACCTGACCTTTTTAAAGATTGGTTTAAAAAAAAAAAAGCTCAAAAACCGGAGCAGTCCCTGGACAGGAGACCTTGTGTGTCATGTTTAAGCCCAGAGCAAATTTTTATGTCCAAGCTGTAAAACCTTGAAAATAAAGATTTATAATTGAGATTCTGGCTGAAGCAGAGTGAACAGAGATGGCCTAATTAAATTCTGTGGTGGATATAATTAACCCATTTATTCATTTATTACCCTTTATACAGCTGATGCAGGCTACACCATCACCGGGTGTTTATGTCACCTGGCTGCTTGGCTTGTGCTGCGCAGCAGCCAGGCCCATGGTGGAGCTCTGGAGGAGCCGGTGATTCCGTACAAGCAGGTCCCATCTGACAGATGCTTTTCCAGAAGCCAACCCAGCTCTTGAGTGAGTCAGCTGAGAAGGAGCAGGGTGGAAAGCAGAGACTCTGGGTTCTGCTTTGGACTCTTGGGCAGAGACGACAGGGGACTTTGATCCAAAGTGTGGTGGTTTGGGAGAAAAAGGTTGGGTTTTTTTATTAGAGCAGAGTGGCTCTCTGGTGTCATACACACAAGGTACTGTGGCCCAGAATTCTTGCTGTGTGTTATCGAGGGCTGCTGTAATATCCATGCTGACATGTGTGGATTTCTGCTTTCTCCCCTTCGTAGTTCAGCGTGGAAATGGCACTTGCAAACCCGTAACACAGATAACTACTCACGCGTCCTTTGGGAGAACCTCATCTGACTAAAAGCCCGGCTGACTTTTCCAGAACGGAGCCGTTTCTTTTCACCAAAGACTCATTTTGCTTCACTTTCTCACAGCCATTGCAAGGTACAAAAAAAAAAAAAAACAAAAAAAAACCCAAACAAACAAAAAAAAAAACCCCAAAGAATCAACCAGAGATTATTTTTCATGAAAGTTTAATCAGGTGCTGTCCCCTTCCTGTGCCTGTGGGAGCAAACCTGGAGGAGCATGGAGGGGCATGAAGGTGGAGTAAAACCCATCTGCTTGAGAGGCAAGCAGCACAGGGAAAACCCTTTGCTCGCTGGCGTCCGTGTCTGTCTGGGCAGACTGTCCTGCTGCAGATGCACTGTCTGCAGTTCAGCCTCTGGGTCCCTCAGCCCATCCATCTTCTCAGCAGTGAAAGCCTCCGCCGCCACCGCCCCCCTACGCGCATACACCACTCTCCCCTCTCCTTCCCCTCCCTTTCTTGCTCCTTAATATTTCATGCATCAAAGAAGTTTCACTTGTAATGCAAAAACTGATTAATTAAGTAGAGTGCAAGAGTTACATGCATTTAAAGTTTCTTTCATCTTGGGAAGGAGAGGAGCCGTGCTGGAGGCTGTTGTTGCTCATGAAGGAGTGTCGAAGGGCAGGCGGTGATGGAGTGGCTACGTGGTACTGACGGAGGGGAAGGGACAGCCTCATTCCCTGGACTTTGGCTTGCGCAACCGCCTGCTTTCCGGTTGTCCATGGGTTCTCCCCTCCTCCTTAAGTGTCCTCGCTAGCCAGGCTGGCCCATGCCCCCTCCGGCAATGGGGATGAGTAGCAAGACACCTGCCTGACTCCTGGTGCCGAAGTAAGGGCTTGCCTTAGGATGTGCAAGGTCCCTCTGGGGTGTGACTTTGGTCCCAGGCGTGACTGAAGGTGGCTGGCTGGTACCGTACACAGGTAACATCTGGCTAAAACCCCGGTGTGCT
This sequence comes from Burhinus bistriatus, assembly GCA_013397275.1. Taxonomy (NCBI): domain Eukaryota; kingdom Metazoa; phylum Chordata; class Aves; order Charadriiformes; family Burhinidae; genus Burhinus; species Burhinus bistriatus. The sequence continues at coordinate 95,306 of VYXH01012647.1, read as the reverse complement.
CCAGGGTGAGTTACAAGAGGGAGGGAGCGCAGGATGGTACCGCTCAGAGGAGGGAAAACTAGAAAATGCCCTGATGCCATGTCAGTGGGCACCTGGCCGCAGCCTTCCCATCTGGGCGAGTCAAGGCTGCTGTTTGCAATGTAACTGTTTAGTCTCTACCTCAACCCGAAATGCTTCACAGCCTTTCCTAGCTGGACAAATTGTGCAGCCCCCTGTTACCGCTCCTGGCCCTTCTGAACCGAGCCCAGCGGTGTTGCACAGCTCTCCAGAAAAAGGTAGGAATCAACTACTTGTATTGGCGAAGGGAGGAGGAAATTCGGCGGCTGCTAGCTTCGGCTTCCTTGCTTTTGCAGAGCGTCCCCTCAGGGTGCGTCTCTGGAAGTGGTCAGGAAGCTCCTAGTTTGATGCCGTGTCAGAAAGACAACGTCTCCCGCAGCTTTGAGCGCAGCCAGGGGTCTGGTGGCTCACTATTAACCTAGAAGCAAGAACGTCACCTCCTGAATTGCAAAGGGCACTTTCTGCATCCCCTGCCCTCCCAGGAGGCGTTTCTCCGAATTGCTGACCCAGCCTGTCTCTCGTTTTGCTGGTGAGAGCTGACAAAAGCACAGCTTGAGCAATGTGGTCGTCGACCACAGTCAGATACCATATGGCTGCGGACCAGCAGTCGTACACCGCGGCTTAGAAACAAAATTAATTTTGTGGCGTTTCCTTCAGAATATGAAAACGCCCTTCCCGCTTCTTTAGCGGAGTTATTGATGCCGATGTGACTCTTGCAGGGTGAAATATAAGCCTCTGATTGCATCATAGCTGTACGCCTGACTTTCTCCTCCACTCGCTAGCAGGAGGATTTGCGATACGCCTTACAGACATAAATTGTTCTCTATGTTGTAAATACCTAGTGCATTTTAATGATTGCTGCTGTATGTACATATCTTTGGTAATAGGGCCAATTGAAAACCACTTCAGAAAGCCGCTATTGATATCTTTGCAATAACCTCCTCCTCCTCCTCTGCGCCAGCCGATAAAAGATGCATTAGTTCTGGGTGCCCAGAAATCCAGCTCGCAAGATTGAAAGTCAAAGAATGCTTCATCTGTGACCCTTTAAATGAGAATGACTCCCCCCCCCTCCCCCAATCATTTTTAAACTTGGATAGTATAGATATTTTAAGCATTTTCCAGCGAAGTGTCTGCACAAAGTTTTCCGCAGAGACACAAAATCACGGGTTTGCCTGAATTCCACTTGGGGTGTTGTCATACAGAAGAAAATGACCCTGGGGCTGAGCTTCTCTGCTTGGGAAGAAGAAATAAATGGAAGAGTGTCTCAAAGTTCCTGCTAAAAAAGAAAAAATCTACTCAGGTGGAAACTGGGAATGAATGTCGGCAGATGCAAACATAAGGTAGGCATAGTTCAGCGTAGCCAGGGTTCCTGGTTCACATGACACACAACATATGCTCTGCCTACTTCTCGAGGCTGCTCCACCTGAGAACAGCCCACTGTTGCCACTCGATCGCGGAGGAACTCCCAGCTCACCCTGAGAATGTCTGTGCTTTTTGTACCGAAACCCCCACGCTTGGGACTGCTACGGATACGATTGCCGCAGCCCTCAGTATCTCTTTTTATCTGTTACGGTAAAAACGAATTATTTTCTTGAGTTTCTGGATGTAAGAGAGGATACAAACCCCAAGGATGGAAAACAGAAGGGATTTCCCCCCAAACCGCACAGTCAGCAGCCGAGGTGAGAACGGAGCCGGTGTCTCCTGACAACCCGTCACATCCCTTGCCTGCCCCATCGCACCCTACCCAGATGGGTCTTGTCACTGTAATCTGTTTTTCCACTTGTAAGACGATTTCCATTTTCATCCCGGAGTTTTTTGCTAGGAACAGCAGTTTTTGCTGGTTTCTTGGCCCCAACGCTATTGAAATCGATGGTCAGCCAGTCGCTGCCTTCCCTGAGGAAAGGCTGGATCCGTGAAGACTAGGAAAAAGATATCGAAAATGGACCTCATTTCAAAATAGAAATGTGGGTTATGGACTGGGCAATTGGCCTGGAAATCCACAGTTTGTGTGGACCTAGAGTAACCCAAAATTAGCAAGTTTAAGCAAACTTCTGTTAGGTGTTCCTAGAATATTTTGCTAGCAAGTGAAACTTTCTCAGTGCGATGTGCTTTACCCTGTTTGTGCTATTTACTTTTCTGTTGAATGCTGCTCGGGGGGCAATAGGAACCTCTTACCTCAGCTGTAAACCAGGACTAAGGTATTTCCCTATGGAATGATTATTGGTGGTTTTCAAACGGTGAAGTCTTCTGGTTCAGCTCAGTTCTTTGGAACTAAAAAGCAGGTGGAATCCTTTTCACCCAAAACCAAGAACAGAGATTTGCATTTACGCCCGGAAGGATGTAGATGAATTGAAGCTGAATGTACCCGTATAAAGGCAGCGGTTTGCGGAATGGTCCCCTTTACCGTTGTGTCCGTGGTTGTACAGGAGGACTTCCAAAAACCTTGGTGTGCTTCTCAGAAGATAGCTGTCAGCAGGATCTTCATGGATACAGAGAGTGAGGCAGAAGAGGGCTGAATGATGTATGTAGAGCTGCTCAGGATCTTTGGGTAGGGGTACAGACGAGACAACCCCTCAAGGGCTCTCCCGGCAATATTTTCTAATATCTCGGGACTCGCCCGGAGTCAGCCAGCCAGCAGCAAAGCAGGCATTTGAACCCATGTCCCCTGATCGTTACTTTCCAGCTCCAAACCCTGAAAACCACACACCACATTGCTTGATGGCACATGCTAGATCAGAGAAAATCTGGGAACACCTAAAACGTTTGTCCTCCCCTCCCATTCAGCCGGATCCACGGCAAAGCTAAAGAAGAAACCCCCACACCCCAAAGCACACTGCCCAGAGCTGTGACAGCAGTAGGTATCTCTGGATCCCATTCCCACCCCAAAGACAACCCCTTGCCAAAATCCACTGGTACTTGACAGCCAAAAAAAAAGTCTCTACTTAGGGCACATACACCGAGTTGTGCAGCAAGTGGCTACAAGAAGATCTAAGTAACAGGGATGGGGCCTTAAACAGAAACAGATATTTTTCTTTTTCAGGATTTCCAGCTCTAAAAAAATATTTAAAAAGTACTTCATCACTTTTTAGACATACTGCCTACTAGCGTGTCATTTTGTGTTTCTATGCAGTATTGTTTCTTTGCTCTTTTTGCTGAGAAGAATTTTCAAAACTCGGAGGAAGAAATTGGCACCCACCCTGCTAACGCCTGGAAATCAGTACATGTACTGACAACAGCCTCAGCCAGTCCAAAATCTATCCTTTCCCCCTTAAAAAAAAAAAAAAAA
>VYXH01012647.1:64038-90435 GCA_013397275.1 Burhinus bistriatus | reverse complement strand
ATCCCGGTGCGGGCAGCCGGAGCCGGGCTCTCCCCCTGCTGCGCCGGGATTTTTGTTCACCCTCCCGTTATCGTGGTTGTGTTTTGGAGCTCTCTAACCCTGCCCTTGCTGCACCCTGTTGGTTTTTTGGTGGTGTTTTGGTTTTTTTGGTTTTTTGGGTTTTTTTTTTTTCCCTGCTGGGGAGGGATTTTTTTTAGCAGGGCCTGAGGGCTGCCCTGGGAGCAAAGCGTCTCTGCTGGGGCTGTAAAGTGATGGGTGCTGCCTCTCCTGCTCCAACTTGAACGCTTCGCCCTGGAGGAGGTACCACCGAGCCGGGGAGAACGGGAGAGGTTGTTTTTCTAACCAGAACCCGATTTTATAAACGCTTCGTCTTAATTCTGGAAGCTCGCTCTGGCTTCACGCACAACTCCAGCGCCTGGGTCGGTGGCGAACGCCTGCGGACTTTCCTCCGATCTCCGCGTTTGTGGGGAGGGGGATGGGACTAGAAATAATTCTGTTGTCGTACTTTCCTCTTGGTGCCTGCTCCTGTTGTCTCAGATGGGGTGCCCGAGCTGCCTCTTGTCACTGTTATCTTTTTCTGCGCCTTAATCAGCCTGGAGATTCTCCCAGGGAACTACTGAGAATGCCGTATGGACAGCGCGGTGTTTACTCTGCCGGGTCACCAACGGGTTTTTGTTGATCTTTTCTTTATCCACTAGCTTGCTTGCTTTTCCGTGTCTAAACCTAGGATAATTCGAGTACCCGCTTAACTTCGGGTCTGAGATCCTGCTTGTCACCGCTGGCTCGTGACTCCCAGTGCATCGCCCTGCCCGCGTCGGGCGTGTCGAGGTGTGCCTGCGTGCAGGCTGGCCCGCTGGACACCTCGCCGCGAGTCCCTTCCCATACCTTGTGGAAGTGGCAGCCGTTCACTGGCTGTGTTGTGCCAGGGTGGGAAAATGACTGTCTGTGTCTCCCGGTCCTGTCATTTTACCAGCTGTGAAGCTTTCTCGTAGCAGGCGCCTGTAATAAATAAGTTGATGGTACTTCTTGAGCCTCTTGGGTTTTGGCTTTGCAGCGTGGCTTCCTTAGACGCGGTTGGTCAACCGCGAAAATCCCAAACAAACCAGATACTCTATTTCAAGTAATAAAAGTGCAAAATCAAAGGTTTGATGCAGTAGGAACGACATTTACCTTGCAGTGATTAAAAGTAACAAGAAGTTTCATGGTTCACTGAATCGAATTTTCAGATTGGAGTCGAGTTTCTTCAGGGACTGGGTGTGAATTGCACACTGATCTAAATGTATCAGAAGGCAAAGAAACCCCTCTGTGTGTGGCTCAGGTAACAGCTCAAGTTGGAGGAGAGAAATTTGTCTTGTTAGATCGGAGACGTGATCTTGTATAGCAAATCCTATTTCTGTGAGTGACTGCCAGTAAAGAGACCATGTCTTGGTCTAAAAATTTCTCTTTTGCTTGCCTGGGATATTGTTTCGGCATGTGCTCTTGAATACGGAGCATGTCTTGTGCAAAACTGTGGGGTTTTTTGCTGCCCCTTCATGGACAAAAGACCCCGAAACGTCCCCTCCTGTTCCTCTGAACCCGCAGGCATCAGGCAGATTGGAAGATAAATGGAAGCTTTGCCCGTGGTGGGATGGCTTCATCGCAGTCCTGAAATTAATCAGCACGTTGCCTCCAGAGAAGGTAAAACACTTGTCCTTCCCCAAGGTCTAGCTCATGAATTGCTGTGGATGCTCTGATATTTCAAAGTTGTTGCATTTCTTCCCGTCTCCTGGTGTGGCAACTGAGTCTCGCTCGCAGTTAACTCTTTTCTGGGTGAGTGCTTTAAAGGATTTCTGCTGGCTTGGTTGTCTAGCGCGGTTTTCTAAAACTCCAGTAAGGCTGGAGTTTTCTGTAGTGTTTTTTTCCCCGCTGCATCCTTCTCTAAGTGCGCGGGTGGTTGGGAACCTGAGAGCTGCTGCTGCCGCCTCGTAATGGGCTCTTGGAGGTGAAAATCACATTACAGGTGGGAGGTCAGTCGAACGGCTTTGGAGTGACTCGGGGGCAGGGATTGCTTTAACCGGTGACTTCTCTTTGCCAAAATCTTCGCTAGCTCTCATTGTTAGCTGATATTTCTGCGTGTTGCTGAACGTGTTTTGTGGCTGGCTGGGCCTGAGCTCAGGGCGGCACGTAAGAGCTGACGTCCTGCCGATGGTAAATGTGTTGAGGGCTCCTTAACGCTTTTGCTGCTAGCAAAGACCACTTTCCGGCCTCCTGGGGGTGAGGATGGTGTAGGCAGACCCCCTAAAGCACACATCTCAGGACAACTGCCCTGGCTGGCATCCTGGAGGGAGTTTGAGGAAAGGAAAAAAAAAACAAAAAAACAAACCAACCCAAAAAACCAGCTCAAAACCATGAAGCAGGCAGAGCCGAGCCCTGGTACTGATACTACAGACTCTGAAGTGAAATAAGTTGAGAATAAATTGAGGCCACCCCGTTCTACAGGGCTCAAAAGTCTTTCCAGGCCAGGAAGCATGAAATAAAACATTGCCTTGCTTGGTGGCGATGAGTTTGTTTAAGCGCTGTGTTTAAGCAGGCAGTCTGTAGTCGTGGGTCTGCTCAGCAACTCCCAGCTTAATAAGTCTCGGGAGGCTGGAGCGGTTCCTGTGCCTCTCCGCGTTAAAGGAGGGTGGGGGATCTGTAGCTAAATGCTGGCAGGTTCCAGAGCCTTGTCTGCAGCAGTGTGAAACTTAGAACCGTACAGTCTTTTAGGTTGGAAAAGACCCCTAAGGTCATGGAGCCCAATTGTAAACCTAACGCTGCCGGGTCCCGCTGAACCACATCCCTAAGGATCACATCTTCCGCTGGTTCTTTTTAAAGGCAGACCAAGTTAAAACAGGCTGAGGAGACAGGCACTCTGAGTCGGTGGCTGGTACAAAGCACATGCAGTGCTCTGCGTCCCTTTTCTTTAAAGGATTCTTCCTTCTAGGGAAGAAGCAACTTTTTCTGTTCCCTGACAAGGTGAGCTTTCATTCGCTTAAGCACAAATGCATAAAGCGCGAGCTTCCAGGGTTGCATCCCTGCCTGCCGGAGAAACCTGGTCTGCAGGAGCCGCTGCACGGCTGAGACGAAAGGAGAGAGCAGGGCTAGGAAATCCCCGGGCAGCTGACCCCTGGCCCCACGCCACGCTTGAAGGAGTAGGAACAGCAGTCGCAGCCGCTTGCTCGCCCGCGTGAGCCGTGGGTCGCGCGTGGCACGCGGGCAGTGCGCGTGGCACGCGGGCAGCGCGCGGAGCCCGCTAGAGGGTGATGGGAGCTCGGAGATGCTCTGCCGGGAGCCCTCTGCGGCGGGTGCAGCCTGCACACAGCCTCCTGCCAGCGCTGGGGAGGCCAGGAGGGAACGGTATCGTCCTCTCCCAACAGAGGTAGAAAACTTTGTTTCCTCGTTGCATCCTTCCCGGATGCGGCAGGGGACCTGCTGCTGGAACACTGATCGGCAGCTCTAGTTTGCTCGGTGTCCCTTCTTCAGCAGGGGGGTGTCTCAGTTTCTGTATTTCCTATGCCTCGGTTTATTTTTTTCTGTCTTGCATTGGCGGCAAGAAGGGTGTTTCTCCCCCTACTCCCCAGTTACGTTACTATAAAATCACCCAGCAAAGCACAGTGCCACCGGTGCATTATGAATTGCTGTGCATCCCCTTTCCTGAAAAAGCATCCTGCCCTTTCCTTAACCTTGGATACAACTGATGCTTTGTGTTTTTTTTTTTTTTGGTGTGTGTCCCCCCCCCCAATTCTTCTAGTGCAAATGGTGCAGACGATCATCGACTTTATTCTTGTACAATGAGGTCTCTCTAAGGTATGTATCTTGATTTAGTCAGCAGCCATGTGGTCTCTACAATAGCTGCTCCACAAGCAGCGTAGCCTGCTTTAAGTGCAGTTCAGGGAAGGAAGCAGTTAGCTTCCGAGCTAATTTAGATGAGCTCTGTCTATGTGTGAGCAGATATATATAGAGAGAGGAGAGAGAAGGAAAGAGGCAGACAAATTTTCACCGCTGCTCTCGCCCGGTAGTGGCTTACGTAAGACCAGTTTACTATACACTTCTCATAAATGGCTTTAATGGGTGCTGTTTGGCCGGCGTCTGCGGTGCTGTAAGGTGGCTGTCAGAAAAGGTGCTCGTGCATCTACATCACCGCTGTCCCGCCGTGGCCCCTGTGCGTGGCTGACGATTATCCCCCGCTTCTCGAAGCTCTGCAGCTCCTCCATCTCCTCAGCAGGTCGGAGCTGCTTCTTTTATCTTCTTTCTTAACTTTTCCTGAAGCCATCTTTTTGGTTCTTCTCCTCTTCAGGGTAAGAATGCATTAAAAGAAGGGAAAGCGCTTGGTTCCCTGCGGATTGTTTGAATTTACTGCTGTTTCTGAAAATGCTTGAGGAGGGCTCTGCCACCCTTGCTTTTGTCAACAACTGGTTTTGCAGAGCGGGGTGGAGAGGCTGGAGGGTTACTGGGGGGAGCACGGGTGCGACTGAAGCTTTTTGACTGAAGCCGCTGTTCAGAAGCGCCGTTCTCTGCTTTGAGCTGGCCTGTGGGGTCTGGAGCAGCCTGGCGTGGGTAGCAGAGAGGAGTGTGCCCGGCGTGAGACCCTGCTCATCAAGGCATGGCGTCCAAGAACCGGGTGGTCTCTGCAGAGGGAATCCTACGAGCAAAGTTTGCTCCCTTTTCTGTTAACTGTCTCCTGCTAGACTTGAAGAGCTGCACTGCACATCTGGCCAGAGGTTTGGTTAATCAAGTATTGGGGTTTTTTTTTTGTTTATTTTTCTTTTTCTGGCTGTTGCCAAGGTAGTCCAAGGGGTAAAGAGTCACATCTTCCACCAGGCAAGTGGAGGGAGCCAAAAAGCCCCAGCGAGGTGGTACAGTGAAGATGAGACGTGTCGGTGGGCTCCTCAGGATGGGGATTTGGGGGGTGATGTAGACCTGGGAGCAGGGGCTGCTCCCCTTCCCCTTCATGCCCATCCACAGCTGTGTGTGGCCGTGGGGTCTGGGCCAGGTCCCCGGTGGTGGGGACTGCCTGGGGAGGAAAGAGGGAAAACCTTCTAGCAGCAATTTCTTTCCCCGCTTGTATGAAATGATACGATTACTGAAGCTTTCCAGGCCGCTGGGTTCCTGTAGTTGGGAAGGGAAGGAAGGAGAGCCCAGCATGGGCTGGGGTTGTACTGGTGATGCGGGTCCTGTGCTGGAGATCTGCCCGGCGTGGTTGCAGGAGAGGTGAGCTCTGTAACACCCAGAAGGTCTGTAGGCACAAAATGCCCATGAAAATGAGTCAGTCCTCAGATGACCGCTTCCCTCCCCAAAAGCAAGGTTGAACATGGCTTGTCCAGCAAGGGTGGGCTGTGGACTCGCAGGGATTTTGCTTCGCCTCGGGTATTTTCTGGGGTGAAAGTCCCAGTTAAAACTGGGAATCTGTAACTGAGCGGCAGGCTGTACTTGGAGAGTTGCTGCTTTCCAAGAGTACCCGCGTTGACCAGCTAGTGGCAACAGAAGATTAACTATAGAGAGAGGAGCTGGTTTTCCGCAGCTGAGCTGTCGGGCTGGAGCAGCCGGAGGAGGCTGCCGGCTGGGGATCCCCTCTGCTCCCCCTTTCCTCCCAGGTGATGGCAGCAGGTTTTCCATGATGTCGGTGTGCCAGGGATCTTTATTGCTCTTCTGCTGGAAGAAAAAAATGTGCCTTTCTTCAGAATTAGGTGGGGAGCCTGCATTTTTCCTGGGGGGATTGGGGGGGTGGGTGACCTCTGAGTGGCACGACACAGACGTTACCTCCAAAACTTGCTGCCTTTTCCTTTCTGAGCCCTAAAAGTGTGAACCCTGGCTCTGTGATGGACAAGCCTATGTGCTGCCGCAGGGATACGGTGCTGATGTGCGGTGTTGGCTGGCTGTGAAACCGGGCTGAGCCCTTGGGCTTTCCTGGTGTAACAGGAGTTGAGGTGCGGGACTGGCCGGGACAGGAGGAGAATAGATTGATGACACTTGTGGGAATGATGAGGTATTGATCTTATGCTACCTTGACATATATGTTAGCAGTTGCAGGTGGCTTGAGAAACACCTACCATCACACCAAAATGCCTTGTAGAGTGTGGGGGTAGGCTGGGGTTGGAGGCTGAAAGGAGAAGTGACGAAAATAGAAATGCCTTGATGGGAACCTTTCATCGTCTGTAATGCCCACGGGACAGCTCGTGTCGGGAGCGTCCTCCTCCGGTTGCAGCCATCTGAAACGGGGAATGATGAGCCTCGGCCAGTCTTCCCTTGCTGCTTTCCAGTCCTGCCCCTGTCCCTACCTGTGGGGTGGGTGACGGCATCGAGCAGACATGATTCTTGTGCGTAACCAGCTGAAGAAGTGGTGCCACTTAAAAGAATTGAATGCTTGTGCTGCTGCTCGGGTCTCAGCTAATGCGGTTAGGGTTTCCAGTGTCCAGACAGTATGGAGACACTTAATGGTATTGAAGAAGCAGAATGGCACGCGGAGGGGACGAGCGGTGATCTTGGCTGCCTGCATCTGCGCTGGCTGGGTGAGGCTTTCTGGTTGTCTCCTGGGAAGGAGGCAGGTGGGGAAAAAAAAAATTCACGGAGTAAATGATTTTGGCCCATCGATCCCTTTGGGTGTCTTCCCTGTACGCCGTGGGAGAAGCACTGCTCTTGAATGCATCCAGCGTGTTTATCCCGCTGCGGTCCAGGGAGGAAGGAGGGATTCCTCGCAGGAGGAGGTTGGGCTGCGACTGCCCGGGAGAAGATGGGGCAGATAAGGTTTGGAGCCAGGACTTTGCCTGTGGGTAGAAGTGGCTCTTGGGGAGGAAGACGCACGTCCGAGTTCCCCTCTGTTTCTCATTATCTGTTCCCCACCAGTCCTGCACCCCTCCCTCCGTGCTTCCACCTCTCCTGTCTCCGTGCAAGACAAAGTCTGTATGAAACCGCGACTGGCTTTGAAAGCAGCAGCAAAAGGGGAGAAATTTTCCATTAGCAGCATCAGCAAAAAAAGAGATTTTTTTTTTTTTTTCCCCAGTCACCTGGTAACTGCTGTATTTAGGAAGATTACTGAGCTGATGGTGTCGCTCCCAGGCATGTGCAGGGGAGTGATCCTGTTAACAAGGGGAGGCGAGGGCCAGTGTGGACGGCCGCACGCCGCGGGGTCAGCGTGGAGGTGAGCTGGTAAAGGTTGGCTGTGCGTCTCTCTGCAGGGAGAGGAGAGCTGGAGAGGGGACCCGCTGGGCTTAGCACCTCGCACGCACCCTCACCTGTGCTTCCAGCGCACCGCCATGAAACGGGAATTGCATCGCCAGCTGCACGACTGCGCTGCAGCGGGGGGAGCGGAGCCGGGCTGGTGATTTTGGTGCCCCGGTACCTTTCTTTCTGCGGGTCTGATGAGATATGTCTATGGAGGGGCGCTCCCCTGGCTGCAAAGATGCTATGGACTAACTTGGGGGAGTGTGTCAACCTACCCTCCCAAAAGCCCCTGGCTCTGGGACCACAGAACTGGGGTGCAGGGTCTGGACACCCCAGGTTTGTTCCCAGCCCTGCTGCTGGCCGTGAGCATCCCCAGAAGAGCTCAGCTGCGCTGATACCTTGGAGGCTTTGGTTCTTTTTCCTTTTTCCCCTCCCTTATATCTCTCTGGGGGGCAGCGGGGTGGCCTCACCTGTGCCTGGAGCTCTGCCGCGTGAGCCGGGCTCCCCGGCTGGCCCCGGGGGCTGCTGCCTGCCCAGGCACTTGCCTAAGGTGAGCTGGCCTTGCGGAGTGTGCCTGTGGCTGCCGCGGTCACATCTGTGTCTGTCCCAAGGCTGTTCGCAGCCTGTATCCTTCCCACGCTGCTCTTTCTGGTTCTCGAGCGGTTGGTGTTCCAGGGAGCACAGCGTATCCCGAAAATACGGGATCAAGTGACAGAAGATAGGAGTTGGCAACAGCATAGGAATTTTATTTTTTTTTTTTTTTTGCCTCTAGCCAACTGCTCAGTAACATCAGCTTCTTGGTGCACCTCTCCCGTGTCGGCAGCGTGCCGTGATGGCAAACACGAGGCAGTTTGTGTGCGGGAGCAGGGAGGAGGGCTGGAGCGGAGCGTGTTTCCTGCAGCCCCGCACCAGGACCTGCTGCTTGTCTGCCCCGGCCAGGGAGCACCAGGTCTGTGTGCGGAGGCTGTGAAGCCTCTGCCTCTGCTCGCGCTTCCCACGTTGCTGTTGCTCTTGCTGCCTGGGGCTCTGACGGGAGCTGGGGTAAAAGCTGATGCTGCTGACCTAATTAATTGCTCGTGCAGCCTGTACCCAGAGCGAGATCTGCTCTCTCGGGCAGTTTCCCACTCGGATGGGCTTCCCGGGGTGAAGGAGCTCTCGTGGCAGATGGTGCCAGTTGTTCCCACTTCAGTCTCGTTACTCAGCACTGCCGTGGACAGGCTGCTCCGTAGGGGTGGAGGGAGATGGAGACCCTTCACCTTGGCTTGCTGGGTCTCAGCAGCCACTGTGTGGTGGGTTCAGCGTGGGTGGTGGCCCTGGAGACCTTTGGGGCTTGTTGAAGCATCCTGATATGTCCCTTTTCCTTCTACCCCAATCACGCTTCTTTCTTGTCCTTTGTACCTCTCATCTGTTTAAATTAGAGGGGTTTACACTCTTTTTCCTGCCCTGTAACATGCCCAGGGAATTCCTCCCAGGCTTCTCTGAAAGCCTTCTTGTTGGCATCACGCTCCTTGTTCCTCCCCCTCTAATGTCTTGGGAAATCTGGACAGAAGGAGGTGCCCAGGAGGAGCGAGGTGTTGGGAAGGTGATCCAAAAAGGGGGATGCATGTTCCCCTCCCTCTCTTCCATGCCATCCAAACTGGGTAGCCCATGGTCGACCTGTGTCCACAGACTCATTTGTAGCATTCAGGCAATATCCTGGTTTGAGGTAGAACAGAACCAATTTTCTTATCAGTAATTTTACTTTTCAGCATCAATTAGGCTTCCAAAAAACATGGAAATCATTTCCTTCCCTCGTTCCCAGGTGCTGATGGGAGTTTGCAGGAGAGGCAGCCCAAGCCAGAGCAGTGTGCTGGGGTTTACCTCCATGTCCCTGGGGCTTTGCTGGTTTGGGCTCCGGTGGGGCCTGGGGTCCCCCAGCCCCAGGGCCACCTGCTGAATGTGGCAAATGTCTCCCATCATCTTCTGTCTGGAGGAGGTGCTCAAGGTGGGCAGCTCGAGGTCTCCCAGTGGGTGCCAGTGCTGGGTACCACTCCATTCAGGTGAGCTCAACCCACGGGAGCCTCCTGGCCCTTTCCGGGCATGGCCTTTGGGACAGGAGGCTGTGCTGGAGGTCCAGCTGAAGAGGAGGGATGCTATAGAGGAGCTGATCACAGCAGTGACATTTTGGGGACCTGACAGGTATGTTTGGGAGCGAGACGTGTTGCAGGCTGAAGGCACGTCCAGCAGCGATGACGTTGGCCTTATCTGTGCCGGCAGGTCCTCGCCCGCCGGCTGCTCTGTCTGCCGTGTTCACATCAGGGGCTTCAGCATTTTTCATCCCCCGCAGAGCGGAGGGAGGGCTGTAGGGTGCATTCGTCACCTGAAGAGCCCCGGGGCTTCGGCTGAACTTTGTGTTCTAGCAATAAAACCGTGGTAGGAAATGTGTGCTGTAACAAAGCCCATGGATATAATACATCCGTATCATACGGTACCTTTCATCTTGAAGGATTCCCGAGGAGCTTTACAAACTCGGTGTGCTGCAGCCTGCCGGGGTGACGGAATGCTATCAGTAAAGGCTGCAGTCTAATCTCTGCGGTAGCGTGTCCCCCCCCGCTCCCCCTCGCAGGGGGAACTTGATGAAGTCTGGTCTCGGACTAGCGCTGCGCCGGGTGTTTTCCTCTAAGCCTGAGTTTCTCGGGAGAAAAAGGAAAACCATGTAGCTGTTTGTTATGCAAAACCAGCGAAGAAATATTCTTCCTGGGGCAGTAGGAGTGGGTGGGAATTACTTTCGCGCAGCTTCAACGGCTTTGGATCTTGGCAGAAAAAAGCATTCGCAGGGGAACGTGCCCTCCGTGCAACCCCAAGAAAGGGGATAATAAAGTCTGAGCGCTTGAGAAATTGCTTCTGGGCATAAGCTGGGTGGCAGAGTGCAGCTGACGGGCACGGGGGCTGCTGCCGGGGCAAGCTCTTGGGAGGGAAACTGTAAATGTCTACCTGAAATACCTGGTGTGCAAGTCTTTCATCACGCAATGTCCCCTTCTGTCCCTGCAGAGACAGTCCCTCAGCCAGCTGCTGATGGCGTGTCCACGTCCTGCAGCCTTTGGCAACATCTGGGCTGTTGCTGCCTCCCACCGCCCGCCAGCTGGGAGCTGGGAATGGCAATGGAGCCCTCTGCCTCGGTCCCCCTTGGGGGTCTCCAGCTCCAGTTGGGTTTATTTCCGTCTGCTCCCAGCTTACCTGGAGCTGTGGGGGCGGTGGGAGGTGTCTGAAGCTGCTGTCGATGGTGGCGGAGCCTAAAAATGAAAACTGAAAGTGGGATAAGGGGCACTGAACGAAGCTGTCATCAGAGGCATATGCTTGAAAAGCGGAGGTTAGCTCGAGTCTATTTTTGTTTGGAGTGGTGCACACTTAGCCTCTTTTGTTTAGCAGTTTGTTTATGGGATGTATTTTCCCACCCTGTGTAGCTCCTCAAATGTACGCTATAAACAAACTGTAAAATCAAAAGCAGCCTTTACTTGTTCCCATTAAATGCATCCTGGTGCACAGGAGATCCAGGGTGCGTGGTGCCGACAGGGCTGAGGTGCCTGCCAGCCTGAGGTCCTCGATTTAGGAGGAGACAACACACCAGTGAGGGAGGCTATTTCCTAATGTTTGAGTATGGAAATTGCTGTGGGTGCACCTGGGATGGAGCAGGGACACCTCAAAAGCACACCAGCCTTTTTGTCCATTTGCTCTTGCCTTGGAGGCTCCAAGCCTTCTCACGCTCATCCCTGAGGAGCACAGGTCTTGCCACCCACAGCTCCTTTAGCTTTGCCTCCTTCCCTGGACCCCATCGGGATGGTTCCTCAGGCCACCAGGAATAGGACGTGGTGTTGCCGGTGTAGTTCATGGATCCTGGACATTAAGAGCCTTCAATATCCCTTGAATTTCACAAAAGCAATAGAGGTTTGTGGTCGTTCTTGCTGTAGTTGTTGCAGTTGCATGCCTTGTACTGGATCAACAGCCGTGTGTTTCTCGCTTTATTTTTTCTGAGTGTGATCAGAGGGGCTGGAAGTGTATTTAATTAAATAGCAACAGCCTTGCCTTTTAACACAATTCAAGAAACCAGAGCTGCTTGAAGACACAAACTCCATTACATTGCTTTCCATTGCATTTATCACATCCCAGCGCTTGCTGTTTCCTCCTCTTCTGTTCTTTGCTCTCCCCAGCCAAGCGGCACAGTTGTCCTTACTGTGTTCCTGGCTTCTGCTGCGTCGGAGGAGGAAATCCATTATCCGGTGGCATGGCAGCTGGGAGGGAGGTCGGGGACGCTGCCTGTAGGGGCTGCTCGTAGCCAGCTTGGGGTCTTGCCGGAGCAGCAGTTTGCACGACAGACACGCTGCTCCTCCTTGTACTCAATTTTATTCGGCTTTTGTTGCGGCCGCCTTTGCCGCTTAGCTGACAAGCTGTTCCTTACCGGGCCGTGGCCCAGCGGCGTGCGGGAAGAGGGGCAGGAGCTGGGATTCAGGCAGGATGCGAGGTGCGGGGATGCTGCTGGCGTCTGCCTCCGCTCCCCGGGGCTGCGTGCGCTGCCCAAAATCCTGTGTGCTGCCCCAAATTGTGCAAGCCGGGGGAGTTTTTCTCCGCTGCCTGGGCTCGCTCTAAAGGCTGTTGTAAAACCTTTTCCCTCCTTGCCGATGCAGGGTTTTACAGCATGTTGCAATGAGTCACTTAAAAGCAAAAAAAGGAGGAAAAAAAAAAAAAATAAAAATCCTGTTTGCGGCACTGCTGCCAGCTGAGCCTGCGTGGCAGCCCGGAGCCTGCGCTGGGGTGAGATACGGGGTGTTTGTAGGGGATGCTGAAGAGGAGCTGAGCCTCGCGAGAGCCTTCCCTTTGCAGAGCAACACACTGGTGGTTCTCCTGTGGCATCTCCCAGCTGCATTGCCTCCTCAGAACAGTGCTCCCCGCTGCTCCGCAGGCTTCGCCGCCGGTTTGGGGTGTGCCGCAAGTCATATAAACCCAATATTTTAGTAGGTCTTGGTCCGCAAAGCCTCTCTCCAGCAGGAACGGCGCAAATTTCTCCGTGGATACCTGGCTCGCATCTGAAGCAGCTCTGTGGTCACCTCCCCGGTCACCTGGTGTCCCAAATGGCCCCGTGTCCTGCAGCATCTCTCCACAGGGAGCTGGTGTGGGACAGCAGCTCCCCGTCCCTGCTAGCGGGGAGGGAGTTTGGGCTGGGAAGGAAGGCAACATTTTTGCCATGCCTCTAAAAGGCAAGGTTTTTCTGTGGATGTGGGGCTGCAGGTTTTAGTCACTTCTTGTTCTGATCCTCTCTCTACAAAACTGCTCTGAAGGCACCTAAGGGCAAACCAGCAGGTGTTAATATTCTTCTCATTTTGCTGTTGTTGGGTGGGGGAAGAATTTAGATTCAAGAAAAGCTGTTATTTGAAATGGTGCTTCTCGCCGTGTCTGTGGCAGCTGGAGGGCAGGTGAGACCTGGGCAAGAGGAGAGGAGCTCTGAACCTGGCTGGGGAACGAGCTGCAGCTCTAATTTGCCCGGTAATGGCTGTGCGATGTTTCCCCAGTCTTCTCCATGCTCTCGTTCTTCCAACTCTATGCAAATATTTGCAGCAGTTACAGAACTGCCCAGGGAGATTTTTATTCCTGGCATGAACTGAGTTAGAGGGAAAGGTTGGGCCAGGAGAATGGTCTCACGGTGGGCACCGAGATCCATCCTGTCCAGCAGCCTCTGCTGCGGTGGCCAGCAGAAGGTGAGGAACAGGGTACAGGTCCCTGGAGCATCTCATGGAGGTTTGCTCCTCTGTTCCCACGGAATGCTTGGTTGCACATAGCTGCAATCAGCATCTGTGCGTCTTGACCGAGCTGAAAGGATCCCACAGCAGCTTCCAAGGGGCTCCTGCATCTCCCTCCTGCATCTCCCTGATGTTGGCCTCTGGGAAGTCCCTCTGCTGCTGGGGATGCTGCGTTGTGCCGAGCACAGATGGGCTGCGGTGAGGGAAGGGGGAGTTTTTTCTTTGAGGTCTCACGGACACGCCGAGTGCTGACCAGGGGCCGGCGCAGAGGGATGGATGCTTCTGTTAATTAGCACTAGATGAAAGGAAAACTTGTCTTTATTCAAAGAGCGGCTTGTTCCAGTTTCATCACAGCCCCTCAGTTCTGAGCTTTAAAGTTCGGCATACGTGTGAACAATAAGTTTGGAAAGATGTTTTGAAGCAGAAATCGCAGCATTGTTATGAAAATGCTGAAGGGGAGTTGTGACACTGTTTTGAAGATGAAAGTATTTTTACAATCTTAAATTGACACATTTAAAAGAAAAAAAAAAAAAAAGGCAAAAGAAAAATGAAGTTTGCATGAAGGACAGCTCTCAACAAGACTTTCCCTGGCCAGAATCAAACATGACCATCCCCGAAGATTGGTGAAGGCACTTTGAGGTGCTGCTGGCTTTGGCTGTCACATAGGTGACCCTGCATCCAGTGTGGAAAAATGAGTGATGTCTCTTGGTGTTACTGGTATGCGCTGGGCAGGGCAAGCTCCGTGCAGCCCTGGTGGAGGGAGTGGTGGGTTCATAGAATGGTTTAGGTTGGAAGGGACCTAAAGATCATCTAGTACTAACCCCCCTGCCATGGGCAGGGACACCTTCCACTAGACCAGGTTGCTCAAAGCCCCATCCAACCTGGCCTTGAACACCTCCAGGGGTGGGGCAGGGTGCCTCCTGCCCTGCTGGGTGCTTGCTTTCCTCCAGGCAGCTGCTGGGTCAGCAGAGCAGCAGGAGGAGGGCGCGAGATGAGACGTTGATGGAGCATGGACACGTGCTAGTCACAGAATCACCGGGGTTGGAAGGGACCTCTGGAGGTCATCTAATCCAACCTCCCTGCCAGAGCAGGTCCCATCCTTGCTGCCCGAGCGATGCCCTCGCCACTTGTGACCCCAGCCGCGCTTGCTGCAGTTGGAGTTGGTCTGTGAAAACTGATTTTTCACGGTTGTTTAGCAAGCATCTGCCTAATGGATTAACCAAGCAGCACCCTCTCAATGAGGAGTGAAGGGGGAGGCTGGAGCTGGCCGCCTTCAGTGTCGACAGTCACCTGTGGGCTGCTCCTGCTCCTGGGCTATTCCCTGGGGCTCGTTGGTTCGTGCCGTTTCAGCCCACCGGGGAAGCTGGGCTGGGCGGCAGAGGCTGGCTATGAAGCACTGGTGTGGGGAGGGCGAATGGCCTGATGGGTCTGGGGACTTCCAGCAGCTTGGGCTTCATCACAGCCTCTTCCAGTGAGTGGCCCCCCTGTCCCAGTGTTGTATCTCGCCAGTTTAAGCTGTGGTCCCTTGGTCCAGCCCCGGCTGCTCATGCACTGCCTCCTGCACAGAGCAGCCTCTTCTAGAGTCATGGAATCGTTACGGTTGGAAGAGACCTTTAAGATCATCAGTTCCAACCGTTAACCTAGCGCTGCCAAGTCCCTACTAAACCATGTCCCTCAGCACTACATCTACACATCTTTTAAATACCTTCAGGGATGGTGACTCAATGACTTCCCTGGGCAGCCTGTTCCAATGCTTGATAACCCTTTCCGCAAAGAAATTTTTCCTAATATCCAATCTAAACCTCCCCTGGTGCAACTTGAGGCTGTTTCATCTTGTCCTATCAGAGAAGAGACCGACCCCCACCTGGCTTCAACCTCCTTTCAGGTAGCTGTAGAGAGCGAGAAGGTCTCCCCTCAGCCTCCTTTTCTCCAGGCTGAACAACCCCAGTTCCCTCAGCCCCTCCTCATCTCGCACCCCATGAAGATGTAGCGTACAAGAAGGTGTCCAGGTTGTCTGTTGAGGCTATGCTAAGCGACCTTTTGCAGCTCCTCTCCACCAGGATGGCCAACAGCATTGTTGGTCACTCACCAACCGCCTTTTCTTGGCATTTTCTTTCCCGTGACCACCTAAACGCACTGGTTTGTGGTGATGGGGTATTTTTATTCTCATTAAGCTCTAGTTTCCCTTGTGCTCTCTCAGATACCCAGGGGCCTCTGAGCACCTGCCCTATAATTAAAAGCAATTTATTGTGATGTCTGAGAGGGCTGTGCGAGTTAAAGGGCCGTGAGCCCTGGTCTGCGGCAGAAGAGCTGTCAGGCAGTTCCTTCGTTAGAAAATAGACACCAAAAATTCCTCTTCCACCCCCAACTTTGTCTTCCTGCCAGCCCTGAATTCCAGATTTATTTAAGGGTCTTTTCTTTTGGGCTCGGGTGGGTGTGGAGCGTGTATTTTTTGCCATGTGAGTCTGACAAGCCCTTGGGGAGGATGAGTGGGTGTCTTGAAGCGTTAGGGAGAAACTTGGCAAGTGCTTCAGCTCCGGGGATCTCTTTGCATTTTTGGCTGCACCTGCTTTTTTATCCTGCTGCTCTTAAACTTTTCTGAACCAGCAAAGTCACACCCCAGCAACGCTGCCATCCAGGAATAACGCCGCTCCCGTTCCTCGAAGGCCTGGCTACAGAGACTAGATGGTTTCTGTGGTTTCTTCCAAGGGTGCCAGCTGATGGATGGTGTTGGATGGGATGCTCCTGGGGTTCCTCTGCCCAGCACTCCCAAATCTGAGTGTTAACCATGGACGGGGATGGTCTTGCCTTCTGTACATCATGGAGGAGGATCCTCCACTCCTGGAGCTGGGATGGAGGTGGGCAGGAAGGTGCTCAGAGCTGGCTGCGGGAAGGGGCAACCATACATGGGATGTGCATGTCATTCTTGGGTGCTTCCCAAAAGAAGGAGAGGCTCTTCTGAGCCTCTTCGAGGTGCTGTATTTCTTGTGTTTTGTTCCGTGCTCCCAGCGTGCTTCCTGGCCTTGTATATGGGATTTGGGATCTGGTTTCAGGAGGTGAAAGCAATCTCTTAGCTGTGTTGGTTAGGGGGAAGAGCTTCCTTCCATGATCTTTACTGTACTGTAGTTAGAGGAACCACACAAGAGTGTGTGGCTTCATCTGGTGGACAATACAGGGCTTTTGAGTCATTCTGGGGTTCTCTTCTTGGCTTTGCTGCTGACTCATGAAATGACCTCAACTGAGCGAGCACGCCTCCCGAGACCTCTTCCTTACCCACTGTTCGCAAGGCTGGGGGTGGGGGGAGGCTTCCTGCTTACGTTACCAACATGATGTGGAATTCCTGCATGGAGGTGGGAGAGAGGGACAGACCCTCTTGGCTCCTTTCCTGCTCCCCTGCCTGCGGGCCGATGGTGCACGAAGAGCTGAGGAGAGGAGACCAGTGGAAGCGCAAAGCCAGAAGTGGAAGAAATGGGTGGGAGGATGAGTGATAAGTGGACTTGACAGACCAGGATCCACGGCTTCTCCGAGCTGGGGTAGCTGCTGCCCCATGCGCTTCTCTAGCTGATGGCTGTCCCGCAGCTCAACAAGCGGCTGGGCAGCGGCAGAGCAGGATGCTGCTGTCGCGTCCGATGGCTGTAACACGCTGTCCCGTTAGGAGCTGGGTTTTTCTCTCTGCTCTAGTGTGATAAAAATGATCTGCATGGTTGAAAGTTCCCCTCTCCCTTGCGTGCACACACGTCTCCTGATCGCTGCGAGAGAGTGACAGCTTCTCTAATTAGGCAGCCGAGGAGGTAACCTTAGCAACTCCACACTGGTGCTGGGGACCATCTCCAGCTACCCTTGGAGATGGCGTGTCTGGTGTTCAAATGGCCTCTCAGGAGGACGGGAGAGCTCGGGCTGCCTGCACGCCCGTCCTCCCTCTCTGACACCGTTTCACGTGGCTGGTGGTGTCTGCCATGCAAAGCAGAGCTGGCACGGGAGGAGGCACCTAGGTCCCATCGCTGCTTGCTCTGCTCTTGCTGATGCTCAGGCTGGGTGCAGCTCTGGGGAGAAGGGCTGTGGTGTCTGTGGGCAGCACTGGAAGGGAACTGGTGCAGAAGGAGGCGCTGAGCCTGCTTCTGCACCCGTGAAGCCTGCTCTGCTGTGAGGGAGGCTTGGGGCTGCATCAGGGGAAGCTCTGGAGATCTAGGAGAGCAGGACCCTGCCCTCCAGGAGCACAGCGTGGGGCGTGCCTTTGGCTTGTCCCATCTCCTTAGGTTGGGAGCTGATGGCCTGGCAGCAGAGCGGTGCTGGTGTGAGCACAGCAGGGTCCGTGTTTGCTGGTGTAGGACCAGCGGTGTCCTGTGCCCTGAGAGCTGAGAGCCTGCCTGCACCGCAGCGTCCCCGTCCTCCCCGCCGCCCCTCCGTCCTCCCCGCGGCGGCTGCAGCACTGAGCACTCCCTTAAAATCGGAATGCGCCTCCTGCCCTGTGGGCTGGAAGGGGCCTTGGCTACTCGAAACAGTGCTCGGAAATACTTTTTTATAGCAGCTGGGAGCGAGCCAGGGTGAAAATGAGCTGAGGCCGCTGAAGGGAGATAAGCTGAGACGTAAACTGTGATTTTCTGCCCTGTGAGCCCTATGCATGGATTTCATCTTTTAATGGAAGTGCAGTAAATAAAAGCCATTTTCACAATAAGCTGAGCAACAGGTCATAAGCGTCTGAGCCACTGAAATTGATAGAAGCGAGCTAAGCGTAACAAATCTCCCAAAATTGCACCAGACTCCACTTGTATCTAGTCCCTTCCTGCATCTCACCAATTATAGCAAACGGCAATTATTTCTGAGCCAGGGCTTTCTCTGAATAAAACCTCAGTCAAACTGCAGATGCTTTATCTTCTTTTCAAATAGATTTGTACCAGAGGAAAAGCCCCCAGTGGGGAGAAATCCCATTTGAAGGGGCTTTCCCTAGTAGTGTTTGCAGAGACAGTAGACACTGGACACGCATGGAAGCGTAAATTTGAGCGACCCATAGTTTGCTGGCTCTGGCTGAGAGAGGGATGCAGGGAGACGTCAAGCACGTTCCCTTTCGAGTACCGCTTGTGTCTTTGTCCGGATGGAGCGTGGGCTGGGGATGTGCTGGCATCGGCTGTCGCGGCGTGACCCGCTCGCTGCTGGGATGGTCCTGTTGATGGGGACCCCTGTGGGGCATTGACTTTCTCTCCCTCTTCCAGTTAGATCCAGTAAGTGACTGTCTCTTCCCAGTCCCCACCACCAGGCTCTGTGCTGGTACCCAGCGGTGCTTCTGAGGTACAAGCAGACTCTCGAGTCCGTGCTCAGACTAAATGCTAACACTTCTGTCCCATATAACCTCTATGCTTTTTTTAGAAACATCTCTGCCGCAGAGCCTTGGGGATGCACCTGCAGCAAGGATGGCGTGTGGGGTGAAATTTCCTCGTCTCTGCAGCAGTTTGTCCAATTTGAGGAGGTTACCTGGGAATTTATTTAAATTTATTTGCAAGCGCTTTTAAAGAGGTGTTCATTCAAGGCCAGGTTGGATGAGGCTTTGGGCAATCTGGTCTAGTAGGAGGTGTCCCTGCCCATGGCAAGGGGCTTGGAAGTAGATGTCTTTAAGGTCCCTTCCAACCTAAACTATTCTATGATTTTTATACATGGAGTTGTGGCACCGCTGGTCTTACCTGCTCGGTCTCCAGTCCAAAGTCAGATAGTCTGGTCTTCACCGTTGCTTCTGGCTTCATGGTGTTTGAGCAAGACGTCCCCGGTGCCGTACAGACCGTAGGGCTCACGGGGGAGGGTTGTGCAGGTGGCTGTCGGCATATGTACGGTTGTTCCTTGGCCGAATGGCTGTGCTGAGGCATCTCAGCCCTGATGTTTTTCTGTACGTAGGAATGAAGCGCGTTGCTTGGGGTTTATTGGAAGCACGCTCCTGCTGCTAGATGCTGCTAGAGATGCTGACGAAGAAGTGCCACAAGATAGCGGGTGTATGAAGCTCAACTGGCTTTCTGATTGATGTCATTAGTGCTCCCTACTGAAAAATCCATGGGAAGCTGGACACTTTCTGTCTCTGGATTTCTCCAGAAGTTTTAGCTGAACAGCTTCTCGTTAGGTGCGTAGAGGCTGCTAATGTGGCACCCTCCTGGGTCCCTGAAAAAAACGGCAAGGTCTTAAATTGCCCAAGAACTGATTTGTCTCTCGTGGTGGTGTTAGCGAAGTGCATCACTCGGGTATTGCAATGCCTGGAAGCCCGTGGGATGGGACCAGGAGACTGCATGGCCTGCCACGGCCCCGGGGCCGCTGCTCGGTCGGGCTTTCCTAGCACGGGTGAGATGAGAAATCACCAACGGGGAGCGATGAGCGTTGTTCAATGATGCGTCCTCCCCTGTCATGGGGGAGCAGGGTTTGATTGATTTACTCTAAGTTAGCTTCGCATGAAGAAAACCATTGGTTATTTTTTTTTTCCTTTATACTTTAGACTTGGAATTACTTCCCCCCCCCTTCCCCTCCAACCTTGGAGGGTTGTTAATGAAAAGCACTGAACCAGCTTCTCTTCAATTTAATTTGCTTGCATGAGCTGGCAGCTCCCCCTGCCAAACACCTCCCAAAAATATATGTCAAATATTTGCTGAGAGGTTTCCAGGGCTGCCTCCGAACGGGCTGCACTCACCGTCCTGCCTGTAAATGTTCTCCATAAACTTTGTAGCTTGGTGCTTGCCGACGTGTGTGGCCGGAGTCCCCTTGTCCAGCTTGGAGAAGGAGTGTGTGCGATGTCCTCGTGGGCAGCTCATGGAGGAGTTTCTGGGTAGAGCAGCCCTCGGAGCCAGCGTGAGCCCCATTTCTTTGTTGAGGCAGCAGGTAGAGGGGGGGGAAAGCATTGAAAAGGCATGAAATGCTGTATTTCACACCTCTCCTGGGACTTTCCTGGCATGGGGAGGGGAGGGTTGGCTGGTGGCAAGTCTTGGGGTGACGAGAAGGGCCGACCTGGCAGATCTCCGGCTGGCAGAGGGAGATGAAGGATCATGATGGGAACATCTCGGCACTGGCCAGGCTGCGAGCGCCTGTTTCACCAAATTCAGAAAACAGTAAGAAGTCTTTGTGTCCTCATGCCTTTCTTTGGAGAGGTGTTGCAGGCTGTGAATTAAATTGCAGGTGTTCCCCGAGTAGTTTTTTCCTTCCCCCGTGCAGGTGGGCCAGCCCCACCATCAGCATCTCCGCTGCCGTGGGACATCCCAGGCACCGGATTTGGAGCTGGTGAAGGGCAGCCCTGCTCCCCGCGCGTACCGCCCTGACGGCTTATCTGTTATCAGAAGCAGGGGTGGGATCAGGCCTTGCCATCTCCCTGCCGGCTGAGGCACATCTGGCTCTTCTCTCCCGGTCCAGCGGCAGCCAGGGATGCATCCTGCCTCAGGGATGCAGCTTCGTCGTCTACCTTCGGAGTCTCCTCTGTCGGCACTATTGGAAGCAAATCAACTAAAATAAAGGGTCAGCGGGGTTATTCAGTACATCCACCTTCCTCTGGTGAGCGGTTCAGCGTGCAGAACATGTTCATTTACTTGCCTAAACAGAATTTCATCATCCACTTCCCGTGGTGCGTAATGAATCCCGCCGGCGCTGCTCGGTGCCCGGCACCGCAGCAAACCAAAGCTGCCCGAGATCCTCCGCAAACTGCGACTTGCTCTCCGCTTCTTGCAGCGTTGCCATAACGCAGTTGGCCCCCGCGAACCTCTTTCCAACGTGGGAAGCGCCGTCTTTGTTTCCTTTCGCCTCGCCAGCTGTAATCCCTGCCTGGCTGTGCCCCTTACTGAGTAGCCATTTATTTTCCTTAATCTTTTATGAAGCACTTTTAGCATAAGCTCTCTGAAAATCCGCTGAAATTAGACCCACTAAATCACCTTCATCTATTTTGAAGGCTTTCTTTTGCAGATAATACCGCCAGGTTGCTTAGCATGCCTCTTTTCCACCGTCCCTTAAGGACGTTGCGTTGCCTTGACCTGTTCAGATTATACTTTGCTGGTTTCTATATTGGCTGACCCCTAATTAGATTCCGAGTGGAGTTCCGGCTCTCCTGCAGTTTGGTATTTAGCTCTGCAGTCCTGGAGCCGTGGTCTTCTGCTTTTTAAAAAATAATAGTAATAATAATAATAATAAAACATACTGCAGCTGCTTTCCTGTTTTCATAGCTTTTAGGAAAAGCATCCAGAGCTTGGTGGATGTTGTGGGAATTTTATTAGTGTTTGGTACGACGCTGTATCTGAGCTAAGAAGCCTTTTCAGGTCGGAAGGACTGAAATCAGCTTGGCAGCCAGGATGCCCAAGTTTCGCCAAGCAGCTACAACTTCTGAGAAACCTCACCGCATGCCTCTGATGGAGCTTTTCTGATAGCTCATGCCTCATTTGATGGGGAGGAGGGGGGAAAGCATTTTTTCCTGGAGATGCTGAGCCCCGTAAGATGGGGAGAGCCGTGGATGTGCCGGCTGCCCGCTTGCAGTGGTCTGAGGTCGGTCCTTCTGCGCGCAGGGAGGAGGGAGGCTGGTGCACAGCCCAGCGCTCCGCTGGGAATTATTATTTTCTTTCTTGTACAGTTGAAGCAGCCCATTCTCGAGGCACGTGGCTGTGGCCTTTCCCTGATGTGAAAGCTTGGGGAAAAATAGCGTTGTTGACCATCTCGCTGTATTTGGGAAAATAAGGCTGTTCAGAGCAAAACCTCCCACTTTGCAGGCTCGGGCATAACTGTATCCAGCAGCTGGAAGCCGCAATTAGATAAATTCAAGCTGAAAATGGAGCACAAATCCCCAAATGAAATTAACTGGCCGCTGTCGGGCGGGGGGTCGTGCTGCGTGATTGCTGTGATCGTTCCTGCCCGCCTGCGTCTTTGGGAACAGCCGGTTTCTGGAAGAGCCGCTCACGTGGCAGCTCTCTCCCGTACTCCAACTGCCGGAAGGCTACAACAGCCTGTAATATTGCTCTTCTTTTCTGCTTCCTACAAATAAAGCAAGCTTCTTCCTGGACTTCTCGGGAAGGGTAGGACATGGGAGGGACGTCTTTGAATAGAAACATCCATCCTCCCCTGCATCCCTCCTCCTTCTTCCCCATCCTCTCACTCCTTTCCGCAAGGTTAAATGCCGCAGCAGAGAAGGAAATTGAGTTTTGGTGTCTGTGCTCCCAAAGGCTGCTCTCAGCTTCGGAAATGCATCATCCCGCTGGGCTCTTGTGCTAATCCCTCCTGGGATTGCTTGCCGGCTGGGAGGCAATGACACAGACTGAAGGGGTTACAGCTGATGCTCCCAGTGTCCTCGGGTCAATGGGATGCTGGTCTCATCATGCGCTTATAATGGAGAGGGTATCTCTAGAAGCAGGGATTTATTTACTGTGTCTGGCCTAGCAGGGGTAATTTGGGATTGCAAGGAATAAGTAATCAGATTTCCATCTTCTGAGGGCAATGCCAAGTAAAAATGTATGAGTCTATTTCTCTTATTTTATTGTTTAGAAGAAAAGAAACCTCGCACCCTGCACAACGGGGTGGGCTGTACATTAAAAATAGAGGTTAAAGCCTGGGAGCAGACCTGCAGAAGCCTTGCGAGAAAGACTCCAGGACATTTTCCCCAGTAATCTCCAGGTTGAGGAGCTATTGACCCTGAGGTGGGCTTGCAGAGAAGGGAATATCATGCGGTCCCCATGCTCTCACCCCCAGTCTCCTTTCCCATAGGACTCTGAATTCTTCCTCTGATGGTGCAGGTTGTCATCAGCTGATGGGAGACTTTATCTTCTGCATCCCCTTGGTGGGGTGTGGGTCAGGCTCTCCGGGAGATATCCTCCTGCTGAAGCCTTACGTCTCATGCTGCGCTAATGGAGAAAGATGCTTCAAAGGTCTCAGTTTTCAGGGGGGGAAGAAATTGAGCCCATGTTGCCCATCAATGCATGTGTATATGTACACACATATGTATGTGTATATAAAAAAGCCTATTAAAACATGTTGGCTAACACATTAAAAATAATTGGTATTGGTTACACAAATTACTAGCAATATTGCTATGGCTGTATTACAGCCTAAATTTTCACTTGATTGCTACCACATAATTTTTAGCAAATAACCAAAGCGTTCTAACTTAAATATTGTCACAGTATCATTTTAATAGGCAAATGAGGTAATTATAATCTTCTTGGATATTAGGATAGTTTCTACCTACCAATGTGCATGTAATGCATTTTGCTGATTTCAAGCCAGCTTTGGAGATCTGCATTTTCTTTAGTGGTAGTTCTGCAGAGCTTGGAAAAAAACCCACCTTCGGCTGGGTCAACAGGGAGGTCTGCAGATGGGGAGGTGAACGCGCGTGTCCTGGTGCCGTCCTTCCTCCTGAAGCTTTTTTGGGGTTGCTTTTTTCTGGGAAGAGTTTGTCCATGGGCAGGGGATAAACTCTGAAATAACGCGCCCTGCTCCGAGCACGACGGTGGTTTGGTTTTGGGTTTAGTGGCTGAGCGGAGCTGGTGGCAAAGCAAGCGTTTCTGGCATAGTACTGGCTTTTTAAAATGATCTCCCAATCTCTTGCAGCCCCAAAACCTGACACCTTCTCGAGGTTGCTTTCCAGCCCTGCAAATTGAATGTTGTGCATGAGCAGCAGCGAGCAACTCCAAGCTGCTGGGGTCCGGAGGGCTGCAGGCAGCTGGTGCTGGGTACGGCCAGGGTTGGCGTTAGAGTTGTCTTCGGTGCCCACCAGCTCTGCGGCATCTGCTTCATCGCCTTCCCCTCCAAACGCGCCCCGTGAGTATTTACGCTCCCCATGAATAGTGGGGCGTATGGGGAAGGACAGGAGCCGGAGGGATTTTTGTTTCGAACAACTTGTCTGTGTTAAAGTTTTGGTTTTTTTTTTGTTTTTGGCCCGGTCTGAGGTTTGCAGCGAGGCGTTGGAAGTGGCTTTCGGCGGCTTGGATCTTGAACTGGTGGGGTGCAAGCTGCCTTTGTTCACGTTTCAAAATGAAGGGATGGGTGCTGGGCTCGGCTGCGGGAGCCGTCGCCGTTGGGCTGCACGTGGGGAGGGGAGGCTGGGCTAAAATCTTACCTGCATTAACTGCAGCCAGGGAAAGGAGTTGGGCTGCAGAAGGTGGAGGTGCTGCCCGTGTGCGGGATGGCTGGCTGGCTGCCTTCACGCTGCCTGCGGATGCTCGCAGCCCAGGGGGGGACGTGATGCACCCAGGGGGAGTTCACGGGAGCGAGCGGTCGCAAAACATGCATCACAGATTCATCCCCTGCAGCACCCCTTACTCCTCCAGTCTTGGAGGTCTGTGGTTTGGTGGGTCTTGGGGTCATCTGGCATTCACCAGAGCAGCGTTTCACAAGCCAGCGGCTCCTCTGTCCCCCTGGTCTCCCCGATGCTCCCTCCCTCCTGCGACGGCTGCTGATGGGGAAGGAAATCACAGCTGCAGAATGCGCCGCGCTGCTGTACCTTGCCGTCACCTAAGCTATACTTTTTTTCTGTTCTCGCTTGCGCCCTGACTCCGATGATTGTAGCAGGGAGAACGCCTTGATTGCTGACAGCTTCTCGGGAGTTGCGGCACAATTGAATCAGTTCCCTTTCAGTGCATAGAAGCCCTTCAAATTGTAATCACAGGCCATTCTCCATCTCCGCATTGTGTTCTGCAGCAGGCAGCTGCGAGCCAGAGCTGTCCTCCTCCTCCTCCTCCTCCTCCTCCTCTTCCCCGGAGCCCCCTGGGCCATGCTGGCACTGATCCCCTCGCTCTCACTCTCGGCAGGGCTGCTCCTTGGCAGGTATTTGGGTGCCCCCTGTGAACAGGAGTTGTGATGGAATGGGTTGGGGTGGCTTCTGGGGACAGCCAGCACCAGCCGGGTCAGGGATGCTGTGCCTGTGGGTCGGCATCCCAATGCCGAGTGGAGGGGTGGGAAGTCCCGGGTTGAAGGCAAAATGAGGGTGCTGCCAGGCTTCTGTGCCGCCTGCCTTGCAGGCACGTGGACATAGCGATAGGAGCTGTAATGCTGGCTTCGAGGTGGGTCTTCTCCTAGGAGCAATCCACTTTTTAGTGCTCTTCTTTTTTTGGGCGGTGAAACCCCAGGAATGAGCTGGGGGCAACCAGCTCCCTCTGCCCAACCCATCTGACCAGAAGAGAAAGCAGAAACGAGCCTCTGCAGTCCTGGGAGCGAAACCATCCGCATCTTCCCCTGCTGCTCCTCTGGGCAGCCCAGTGGGGCTGGGAAAAGGTGACCAGCAGCCTGGCAGGGCTGGACTGGTGACACCCAGAGCTGGCAGAGTTCTGCCAGGGCAAGGCGATGACAGCCCTGCCGGTGCCTCGTGCTGGTGCCGCGCGGCTGTTTTATCACCACGCCGGCGTCGCCTTTCCTACCCCGTCAGCCAAACTCCTGCTGCTTTTGCTCTCTTCTTTCTCTTCCCCTGACCCTTCACTTTCTTTGTGCTGCATCTTTTTTTTGCTTTCCTTGGCTTTCCTTTTGTTCACCGGCTCCCCCTCCGTGTCTTTGTGCTCTCTTCAGAAACTTCCCAGCCTTCCCTCTCCCGTGGGGCCGTGTCCGTGCGGATGCCGGCAGGACCAGGAGGATGCCTCTCTCCTGCTCCTCAACTCAGGTTTCGTGGGGGCAGGTGACCGAGCGCTGCCTGCCACCTGCCCAGGGCTAGCAAACGCAGCAGAGAGGGTCAACGTGTCAATGGAAAATTGAGTGCGGAGAGAATTAGGGCAGCAAGGCATAATAATAAAACCTATTGGTGTTGAAACCAAGCCAGGAGAAGCTATAGAGGGAGGGCTGGGTGCCAACTCTAGGGGGAAAAAAAAAAAAAAAAGTATAATTCAGCGTGGCCCTGAGCTCATCTATCTGGAGGTTAGGACAGGGCTGGGATAAGCTTTTGGGCAAGGGAACAGCAGGGAGGTGATGCCGGCCGTGGCGGAACCCGGGGACCACCTCCCTTGGAGAGCCGCGCTCCTCTCCCCGCAGCCCCCAGTACCCACCAGTGGTGTTCGCTGGTCTGGCTTCGGTCTGGCTGCTGTCAGGAGTTGTTCTGTTCCTTCCCTGTAGGGCTGGGGAGGTAAATCTGCAAGGAAAATAAATATTTAGTGGGAAAGAACAGTGTGAAAGGGGTTCTGGGGGTTGGGAGGGGGAAGGGGACGGACAAGTTTTGTTGTTCTGCTTGAGCTCACATTGTGCGCTTTCTCCGAGGGGAAAACTTAAAGCTTGTTAAACTTGACAGGCCTGAAGTCCCCGGTGTGCAGCGTGGCCGGGGGTGATGTCTGTCATGTCCTGTGAGCGCAGGACGAGTATTCGTGTGAATTTGTTCTCACTGGTCCCGATTCAGCAACGCAGCTCAGGCACGTGCTGTGCTTTAAGCACCCGTGTCGCGGAGGCTTCAAGCCAATGCTTTGCGGAAAAGGATCCCACAGGCTCAAGATGCTGTTGGCTTTGTTGGTATTTGTATTTTTTCTTTTTTTTTTTTTTT
>VYXH01012647.1:26219-39735 GCA_013397275.1 Burhinus bistriatus | reverse complement strand
TCGCTTTTTTTTTTTTTTTTTAAATGATGGCTGCATCAGCTGGGTGGATGGCACAGTCGAAGGGCTGCGGCTGACCCCCCCCCTCCGGTGCTGCTCCGAGCCTGGATGTCTCATCTCGCCAAGGAAGCTGCACCCAGGAGCGCTTCGCCAGCTGCTCTTCCCAACCTGGCGTTTCTCATTCAAACCGAAATGACCCGTCCTGTTGAGCTGCGTGCGAGTAATTTCTATAGGACCAGCTTAACGTGCAGTAGCGCCGTCTGCCTGCGCGCAGTCGGCTTCCACCGCTGGTCAATGGGAGTCTCTGCTGACAAATAAAAATGGAATTGAATGGAAGGGAATTGAAAGTCAAAAGGGCCCTGTAATAATTTTAGAGCGCCTGAGGCGCCACGCTGAAGGCCTGGCATTATAAATAAGGGTAATGTACTGGAGGCTGAACTGCAATCAAAGCAGCTGTACGAACGTGGAGTGTGCGCTGAGCTTCTTTAAGGTGCATGGAGTCAGATTATGATCTGTAGGCAGTGCAGGCAAATCAATATCTGCTCGCCGACGTATATAGGGACCCTAAAGCCTGTGATTAGAAAGGCCAAAGGGACGTGGGGATGGTGCAGAGGGCTCCAGAGCCAGGAGTGCGGGAGGTGTATTGGAGCAGCCCGACCCTCCGGTTGTCTCGAAGTGTTTCCAGGGACTGAGACGTGGAAGGGGCTGTCTCTGTCCTTCTGGCTCACCCTGTCTCATCTCCTGGACCATCTGTGTGGTGATGCAGTCTGCTGACCTCTTGCTGCATTTCACAATAATTACATCTACTTAAAATACTGTCTTTTTAGGAGAACGGATTGAGAGCAGCCTTGAGGAGAGGGACTTTGGAGTGTTGGTGGGTGAGAAGCTCAACATGAACTGGCAATGTACGCCTGTGGCCCAGAAGGCCAACTGCATCCTGGGCTGCATCAAAAGCAGCGTGGCCAGCAGGGCGAGGGAGGGGATTCTGCTCCTCTGCTCTGCTCTGGTGAGACCCTACCTGGAATACTGCGTCTAGCCCTGGAGCCCCCAACATCAGAAGGACATGGACCTGTTGGAGCAGCTCCAGAGGAGGCCACGGAGATGATCAGAGGGTTAGAGCACCTCTCCCATGAGGACAGGCTGAGAGAGTTGGGGTTGTTCAGCCTGGAGAAGAGAAGGCTCTGGGGAGACCTTATAGCAGCTTTCCAGTATCTGAAAGGGGCCTACAAGAAAGCTGGAGAGGGATTTTTTGCAAGGACATGTAGTGATAGGACCGAGGGCTAATGGTTTCAAACTGGAAGAGGGGAGATTTAGATTAGATCTCAGGAAGAAGTTTTTCACTCTAAGGTTGATGAGACACTGGCCCAGGTTGCCCAGAGAAGCTGTGGCTGCCCCATCCCTGGAGGTGTTCAAGGCCAGGTCTAGCGAGAGGTGTTCCTGCCCATGGCAGGGGGGTTGGAACTGGATGATCTTCAAGGTCCCTTCCAACCTAAACCATTCTATGACTTTAAAATAAAAAACAAACCCCATGTTTATGAATAAGTTTGGTGGGAGGATGAGAAGAATCCCCATGTCCTGGCTGAGTTCACTGTTCCTGACATTAACTGGAGTAAATCCAGTCCTGTTACTGGGCCCGTGAGTGTAACACCAGCTCATGGTGAACTAAACTGACTGCCCCAGAAGGGCTGGAGACGAGTTGGAGAGTCAGGGCAGGGAAGTACAAGGGTTGGGGTTGGTGCCTGCTGAAGCTGGGCAGATGCTGTGGGCCACCCTTGGGACAGCTGGTACAGTTTCATGGCTCTGATAGCTTGATGGTGAAACGCGATGGCAGTGAGGAGAGCCCTTCTTGTGTTGGGACTCGCTGTCTGACTTCAAGTGCCAGTGGCTGAATTTACCAGGTCAATGCATTTATTCCCTGACACCCCTCTCAGCCATTGTGGGCTGTGCGTGTCCTGCGTTGTGCCCTGTGCAAGATGACAATCCCTTTTTCTGCAAAGGTGAATGGGCTTGGGAAGAGCACCAGGCCAAAGGGCTGCCATGCACCTCGGCCTTGTGGGTGCAGATGTACCCACAAACCTTGCTCCCACCAAATCGCTGCCTGCACGGAGGGTTTTACTGGTGAACAGGTTTCAGTTGTCAAGTCCACAAGCTGAGATGCGTGTGGTAGGCTTCCAGCCCTTTGAGAAACCAGGGGTGCTGGTGTTCATAAGGGAAGAGTTGCTGGAGTTCTTGGTGTCTCCTCAGTGTTGCCAAAAGCATTGACAAGCTCAGCCCTGGGAGTCACCCCTGGATGGGGTAGAGTGTGTGCAAAGCCTTTCTCAGCCTTTTCTGAAAAGTCTCCGGAAAGCACTTTTGGCCAAGGCGCTGTGAAGGTGGGAACACCACCTTCTCGTCGCAGCTTTTTGTACTCGCGATGCCCTACCGGCAGCATGGGATGGGGCTGTGCGCTGGCTGGGTCTGAAGGTTGGATGTCCTGGGGCTGCATGGAGGCACGTTGTCGACTCGCAGCGGTGACGGAGCAGGCGGTTGTGCTGGTGTTTTGTCCATCACCTGCCTTCAATGGTTTGGATGGTGAGGTGGTGCCGATGGTGCCATCCCTGGCGAGCGCCGGTTCTCCCTGACAGCATTGGGGGATGCTCTGCCCCGGGGCTGCCCTCACCCCTGTGCCTCTCCAGCCTGGCCATGGGGAGAGGCAAGCTCTCCACCTGAACTGTGAGGAGGCCTTCTTGTTTTTTGGGTTGCTGTTGAGCTTGGGATCTGCCCTCACCTGCAGTCATGTTGCTCTGATTGTCAGGGGCCCTTTGGTGGCAGCTCAGCTCTTACCATGTCTATGCAATCTCTGAGGCAGCTGGTCCCAGCAGCATGCCCGAAACCTGGCTTCTCCTTCCGGGTGGTTTGAGCAAAGCCTAAAAATAGCCAAAATCACTCTACTGCAAATCCCATCTTGCCCTGGGGTACCTGACATTTTGCCCATCCAACGTCAGACGCGCGATGCTGCTGGCAGAGTGAACACGATGCAGAGGGAGCTCCCTAGCCTGCCCACGGTGCTGGTGGGGTGCCCCATGGACCACCCCAAGACCAAGGCTCCCCTAAGCCCTCCTCCATCCGACACCATCCCTGGACATGCGCCGTGTCCCAGCAGACACGCACAGTGCCGAAGCCACCCCTGAAATGCCCTGCAGGTGCAGCCCTGTGTTCCTCACAGACAAGGGCTTTGAAAGGAGATGATCAGAGGGAGCTTGTCATCTTTCCCCCCCCTTCTTAAACTTCTGAGCTTCTCTGTTACTTTTTACGATCTGCAGCTGCGTTTGTGTGTTGCCCTGGGGAGTGCTGCGGGGGGGAGGAGGGGAGTAGATGTAGAAGGGAAGGAACATGTTAAAAAATGAGCAGAGGGGAAGGGGGGGGGGGAAAAAAAAAAAAATGAACCAAGANGAGGGGAGTAGATGTAGAAGGGAAGGAACATGGTAAAAAATGAGCAGAGGGGAAGGGGGGGGGGAAATACAAAAAAAATGAACTGAGCTAATGATTGGGATAAAAAAAAACCCCACCACGTTGCCACCAAAAGACCCAAACCCTTAGAACTGTTAGGGCCTGTTTGACTGCAGAATGGTCCCCCGGGGAGCGTGGGGGAAGCCCCATTACTAGAGTCATTTTGGAGCTAGTCTGCACAGAGAGCGATAATCTATTCTGCAGGGAGCAATCCTGTGCTGGCAAGGGCACTGGGGAGAGCTCTCTGTTTATGACTTTCTGCATAAATTTGGTTTATTAGCATAAGTGGTAGCTAGCACTGAAGAATCTATAAACTAACACTTCACCGGAGGTTGGCGCCTCTGGAGAACATTAACTCAGAAGAGCCCCTGGACTAATAGCAGGAGAAATGGGGTTGCAGGATTAGGGGTGACACACGGGCGAGAAGAGGACGATGGCAGTTGTCAGTGCTGGCTTTTTGTGCGAGATGGGATGGTGTTTCTGAGCCTGCCTTAGAAGGCAGTGTAACCGCTAAAGAGATCTCCAGCTTTCCCCCGGCCAACAGATTAAGCCCGTGAGTTGTGCAGGTGAGCTGATGAAGTCTGGCTGCAGGGTGCAGATCCTGCTGGGATGGAGCTGGTGGGGAGGAAAAAGGCAGGAGGAGCCTGGATCTGTGCACTGGAAATGACTCACAGGCTTCCTGCTCCTCGCATCCAGGATTTGGTCCTTCTTGTGAAGGTGTCCGGCAGGTCCCGGGGTCTGAGCAGCGCTGGGGAGCGGGGAGGAGGGGAAGCACGAGGAGGTGGGGAACCGTGCAGGGATGAACTGCCGTACGCAAAACGGCTTATTTTAATAATGACCTTCAAGAATTAAATAAAAACACAATAATCGTGGCAGATGAGCACGAACAAGCCAGTGAAATACAAAACAGGCTTTGTAAAATGCCGTGACAGATAAGGCAGGGCTGCAGCCTCCCGAATAAGTGATGTGTTGAAGCATTGCATAAGGTCGGGGGGGGGCTGGGGGCAGGTAGGGAATATTTCAAGCCTGGCAGGCTGCCTTGGAGAAGGCAGAGGTGAAGAGGCTATCTCTGCCTGCTCCTGCCTTCAGTACGACAGCGTGGGAGGGGGTGGAGAGGAGGGAGGAGGTGGGAAGGGCGGCCAGGAGCCTGAAGGCACGGAGTAACAATCCTCCAACTTTAATATCTGCTGTTTCATTTTATATTCATCATGTCAGCATAATCTGCTTTTATGGGAATAGTCTTGGTTCCCAACCAAATGCATTTAGGCCCTTTTGCTTTTAAGTTTGATTGTAATGCGAGTTGAAGACTTCAGTGAAATGTTTATACGTAAGGGTTGTAGCAACGGCGAAGGGAAAAATGGAATTAGAGAATCAGTCGGAAGGGATCTTGCTGTCGTCGCTGCTGTCCCCTGCCTTGTCCTGGACAGGTGACCTTCTGATGGGCACGAGTCCATCAGGGTCTGAGCCCTGGGAAAGGTTTTGTTTGGATCGCTTTCTTGGTTTCCAAAGAAAACGTGGAAATTGTGGTTTTATGGGACCCAGCGCCCGAGGAAGGGCGGAAAAGGCTCCGCGTGCCCTTTTGTGAAGTTGAGCCCATGGTTTGGTGGGGCTGCGGGGGGAGCGGCGCTGCTTTGGGCACAGCTGAGCTGTGTGATGGGAGACGAAGGGCAGGTGCGGGGAGTTGGGGGCAGGCAGCCGGGTGAGGCTGGAGAGGAGACACTTCTGCTCACAACGCAGGGGCAACAGGCTTCTCTGCTCGCGGACCATCGTGGTGACCTGTGGCCTTTGGAAGGGGAGAAGGGGGCTGGCTGGCCGCTGCGGGGAAGGAGGACCTGGTGGGTGCAGGGAGCAGGTAGGAAGATGGCGTGGCAGATGTTTTGTGATCTATTTGGGTCTTTTGCTTGGTGTTTTACCCACGAAGCTGTGTTTGAACCCCGGCAGAGAGAGCTCCCTGTCTGCTAGATAAATAGCTATAGGCTACAAGTGCTTTTCCATTGCTGCCCATTTAAAACCTGAACTGTATCTCATTCTATTTTGGTGCAGGAATGCCCTTAATTTGTTCCAAAAGCATTTGAAAGCTCTGATAACAGGCAATCTCGCCGCCGACTATTGCATCCTTTCTGATGGACGGGCTATCGCTGCTGTAACTACCGTGTAGATAGTGGAGTGACAATGCGTGTCCAGTGAAACACAGGCAGTATAATATTCATGTCAAGTATATGAGGCCAAGAAACTTCCTTGCGTTTGGATATTGAAGGGTTCAGCAGCTAACAGGGCTTGAAAACGCGTTTCTTTTTCTGCGAGCAGCGAATCTGATTGAAGGCTCGTGGTGTCCTGGCAATGCTGGGAGCAGTAATGGCCAGGTTTCCTGCAACACGGGCTGCAGGGGTGAAAAGCATACAGGTATTTATAAACGTATGGTAAATGGTACCCAGGCTTGGCAAGTCAATTGCCTCGCTGCTGGGTTTGCTTAAAATTGTGAAATGAATGTTAAATTGCAGTTTCTACTTTTGGAAGAGACCTTTTGAAAATGAAACAGGCTTATCTTCAGTCTAGGCTAAAATCCAAAAAATTGCCTATATCTCAGCACTCCCCAGAAATGTTCTCTCTGATCCTTTTAAACATCCCATGCAAAAATGTGTGTGCAAGGGAAAAAAATTGGAGAAAGATTGACCCTGGACGTTTTTTCCTTTGCTTCCCTAATGTGATGTAGCCTTTGGGAACAGCAGCGGTGGGGTCCTGGTGGTACCCGCACCAGGTCTGTGCTGGGGGCTGGGCGATGGAACCTCCTTTCCTGAGCCCTTTTGGAAAGGTCTGCTGCAGGGATGGGGGGGGGTGAGTGTGTAATACTGTAAATCATATTCTCCTATGAGTGACTGTCCCTCGGAACAGAATTAAGATGGCTTTGCGTAACCAGTCCTGTCTCTTGATGCTTCTGTGCTGTCCCATGGCTCTGTGGAAGAGCTTGTGACACCTATCCTGAAGCCGTCACTGCTTTTAGTCCTAAAAGTAACGTTTGTTGCAATTTTAATTAGACGAAGAGCTGCTTTTCAGTACAGACCTTTGAAGTATTGCTAGGAAGACAACGGCAATTAAGCAGCCCTGATATTCCTCTCGTTTTGTTCTTACTTTTACCACTATAAGAAACCTTCCGCTTTAGCCTCTTTGGAGGCGACAGACGCGAAACTCTCATTCCATTTGATTCCCAGGTCTTGCACAGGCTGCTCTGCTGCAGCGCGAGCCTCGGGGCTGGCTTCGTTTACAGGGTAAAGCGTGCGAGCAACACCTCTTGCTCCAGCAAACAGCTCTTTATGTGAAAGGAGGGAAGGGATTATTGGGAGCGATCTCATTGCGGTGGCAGAGATGTGAGAAGGGAGTTCACGTGTCCCCTCCCAAGCGCAAGCGTGGGCTCCTGATGGATCCCATGCATGGGCAGGAGCTGTTTGGTTTTTCCTCTTGGAGTGCTCGGATGTGCCTAGAGATTGGGGATAAGGACCGGCGCTGTGCTCGGGAGGCAGAGATAATGAGCATGGCCCTCCGATTAGATTCGGGCGCCAGTGCAGCCAGCGCAGGTACGTCAGTAGTGTAATTAGTGATGCTGAATCGGGGAGCCGGCAGTAACGGGGTAACCTTGTCCCTGTCTTCAGCCAGGCTGTGCAGCGAGGGGGGATCCTGCAAGACCAGGGGCGTGATGGGGACTTCTCTGGGAGCAAGGGGTGGTTGGCTCCGTTTTAATCCATGGTGGAAAGCCCGGAGCCTGCTGCTGGAAAATGGATTGATTTCAGGAGTAAGAAAAAATTGGTCCTGAAGGATTGGCAGTTGTTTTTTGTTTTTTTTTTTTTTTTTTGCTGGGTTGGGACCTGGGTCTGTAGAAGTGGAAGTGCCCGGTCTTGTAGCCTGTGTGGCTGCTTGTGAGCCAGCGCCCAAGTGTCTTGAAGCATCTCATCCTGAAAGGTGTGGGTGATTCCTCAGGACGGCCTCAGCTGGGCTCGTTCCTTCCTTAGTCTCCACTGGAACTGGATGTGCTTTTGCTCAGCTGAGTTCAGGAAAATGAAATGCAAAATGCCACCACCGTTCCATGGCTGCTTTGCCCGCAGGGGAACAAGCCCCGTCCTTCCCACTCACCCTCTCACGAGTGATGCTCTACAGCCAAGGTGTGGAGGACCACCTCGTCTCCGTTCCCACCATGGTGCCAGGGGAACCTGAACTCACGCTGTCAGCCTTTCTGGAGCAGACACACCGTACAGATTGCGGGTCATGGTCCGTTACAGCCGGTTGCTCTTCCCAAACAGGAGGGAATTGAATTTGGGTCTCCCACAAAGCGGGTGATTGCTGAAGCCGTGGGCCCAGTGACTAAGAGGACCTGACTTGCTTCCCATTGCTTATATTGCAAATGGAAAAACAAACACCAAAAAAGAGGTGGTGGAAGGAGAAATATTTTGGCTCATTTTGCGCTAGTATTTTTTTTTCGGTTTTGATTCGGTTGCTAAACTGCCAAATCAGTTCTTTGCAGCGATGCGTCTAAAACTTGATGGGCAGCTGTGGAGCTGTCAGCACTCCTGCCTGCGTCTGCTGCTGCCTGGCCAAGGCAGGAGCTGCAGCTGAGCCTTGGAGCTGCTGGCTCCAAGACCTGGGAATGGCTTTTGGTTACATGGTGCCTGGGTTGTGGGAGCCCCTAATTTGTCAGGTGTGATGCCCTAAGTCAGGGGAAGCTGCCACGGTGGATGTGTGTGCTGGGATGCTGTAATCCCAGCTCCCGGGACGCTTACGCTGTAAATCAGGATCGGGTGGGATGTAAAAATAATAGAAGGATGCAGAGGAAGACCCAACAGACATGCAACCCCCAGGTCAACAGATATTTGTCAAGCCTGGTGGTTGTCTCTTCTTTCTGGTGCTCGTTAGTCTGTGCTGGCACTGTCCCTGCTAAAGACAGCTCTAGTGCTGCCTCGGTACCTGGAAGAAGGTTTCCTTTGTAAATGCCGGCAGAGTATGTAGTGATGTCTGCATTTTGGCTTGCTTGGCACCATGTGTCCTTCCTCCGCCCCGTGCCGAGCAGCTAACCTCCCCTGGGCTTGGCTGCAGACCTCTAGGAGCTTCTTCCAGCCTTTTTCCCGGGAGAGCTGTAGGAGGTTAAAGGCACCTTGTGCAGTGTGTTATTTACTGTTGTTGCCTTTCTAGTCCAGAAATCCCAAGGCACTTCATAGCCCCTTGCTTTTTATTAAGGAAGACAACTGTTACTGTTCGTATATGGGGGAAATAGCAGACAGAGGCCAAAAAAAAAATAAAATGCTCAAGCTCATCCTACAGATCAGAAGCAGTACTAGGGGTAAGACTCTGATTTCCAGGACTGTTAAGAATACCACCTTTTAGCACTGCAGAGAAAACTGATCCTCAGTTGCACGTTTTGTCCCTGCAGAGATGTCGGGGACCGTGGCTGACATTTCCCTGGTGCACTGGAAGCAGCAGTGGCTGGAGAACGGCACCCTGTACTTCCACGTCTCCATGAGCAGCGCCGAGCAGCTCTCCCGGGCCACCCCCCCCAGCCTCCAGGAGCCTTCGGAGATAGTGGAGGAGCAGATGCACATTCTTCATATCTCGGTCATGGTGAGTCAAAGCTGCCAATGGCATCAGAGGGGTCGAAGGACAGTCTGGAAGGGGACAGTGGCTGCAGCCAGATAGTGGTGGGAGGGAGGTGATAAGGAGTGGGGCGGCGCATCTGGTTTGCAAATGTCCATGTCCCTTCTTGGTTAGGCCTCCCAAGAGGGAGAGATGTGTTTGAACGTTTCAGGAAACAAACAAACAAACCCAAACCAAAAAAGAGTGGTTGGTCTTTTAAGAAAATGAAATAAAATAAAGCAACGGATTGTAGGGGAGAAGTTGTTGGGAAGGTAACAAGGAAGCTTGTGGTTGCTCCTGCCTCTGCTGACAACTGACGAGGTGTGTGAGTGGAGTATTTCTCCTTGATCTTGAGTTCGGGCATGTGCAAAGGCAAGATTTTGGGCTTGGTCATTTCTTGAAGGTTTCTGAAACTGAATTTTACCTATCAAGTGGGTATGGGCTGTAGCGTGATATCCTTCTCTTGCAGAGGACAAGCCTGACCTAAGAGTAAAAGGATGATCCAGGTGCTTTCAATATCCCCATCTCGGGTGTTTATGTGACCTTTTATTAACATTATCGTGTATGTGCTCTGTTGCCTTTTAAAATGCTTATTTTGGTATCTTATGAGGTGGTTGCCTCCGTATTTGGATCTGGTCTGTGCATTAAAGCTCCATCTGTAAAATTGTCCCTTAAGTCCCATTGGGATAAACTATGCCATCAATAAGAAAAAAAGAAGTGAGGCTTGTAGAGCCTGTGTATATGAATGTCACCCATTTGCCCAAAGAAAGTCTTTTATAGGATTGGGGATCCCATGGCAGCAACCCTCTGCAAAACGTGCATCTGTTTGTATCTTGGAAGCCGTGTGTCATCTCCACGCCTTCTGTTCTTTGTTTTGGAAGGAGGAGCAGAGACGATGGCTGCACAAAGCCTTTATTTTTTCCATTTGAACAAGCAGCTATTTGGCTTTTACAACTTAAAT
This sequence comes from Burhinus bistriatus, assembly GCA_013397275.1. Lineage (NCBI taxonomy): Eukaryota > Metazoa > Chordata > Aves > Charadriiformes > Burhinidae > Burhinus > Burhinus bistriatus. The sequence goes on along the minus strand of VYXH01012647.1, from coordinate 29,672 downwards.
CTGGGGTTTTTTGAGTGTCTCAGCCCTTGTCAGCAGGGCTTTAGATTGGGCACGGAGTGCCTGTGAGCACGGACAGGCGCTTTGCGTTAAGGCTGTTGGGCAAGGTAAGATGCAGGATGATAGCAGGATAGCAGAAGGGAGAGGAATCGGGGACTGCAGCTTGCTGCGTTGGATAGGGAACACTTCTATGTCCTGCTAAAAATGTCAGTGTGGTGGAGTTGTGGAGGAAAAAAGGGTAAAACTGGTATACTTGGAAAATGAGCCTGAAAAAGGAAGTGAGAGACAGAGCAAGGAATGAAGGCAGCAAAACCCAAGTCTGGAATGTGAAAAGCTCGATCCCTGGTTTGAGGGTGGGATTGCTTGGCTATCGTGAGCAAACCTGCGCCATGGAGAAGTGGCCCGTGGCTGCGGGGGGACACTGGCTCTGGAGCCCGGTGTTCACTGCATTTGCTCAAAATGCAGGTTTTCTATAGTAGGGAGAGATTCCGTCCTGGACCTCAGACCTTGCTGAAGCCGATATTTCTAAAAAACACGATGATTGTAATGGATTGATGCTTTGGAGAGAGAAACAAGTTTCTTTGAAAAATTCCTGCCTGGAGCCTTCACCTGCTGTACCACGGAGCGCCGGAGCCGTGATGCTGGTGGGGTGGAGCTGAAGGTATCGCTGTGCATATCACAGCAGAAATGGTTTTTTCACTCTAATCCTGGGTTAGCCAGTGAAGATATGCTTTGCCACATCTCGCTGAAGCCGATAGCATCCGTGGCTTTGTTGTGAGAGTTAACTCGTGCCCTGAGCCTCTCCTGCAGGCAAGGGGAAGGCAGGGGAGAAACAAATGTTCCTCCTACACAGTATGAGCCATAATTCCACTTTCTTTATAAATCCTGATACTCCTCGCAATGGCAGCCGAGGTCCCAGGCAAGGATGTGGATCTGGGACAGGGTATGGGCTGGACGTGCCTCCCTGGAGAGGCAGAAGCCTGGGGTGTTTCTTCCCTGGGTCAGGGTTGCAGCACAGGCTTGAAACTTTGCCCAGGTTGTTTTTTTTTTTTTTTTTTTTTTTTTAAGAAGATTCATTAACTTTTTGAGTGAATCGGAGCCAAGTTTTGGGTTACTAGTGGAAGATAAATGTGTGTTTTGTTGGGTTTTTTTCCCCCCTCAAGACCGCATGGAATTCTGTAGCTAAAGTAAAATGCGGTGAGTGTCTTTTGTTTCTTGGGTGAAATATTTCATCCGAGTCCCCAGGCTCCACTCAGGCTGCTTTCCCACGCCTTTACTTTCCTCCCTGAGCCCAGCTAAATGGCATCCCAGAGAGCTCCCATCGGCAGTGGGGTTCCCCAGCCGGTGGGATCCAGTGTGTGCGGTATCCACTCCCGTCCTCCCCTGCGCCCGCCTTGTCCGTGTACCTTCTCCTGCCTCGAGATGCAGCTGGACATCCCCGAGACCTCCTTTCCAGCTTCTCAAGTACTTTTTCTTCTGCTTCCTACCGCAAAGCCTGATGTCTACCACCTGCTTTCTGTAGACTAAACCACCGTTCCTGCTACGCAGGAGGAGTTTGAGCCCACCCCGGTGCTGCCTTGGCATGCAGGCTCTGCGTGCCCCGTTCGTCATCAGCCCAGCCTCTCGCTACGGGGGACAGGAGGAGATACAGGAAAGTGCTTCCTTCCATCTCCTTTAAGTGGCTGTAACACTCGCTTTTCCTGTCTCCTCGTCCTCCGGCTGAGTTATCGAAAGCCAGGGAAGGTTTGCCTGGGGGATCTCGCTAATCCCGTGCTTAGGGAATACTCTGGCAAAGCTTTATTGGGCAGTGAGACATCTCCAAGCCGAACTTCCTCTGATGGGAACGTGGTTTTTTGGATTTCTGTTGATGTTTATGAGTTGGTTGGTCGCTCTGGCTCTGCCTCTAAAGCCAAGACCCTCCTCTGCGCTGCGTGGGGGCTCCGGGGGGAGGTGTCAGTCCTGGGTTTACTCCTCCTTCCAGGGATTTTTGCCTGTTGGTGTGTGGCTTTCTGGTTTGGGGTGGGTTTGCTTCCAGTGAAGCAGGAAAGGGGCCACCGGTGTCTGTGACCTCGCATCCCTGGGGCCACCGTCTGCCCCTGCAAAAGCTGTGGGTGCTGGCTGACCGTGGTCCCCTTCACACCTCCCTTCCCGAGCTCAAGGGCATCTTTGACAGCAAAATAATACTTGATTTTTATTTTTTTTTTTCCTTTCCTCACTGTTTTTTCTTAATCTCTCCCCAGTGAGACGTAACATTAATTACTGCAGTTAAAGGGAATTCAGTCTCCATTACTGTCTGCCACCCCTTTCCTCTTGGCTTGAGCATCTGAAATTTGTCTCCCAAATGAAAAGAAGGGAGGAAAGGCAAAAAACAAATATGCAAATGCTAGATTTTATTTATTTACCTTTTTTTTTTTCTTTTTGCGCAGTGTCAAGTAGAAAGGAATCAATATTTTTGTCATTACGCCTGTTGTGTTTTTTCCCCGTAATCTTAGCTGTCATTTGGGTTTAATTGTGTTGTTTCCTCTTGTGTGGAAGTAAATCTTATCTGTTTTGGATTAAAATTCAATGAAGGTCACAGCAGCTCGAAAACTTACCAGGCTGCAGCAATTAATGTTCATTTGGCTTTGATAAATTGGAATGTTCCCCACAATAGGACTGGAGTGGATTTTCAGAAGCAATAATTCTTCCATTAACTCAATGATTCCCTGCGTGATGGAGCATCTTGTCACTGCTCTGTTTGTCATCTGTCACTTCAAGGATCTGGGCATATGCCTGATATGATTTATCATGATTATTGGGGCTCCTTGTGTCAAAACATTTTAAACCACTAATTATTCCAGCCTTGTAAATTGCTGAATTTAACAAAACATAAGAGATATTTATTTTTTCTGTTGTTCCCCACCGTCTTGTATCCCTGTTTAATTACTGCTCTGCATCGTGGTAAATTCAGATCCGGGGCTGAGTCCAGCAGCGTTCGCCGTAGATGAGGGTTTATTTGGGGGCCCCTGGGGAGGTGGAGGAGTGGGGATGTTTTATCTCTGCGTTGACCCACCTCGCAGACCTTGGGTAGAGCCGTCGCACCCAGCGGCTCCTCCTGGCCCTGCGGGTGCCTGGGATGCAGGTTTGGGAAGAGGATACAAAAGCCGCATCCCATCCCGCTGGCGGAGGGATGGGTTTTCCTCCCGTAAGCCTGGGTGATTGATGCTGGTAAAAGCCCTGGCTGAGGGAGATCAGAGCCAGGACCGTGCCTGCGTGGTGAGCAAGTGTGCAAATGAGCTACGCGTTGCCTCTGCTCCGTCTCCAGCAGAAATAAGGTGGGTTTTTTTGAGAACGGTAACAAGCAAAAGCCTTGTTTCATCTCGTACCGTTGCCCTGCAAGGGAGCATTTCAGTGTCTGGAATACTGGAATAAAAGGTGACCAGACCTCATCAGGCTGCTTTTTTTTTTTTTTTTTTT
>VYXH01012647.1:0-17446 GCA_013397275.1 Burhinus bistriatus | reverse complement strand
AAAAAAAAAAAAAAAATGGTGTGGGGTTGGATTTTTTTTTTTCTCGTTTCCTTTTTAAATGGACACTTTTCACTTTTTTTCCATGCTCTTCCTCCTTGGCATGCAGGTCGGCGAGGGGAGGGAGCCTTCAGCCAAGCTCTCCATCACATGTCCCTTGTTTTTTGTGTGTTATTTTTTCCCCACCGCTGCCCTTGCCAAGGGAAGGACATTGTATAGCCGCTGAGACTGGCAGGGGCTGTAATGCTGCCTGCCAATAGCCTCGGTGTCTGAAAAGGCTTAGGAAATCCAAGCTCTAAATTAGCTCCCAAATCATCATCTTCCCTTTCTCTGGTTAGAGCGCCCTGCAGAGCAAGCCCCAGCTCCCCCTTTGTCACCGGGCTCCCCGGCGAGCGGCTGGCTCTGCAGCCCTGCTGGGGGGGCTTTGCCTGGAGAGCACAGTGCGATGATTCCGTGGGGATACCGGGAAGATCCTCGGCGCGGCAAGCTGGAGCACCTCGGGGAGAGGTGGGGGGCAAATTTCTGGTGTGCCTCCTCCCAGCCTTTGCCACCTCGTCCCCCTGCCCGGCTGCCTCCCCGTGGCCGAGGATGTTGGGGTTCTCAGCTGCGGCGCTGGAGAGAGCGGGAGAGGAAGCGTGGAGCTGATGGATGGCTGCCGAAAGCCTCCCTGGGGAGGTGGGAGGCGCAGCCTGTGCTTGCCCCAAGGATGCTGCCGAGAGCGGCCAAGGTCACAGCATCGCCAGCAAGCATGCCCAGCCGGGACATCTGGGGCCAGATGAAGCTGGAGGAGATGTGCTGGCCACGTATCTGGGAGAGGAGGGGACAACCTGTGCCGTGTCCAGCTGTCGCTCCCCGCCGGCACCTTGTTTCTGCCCTTGCCGGGGCAGTCGGTGAAGGCAGGGGCGGCGCTGTGAGATGGCAGCGGGCAGCAGCTCTGCGTCCCCCCGGCTCTGTCCTAGCAGGGTGTCTGCAGGGCAGCTTTTCTCCCGCGGCCCTTGGTGAGAGGTGGTTTTGCAGTGACTGAGCCTGGGGAGCTGCTTTGCTGGGCAGCGCCGCTGTGTTTCGGCATGGCTGTGTCGTGGGGCTTCGTCTTTGGCTTCTGCTTTCTCCTCTCTTGAGAGAGGAACGGAAAGGGCTCAGCTTTGCCGTCTCTCCTGGAAATTCAGGCTTCAGCTCTGCAAACGCCTGGCGGTTCAGCATCCCCGCTGGCACTCCGGCCTTCACCACCGAATACAAATTGTTCTTTAAACGTCTCCAACAACTCTCTGTAGGTAGCTTTTGGCGCTCGGGTGCTGCGAACAGAGCGCAGGCATCGCATCTGATCCGCTCTCCTAACCCCAAACCATCCCAGAAAGGGTTCCTGCGCCTTGCGCTTTGGGGCTGTCAGCTTCCCATCTGCCTTTGCCGGTGGGTGAGGAAGGGGATCCTTCCCCGGAGGGCTGAGCATCGCCCAGGCACCGTGCCGCAGCTCAGCAAGGGAAGGCAGCGAGGCCGGGCTGCCGCCGTGAGCATCACTCCCTTTCGGGACCCTGGGAGGTGGCACGTGTGCGGGAGAGAGCAGGAGCTCCGCAGAGCAGCCTGGGGCGGTGAAGTCTGCCCGCTTCATCCTGGCGGTGGGTACCTTGGGAAACGGCAGAGGAAAATTCCACTTCTAGAGGCATGTAACTTGGTTTTTTTTTCTATTATTTTTTTTTAAAAATGCTCTGTCAAGCTCCCTCTCCCCCCTCCCCGTGCTATGCAACCAGCTCTGAAGCAGAAGTGATATTTTCTGCCAATGCAATGATTAGCCTTTCTGCTAATGACCCAAGAACAGTGTCCAAAATAAATGAGCCCAACCTGCTCATCTTATTAGCCAAATGATTGCGAGGAAAGAGGAAATATCTGCAAAAACCGCTTAGGCAGCTGGAATTTGGAAGCGTGTTGGAGTCGTTGCTCAAAGTATGTAGAAGAGCCATATGTCTTCAAAAAGCTGGTCCTCTCCCGCAGCGAGGAGAGCCCCTACGTTATAAGGGGGGGGTGTCTGCTTACCCCCTGCTCCCCCTTTTGAGAGGTGGCTCTGCGGGGCTGGAGCTGTGGCTGTCCCTAAGCTCTGCCGATTCCCAGGGCTGAGAAGCTGGGGATGGGCAGATATTTCTCCTTCTGTCCTCCGCGTCTGGTTTGTGGCTTCCCACGTCCTTTAGGTGACAAGCAGCAGCACCGGGATGTTGGTCGGGAGAGCGGCTAATGCGGTAACTGGTACTGAGTCGTTCTTCAGGGGTCGTTCTTATGTCCTTCAGGCTCTTCCCAATGCACTCAGGAAGGTTGTGGAGCATCCTTGTTCCACGTGAGGAGGAATGAAGGAAGAGGTGTAGAAGCACAGAGGGAGGGGAGGTGAAAGGGAGCTCCTGCATGCGAGCCCTGTCTCATGGATCCTGGTGATGCTCCAGTGAAATGAGAGCTCACCTTGGGGAGAAACTTTCTGCTCTGTGTAAATGGACGAGAGAAACAGGGCTGGGTGCGGGAGAAGGGCTACGTCACGAGGAGAGCGAGTGCATGGAGAAGCTGGGGGGGGCCTGGGTGCAAGATCCCCCCCAATTTTGGAAACTGCTTGACTTTCTCTGTGGGCGAACTCGATTTGAAAGGTGGCTTGTTGCCACAGTTGCTGCTGGTGCGTCCTGGTAGGTCTCTCACCAGGTAAAAGGCCTGACCCCAGCGTGTGGCTCAGCTGGGGGTGACAGCAGTGTGACCGTCCTGGAGAAGGGGGCTGAGGCTCGAAGCCAAAACGAGCCCGGAACGTGTCACCATGTAGCCTTGAAGCTGTGTCACATCAGAGGATGCGTGCAAGTCTCGCATCTTGTTTGATAGCAGCGAAAAACGCCCTTGTTCCTCTTGTCCCCTCGAGCCAGGGAGGCATGGCTCTTGAGACCCTAAAAATTGCTGAGGAGAAGGAGGTCATCCTCCTTCCAGCACCCGCCTCGCATGCCGTATGCTTCCCTGACCTTCTCCACAGCACGGCCGATGTGAGCTCCCGCCTGCCCGCTCGCTTGCTGGGCATGGCAGCTCGCGGGCTGGTGGCATGGGCTGCTTCTGGGGTCCCACCAGCCCCTCGGCATCGCGGGGCTGAGCGTCCCAGCAGGACGCTTCCGCAGGCGGATACGCAGAGCTGGCGTAGGACCAAAAGCACTTCATCCAGATCATCTCTCTCTGTATATGTGTGTGTGTATATGAAATATACGCTTTATATACATATGTGTGTGTATATTGCTATTTTTGCATATATATTACTGAGCTGGGATCTGGAGGGTGTGATGTACAGAAATAGGACCTGTGACTTCTGTATTTTTTAGTTTAACTGCATTCATATATAGCTAGTTCTTTGCTCTTTTCCGTTTTATACAGATTTAAATTGTGCTTTGGACTTCTTTCTTTCCTGATTGGTGGGGGAATTGCTAATTGTATGGTTTTTGTTCTGAGAAGTTTCAGGTTTAAACGATTATCTGTGCTGGAAAACATCCTGACAGTGTAAATATTGAAAACTCGAACATGAAGTGGATAAGCGAATGACCTTTGCTGTCTGTGCGCCCGCCAGTGCCTTTCACTGCACCGCACCTCCCGGGAAAGCACCGCTGGTCCCCGGGGTTTGGAGGTCCGTGGGAATGGACGCTTCACCCGCACGCCCCAGGCGGCACAAGTGTAGCGTGTGTGCTTTGTGACGCGTTGGCTTGTGCTAATTTTTCATTGTCATCGTCTTAAACAAGTTTTTCAGGTTCATGCCGAAGTGGTTGGGCTTTGGGAGGTGGGGCGTTTTGTGACAGCGGGGTTGTGTTTTAGTTTGGTTTTTTGAGTTAGGGAGTTGTTTTTTCAGTACCCCCCCCCCCCTCCCCCCCCCCGCCTCCCCCACGTGCCCACCCCGTTGATGGCACTGGCATCAGTTAGTTGGGATACCCCAGGGATACTGCCTTTCTCCAGGGTTTTGCAGAACGAGGACTACTTTTTCTTGGGATCTCTGGAATGGAAGGGGTTTGGAGAGGTCATTGAATCCATCTCTTTGCCCCCGGGCAGGATCAATAACCCTTTGTCACTGGTGATGGATGTTCCTCTGTCCTGTTCTGCGAGACTTCCCCGTTCCCCCCGGGCGGTTGTTCCAGCCTGTGCTATCAGACCTGGGCTTGGACTGTGCCTGACCTGAGGAGGAGCAGCCCTACAAACCCCACCGAAACAGGCTTCCCTTCCAGCACGTTGCCTTCAGCCCAACTTTGCAACAGCCTAGTATTTCGAATCACTCTTACAATGTTTGGACTGATTTAAATAAGCAGGTGGTTTGAAGGGATTGATGGAAATCCTTTTCCTGTAAATGTTTTGCTCCGAGGATTTAGCTTCAAGTATCTTGCTCCCGATAGCGAGCAGGAACGTGGGCTGGCATCCTCCTCTAGCCCTGGCGTTGCCTGTGGCTCCTTGGCCAGAGGTTGCAGACATGCGTGGGTGTGGAGGACGACTGTCTGGTTTTTAAGAAGAGGAGTCTAAGCGCTTGTACTTTTCTTTCCAAGGTGTCCCTTGAAAAATGGGCCATGCCGTGCTCCACGTAGCCACGTCTGTTCCTTTTGCTGCAGCAGCTGGTCCCTCCAGGGACCGGGAGGTTTGGGACCTGAGGCCAGGGTGGTGGAGAGCTACAGCAAGTGCCGAGGCCCTGAGTTCTGGGCTTTCATTCCCCAGGGCTCCTTTTAGCTCTGTGCAAGACATGTTCAGCTTCTGTTTTTAAAACAGACCCCCCTGTCCAGCTTGTGCAAAGGCACCTGGTCCTGGATAAGTAACTGAGCTGCTCTTCTCTGGTCCCCAGCCCAGATCTATCCTTGGATTTATGGATTTATCTTTGTCCCGCTCCCATGAAACAGGGGCAGGGCTGTTCCCGAGTTGCTGAACGGACACTGGGGTGCAAGTATTTAATAATTTTTTTAGGCCAGATAGAGCTGTGGCAGGAGCTGGGAGCTGAACACAGCATCTCCCCAGCCATGCAGCGCCCCGACCCCCCGTGGCTGCCCTCCTTGTGCCTGGGCGAGCAGAAGGCAGTGGGCTTTGGAAGTGCTTTGGGCAAGGGGGGACTCGGGGCAGCCTCCGAGGTGTGCTGTTACTCTGCCTCCCATGGGGTCTCCATGCGTAGGAAGGTCCTTGTGATGAATGGCTTGGTATCATGATGCCCAGGAGTAAGGGCTCTTTTTGGTTTGTCATAGAAGCTGCTGTCCCCCAACCCTGAGCTGGTACTCATGGGTCGTGTCAGGTCACCATGAAGCGGGGAGGACTGCTGTGTGCAGGGCAGAGATACGGTGCCATGAAGCATTTGGGTTACCAGGCTCTGCAGTGTCAATGGGCAGAGCTGATGCTCAGTGTTGTTCTGCTGATGCGTGGGTCACCTTGCCCTGGGGAAGCCCAGAAAGCGTGCCCAGCATGATGAGGTGGTCACCAAGGCGAAGAGTGGAAAGCTGAAGCCTGGTGCAGGTTCTTGACCCTCTCGTGGTGCTGTTAGTCTTGCTGTTTTCATCCTTATGCGTTTGCAGCTTGTGACCACTGTGGGGTTCCTTGGTCCCTACTAGTGCCACTTGTCCCCCCTCTGGTGTAAGGGTGGAAGCTGCTCTGTGGCACAAGGTTCATGGCAGAAGTTGATGATTGAGTGGTGGGCTGGGGAGGATCCTTCGAGCTCAGTTGCACTGTTAACGAGCATCGCTGAGATGCGTGAGGAGGAGGAAAGCAAGGGTGGAAATGAGGAGTCGTGGGAAACTGTCTTCAGATCCTGTAAACCTGGAGAATCCCGTTCTGGCAAGACCCGTCTGTGGTGGACACGTCATGCAGCAGCTCAGGGCCCTGTGGCAAATCTCCCCGGAGCAGCCTTGTCTGCTGCTGACCCCTCCAGCCCTCCTTTTTGGGGTTGCACCCACACTTTAAATACCCAAAGAGGATATTTAACCCTCCTCTTTGCAGACTGGCTTTGTTCCATGGTGAGCATTTATGGGCCAGGCAGGGATGCAGTTGCCGAGTGTGTAACTTTACTCACCCGGTGCTCTTGGGACAGGCTTTTCCTCGCCTCGTGCTATCCAGGGCTATCACATTAAATCGCCTGCTGCAGTTTCTTGGCCGTCACATAGATTTTTATCTCGAGTGTCCTTTGGAAAGGGAGCCCTGAGCCGTCGCTGGGAATGTTAAAACGATAGATGTGTTTTGCACCTGGTGATGGGAAGGAGCAGCTTTAGGGCTTGTGACAACCTGCAGCCTCTGCTGCCTGCACCACCTCTTCTCCGGCGAGCTGAGCATCCCAGAGGGGCAGGAGGGGACCAGCGTGTGTGCTTTGGCATGGCCAGCTTGTGGCTGGAGGTGGCTTAGGTCCTTGGCTGTGCCCTGGGATGAGTTAGGGAGAGGGGTTGTGCTGGAAGCAGAATTTGGTGGGGCAGAGGGAAGGGTGTGCTGCTGCTTGAAACAGGGATACAGGAGAGGGAGCGGAGCCCTGAGCCTTGTTTTCTTAATTGTTTTTTTGCGTGTAGTGACTCTGGCCCCATTTGGGTTCCTGAGGTCCTGTTTGCGTGCTGGAGCCTGTGCCAGCTCTCTGCTGAGGCTGCCAGGAGAGAAGGGAAAACGTTTGCCTGCCTTGGAGAAGAAGGTTTGCTCCATTTGGCTGGGCAGAGCTGGCTGCCCCCTCCGCAGCGTCTCGGATCCTGGGCTTGGGTCTGTGGGCTAGCCCTGCAGAGTCGTCTGCCCCTGGAAAATCCCCGCCAGTGTGGAAAGCCTGGCCACAAAAGTCCAGGGAAGGCTGGGATGGGGGCTGTACAGCCGGAGGGGTTGGAGGAGGACCATGTCTCCTTGGCCTCAAGTGAAGCTCTTGGTGAATGGCATCCAGGTGGTACTTGGGGTGGTGGCTCGCAAAGAGCGAAGCAGCTTCCTTGAACTCTCTGGTACCACTCTGCTGTGGTGGCATGCGGGGCACTGATGTCACTGGGTCTCGCATCCAAGTGCTCTCCAACCGTGGACTGGAAGGGTTGCCTTCACCTTGGTGTTTTGCACGTTGACTGGGTGTCCTGGGCTCCCTGAGTTGGGGGCTTGGACAAGGACCACGCAGGCATGGACCAGAAAGGTCGAACTGAGTTTCCAGCACTCCGTCAACACAACGTACTAGGGATGCTGTTCTTTTTTTGGCTTCCTTTGTCCTGTGGGAAATTGCTCTTTTTTGTGATGAAAGCTTGAAAGGAGGTCCGATGCTGAGGACATCAGCTGAGCGCCTGGGGACCAAGAGGTGGTTCTTGTTTGGAGTAAGGGGAGGAGTGGAAAGACTGAGGAGCCGGTGCAGATCTGCACGGCCTCTCAAATGGATGCTTCTCTCTACCCGGGGGCTCTCTCCTCGCCTCACTGCCTGCCTTCACCTTGCCACCCAGGCAAGCTTCTCCGGGAACATACGGCTGTCTCTTCATCTCCCGTTCATGCTTTTCCCCTCAGGCAAAGCTGTTTCTTCTACAGGAGGCCAGGCCTCCTCTGAAGACTGGGAGCATTGCATGGGCTGGGCTTAATTTAGATTAGACGTGCACTTGTGAACTCAGCCCAGCCGACGGGACGGGCTCTGCATCGCATCGGGGTGAGCTGGGATGGAGCTGGGTGGGAGGTGGTTTTCCTGCCTCCCAGAAGCTAAAAACAAACCATCGGGGGGTGCGTGTGCATTGGGGGAGGAAGCAAACCGAAGCTCAGTGCTCACTGTCTGCATCAGGAGCAGCAAATAAGGAGTGGAGAGGTGCTTCATGGGCCAAAAGGTGTGGGTAGAAGAGCTTTGTTAGCTCCATTTGAAGTATTTTGTCTTGATTCTCATTTAGCTGTGGAATCTAACTTTATTTTAGCTTTAAATTTAGATTTTCAAAACAGGGCTGTCAAATTAGTAAAAGGAAATTTGATTAGAAAACGGCAGCGGGATTGAGATCTTTGTTTTTCTCCGTGCGTGATTTGGCTTGGAGATCGCTCTTCACCGAAAATACCCTATTGGAAAGTGTTTTTTAGCTAATCAGCGCTTTCCAACTGGGAAAAAAAAAATAGAGCAGAGCTGGAAAATTCCTGCTACTGGCTCCCCAGCCAGCAGCCACCCCTTGGCAGGGAACTGGGGGGGCCAGGGCTGTGGTTGTGTTGGGGACAACTCAGGGACCGGAGGGAACAAGAAACGCAGAAGAGGGTGGGATGGCTTCGTGCCTTCCGTTGTCCGCTCCTGCTCGCTGCTGTCCCTGCGTCTGGGTTCAACTGTTTGAACTCCCTGAGGACACGGGTGGCCGATCCTCGGCACAGCTCTGGGAGCTGCCCATCCCGTACCTATGTTGGTGGGGGATGCTTAAATCGGGGGGTGCTGTAAGGTGGTTTTGGGGTGGAGGTGCAGAGCTCTCCCCTGCCCGTTAACCCCAGCGCCTCGGTGCGTGTTCCATCCATCCCCGGACCAGGCTGGGTGGGAGCCCATCCCAGAGGGCAGGAGTCGAGGGGGAAGGATGAGGAAATTAATTAANGGGGGGAATGAAGGGGGTCTGGGGGGGAGTTGTGGGGGGCAGCTCTCCTTGCACAGAGCCCTGTTTTTAGCCTGTGTTAATGAGTTACTGCTCATCAGCAGAACACCCAACCCCTGTGGCTGTGCTTGGCCCTAGCAAGCCCCCGCTGGTGTCACTGGGTGGGGGAACAGAGAGGCAGTGCCACGAAGGATGCTGCTGGGAGGGGGCAGAGGAATGGGAGGGGGTAACTGGGGTCAGGCTGGCTCCGAAGCAGCCATCCTTTCCCCGTCCCAGCCTGCTGCTGGGGACGGTGCCGCCTGCCATCGGTGGCCGGATTCACTTTGCGATTACTCACAGATGCTGCAATTACACTGGCGACACCGTGTCAAAAACCTCACAGCAGCATGGGCACGCACACGGGGCTGGGAGGGGGTTATTAGCCTGTTATTATCCATTTACCCAGATATCCCAGCTAATCAGCTTTCAGATGGGGAGAATTAATTGGTTTCGTTTGGAGCACCAGGCACATTTAATTGAAATGAATTCTTTCCCAGTTCCAAATGGGCACTTTCTCAGCCGCTGTGGGATGGGGAGGGGGAGCCACAACGTTCCCATCACGGACTTTCACGGCACGGTGCAGCTGGGCTGCAGTGAACCGGCTGTAGTAGCTGTGACCTTCATCCCTCTCTCCATCTGGGAAGGAGCTTTCGTTTTTCCACACACGCCACCTGCTCGGACATACTCCAAACCCTCTGCTTATAGCAAGGCTGGGGAATGCAAGTCCTAAATTGTCTCAGTCCCTCTAAGCATATGGAGCGGTGTGAACGGGGGAGCTTGGCGGTCGTCTTGGTGGCACACGGGTGGCATCGCTGTGGTTTCTTTCTGTGGACAAGAGGTGCAGCTGGGGGATGGAGTTGGGACAGGAGGGTCCCCAGGGCTGGGTGGGCATGTCTTGTCTGCAGGAAGGATGCTCAGGGCTGTTGCCAGCTGGGCAACGTTTTGGAATATAACCGCTTTTACACCTCTGTTGCTGCTTACCCTGCTTACCTTGGGTCTCGCCCAGCCTTTGCTGCAGCACTGGGCAGGCTGCTGAGCTGGTCCCCCAGACTGGGGGGGTTGAGCAGTGCCCTGTAGCCCTAGCAGAGGTGGAAGGGGTGGCAGCTGGTGACCTGTCCTGCAGGGGATGGTATCAATCCTGCCGGCAAGGATATAAGGAGAGAAAATCCAGTACCTTGATGTATGTGTGTGTGGCACTGAGCGAGCCCACCAGCTCCCCCAAACCCTCCTGCACCTCTGAGCCATTGCTGCTGCCCGCTGGCCTCTTCCTGCTCTGGTGCCAGCTTCTCTTAATTAAAAGCCTGTCTCCTCTTTGCAAGAATGCGGTGGTAATTAGGTGCAAGGACTGCTTCTTGCTTTGTGAGAGCACAAGTGAAAGCTCGCAGCTCTGCAGCAGGTCCCTTTGGATAGCAGGGACGCAGCTCTGAGCCCTGCCCTGGAGGGGGCTGCAGCTGGGTGGTCCCCAGGGAGTCCCTTCAGGTCCCCTCTTCCCAAGCCCTGCTCTAGCAAGGGTGAAGGTTAGCTTGGTGGTGGACTCAGAAATAGTCATAGGCTTTAAATTCAAGCCATTGAGGAGGGCTGGACTGCAATAGCCTAAATCACTGGTCCTTCCTCAAAATGCGCGGGTAAATGTTCTTTGGAAGTGCCAGCATCTTGGTACCTGTCCAGAGTCTCCCTCCTGCAGCATCCTACAGGGGAGAGGTGTGGATAGGAGCTCTGGTTTCTTCATCCTTTGCTCTGCTCCCATCATCTTTGGTGTCCTGTATCCATACAGGAGAGAAAAAAAAAAAAAAAGGTATTTGAATTGCAGGTGCTTTGAGCTGCAAGTGCTTTGGGATGGGGACTGTCCCCAGGATGTGCCAAGCTCTCCAGAGCCGAAGCTGTTCCGGCTGCCCCCCCCGGGGGTGCCACGGGCCCTTTGGCAGATGCAAACTTGGCTTTTCCCAGCCCAGTAGTGGGATGTCCTGTCCCCCCCGCATGCGGCTCTGCCTCCCTGGCAAGGACATCACTGGCCTCGTCCCCTTTAAAGCCCGCTTTGAACACAAGCGAGCAAAACAAAGCTGGTGTCTTCCCGTCCTTTTGTATTCTTGGCTTTTGGTCAATACAGCAAGAGACCTGGGTGAACGGGTAGCAGGGTTTCCGTGGGATGGCTTGGCATGGTCCAACATGGCACGGAAACAAAAAGGTTTCTGTGGACCCACGGGTGTGTAAGCAATAAGTGTGGGAGCCGTAGGGCAGGAAAACTCCTGGCCCCCTGGATTTGCTTTTCCACTGTACCAAGCCCCGAGGTCATTTGGAGGCATCAGACCGAGGGCTGGGTAACGGGAACTCGGTGTTCTTGGGCAGGAAGACAAAAAAAGTCCTGGAACACCCGATAAATTTTACATATGTGCAAAGTCCCGGTGAAGTTAATGGGAGTTAAGTGTATGGTTAAGTGCTGTACTTAACTGGGCTCTTAATAACCTGGTGGGAATAGCTGCAGCGTTTTGGGGAAGAAAAGGGTTTGTGAACTTGCTGAGCTCTTGGATCTTTTCTTCAAATGAAAGTCGGGGATTTGCCTGCGCTGTGATGCACGGGGCAGGGGGAGGGAGTGCATTTCTCTAATTGCGTGTGTGCAAATTGATAAAACTTTTTTGGTTGTGTTTTTTCTCCCCTCTGGTGCGCGATGCCGCAGGTACCGGCGGGGGCCCTTCTCCGGGGTATGGGGGGCTGCGGCGTGTAACTCCTGCAGCCTGAGTTACGACGCCAGAGTTGCAAAGTACCGTCGGATGCCAAACGCTAGGTAGACACGTGCACGGAGCTTTTATGCCTGTTATTGTGTTTGGATACCCTCCCTCTCCCCCTGGAAAGCAGTGGTTTGTGCTGCTGCTTTTCAGAAAGATGTTCATTATGCTGAAATATTTGCACTTTAAATATGGTGAGGTAGATTTTTTTTTTTTTTTTTAACACAATAGGCTGGATCACTCCCAAAGCAGCTGCCAACTACGGGCTCAGTAATAAACCCTTAAAAAAACCAACCCCAACAACAACAAAAAGAGCTCTTTTCCCCTCCATTCCTGTGTGCATAATAGCACCTTCCCATCAGCTCCTCGCTCCAAAAATTGCTTTGAGATGTCCCTAAATAAACTCTAAACCCCTTTTCCAGTCTCTTGCCTGTCTTGGCTCCACCCTGTGTAGAGCAGCAGCAGACATCGATGCAGAGGAGAGCTGGTCCATCAACAGGGCTTGGAGGTGTTGGGCTACTCCAAGAAATCCCCGTTCCTTAAGGCTGTGGTGAATTTTTCTCCGTGCTTTGCCACCTTTTCTGGACAACTGTCCAAGATCTGGCAGCCCCCAGAAGCTGACTGGTTAATTGAGCAGAAAGGATGTTGTACCATGTCGCTCACCAGCACTTGGAAGCTGGAGGCACAACGTGGATTGTGTTCGTGTTCCCTCATCCGGAGATGTGCATCTCTTATTAGATTAATTTTTTTTTAATATATGCAGAATATGCAGTGGGAACAGCATTAATTCGCACTAATGGTTGTGAGATCTACTGAGAATTAACTGCATTTTTTGTAAATTAGTGAGGAAGCAGATAAACACAATTATTAAAAAAACAAGAAAGGTACTTTTGCAACAGCAGTACATGTTACTCATTTATCTGACAAGTGTTCTTTACTTTTAATTATATTTCATCATTTGCTAGCGAATGCTCTGCTGGTAGATATTGTAATAATCCTAGTAATTTCAGACCTCGCTTTAGCATTTGTTAAACCTTTCTTTGGAAGGGGTATGCCGCAGTGGCTGTGGTTTCGGGGGGCCCTCTATTAATTGCCACTCGAGTCTGCGGTGGCTCCTGGATGCCACAGAGGTGAGCTGCGTACACGTGCTCTGGGAGATGCTCTCGTGCACTCGCTGTCCAAACAGAGCNAAGTGGTGGAATTGCCATCCCTGGAGGTATTGAAAAGATGGGTAGACGTGGTGCTGAGGGACATGGTTTAGTGGTGGACTTGGCAGCGTTAGGTAGATGGTTGGTCTCAATGATCTTGAAGGTCCCTTCCAACCTACATGATTCTGTGATTCTATAAACACAGAGTGGGAGCAAAGGTAGGACCTGCACTGTGTTTTGGGGGGAGGCACTGAGCAGTGGAGGTGCTGAGGTGTGGGTGGTCACTCAGGAGGTCTGAAATCAGCCTGGGGTTGAGGCAGAGGCTCCTAGAAGATGTGCAACTTCTCTGAGTTTTATCCCTTTTTTAAATTAGTGAGTTGAGATGCATCCTTTCTTCATTGTGCCACCTCTACGCACCTTTTGCTGTGACTAATACCAGTGCTACTCTGTCCATTGGGGCCAACTGAACAGCAGATTGGCTTCTCCATCAGATACTAAAATAAATATTCTGCCTTTTTTTTTTTTTTTCCCCCTGGAGGAGAAGGCACCAGCTCAGGCAGAAGCTGTGGAGGTGTTTGTGACCTCTGCTGGGCAGTGGGTGAAGCAAGAATGTGATAGAAGTGGCTCCAGAAGAACATAGATCAGTGTGGCTTGGCCAGCACAGCCAAGGCCATCATGCTGGATGCTCTGCCGTGGGATGGGGCACCTGCACGGGCAGAGCTTCACCCACAGCTCTGGGCAGGGAAGTCTGGAAAAAAACCATGAGACATTCCCATAGGCAGCGCTGTCTGTCCCTGAAATGGGAGGAGTGAAGGGCAGAGCAAGGTGGGTTTGGGCTTCCATGGGACTGGTTGTCCTTGCCCAGGGACGCGCAGATGCAAGGTGCAAATCTGCAGGTCTGTTGGAGGGGTTTGATTAAGAGGATCCCCTAAGTGACCACCTTGGGAAACTCTGGAGGGGAGGAGAGGTGGGGCAGGGACGTGCTCCCCCCTAGCATCAGGCAAAGCAGGCACGGTCAAGCTGCTGTTCCTGGTGATTTCAGTTGAAACCAAGCCAAAACTGAGCCTTGGAGGACTTCATTGCCCTTCTCTTTCGTGTGGGAAGGCCACACACAGTCTGTTTGGTGGTCCCTCTTGGTATTGGGTGCATTCCCACTTGCCCTTCCCCTGGCAAAGGCTGCCTTTGCTGGGAAGCGACTGTAGGGCAGCTCCACCAGCCATTGGGATGCTCCTTGCCCAAGCTGGGTCCCCGCAGGCCGTCGGGGTTCGAGCTCTGCTCTGAAGGTGGTGCAGAGGGCGACATTGCATGGGTGGCTTTGAGGGATGTACCTTTAGCCCCGTGTTTGATGACGAGGTGCATTGTGTGTTGGCACAACCCTGGGCGCTCTCAGCCCATGAAGTATGGCAGCCCTTGCTGCGAGACCTCTTGTGTGCGGGAGAGACTTACTGTGGATGGGGTGATTTTTTTGATTTAAAACCAAGATTGGTTGTTTTTAACGGGATTTTTCCTTCCGTTTGGAATGTGGCTAAAATACAGTTTGGGTCCCAGGTGAGCTGAGCAGGAGGAACGTGGGGAGGTGTCCCTAGCAGTCTCGGCAGGGAGGAGGGATGGGGCTCAGTAACTGAAACTCCTTGGAAAAGAAAAAAAAAAATAAAGCGCTTTTGTTTTTGTCTCAGCTTTGTGCTCAGGCAGCCTGCCCGCATTAGGGAAACATGAACCTGAACACACGAGACCTTATGCATTTTAAAATCTTCCCTCTCTGAGGGCAAGCTCCGGGTTAGCGGGTCAGCCAATTTAGGTGAACCGTTTAGCGCGCGTTAAAATCACAATTTATGCAATCTGCGCTCTGGCTTTAAAAAGAGCTGGCAATCAGGTGCTTAATAAAATCACCTCCAGCCCTCCTCTTTCAGTTCACTGCAAATAAATGCCTTTTTTTTTACATCATAAAAATGGATTAGGAGTCGTTTTGAATTGTTATCCTAGCAAGATGTGCAGCTCAGGGTATGCGGACATGTTCGGTGTGATTGAGGTTTGTGTATTTTGGTGCTTGCACACAGCCGGTGCCTGGGAGACCATTCAAATAAACATTTCCTGGAACATCGCATTGCATGTCTGAATTGGTGCAGAAAGGCTGATTGGCAGGTTCACTCCTCCTTTTTGTTTCCATTCTTGGATGAAACAGCAAAACAAAATTTAGCGTGGCTTAAAAAAAAAAAACCCTCAAATTATATGGAAATGTGACTTTTTGTCTGACTCGTTATTTTTTTTTAACGCGGAAGAGTCAGAGATTTTAAAGTTATGGTTCCCACAGCAACTGTAACTCTCCTCTCTCGTGCATGTGTTACACTTTGCAGGACTGTATATGCTATTAAATTTATGCCCAACGCGTGTGCGTACGGCATGGCAAGCAGAGCGGCCGCGTGTGATGGATCTGCACAGGTCTGATGGTGCAATCCCATGGGAACTCTTCCCTTCAAACCCCTGGGCCAGCTCCTGCACTCTCTTGCACCAGTATAAGCCCTTTCAGAGAGGGTGGTTCATGGGTGCTGTTGGCTCCGGGCAGGGTTGGGTGACATGGCTGTGATAATGACAACAGAAGGCAGCGCCCCCTCATCGCCGGAGCTTGGTGATGTTGTAAGAGCTGTGGAAAGAGGGGAAAAAAGGAAAAAAAGACATACTACAGTTCTTTTCGGGCCACAATTCAAGCAGCCGTCCCTGCTCAGCAAAGCGCTGAGGCGTGTGCTGTAGTCTCATGGACTGTAATGGGAATTAAACACATATTTAGAGTTAAGCGTGTGGTTAAGCACCTTGGTAAAGCAGTGCTTGAATGGGGATTTGAAGCCTACAGGGAGAAAATGCGGTATTTTTTAGTACATTTGGCCTGTATCATTGCTGTCTTGTACGGAGAGTTGGGGTTGACTGGTTTTGAGATCAGGACTGGATTCAGGTCTCTCTGGAGGTTTGGTTTTGTTTGAGATCCTGTTGTTCATCTCTTCCTCGCTAGCCTTCGTGCTGGCTTGCTGTCTGTCCTTACTCTCCTCCTCATGCTCTGCCTCAGTTTCCCTATCTGATGCTCACCCGTGGGCTCATTTGCTGCCCCTCCACAGCACAGGGGGGTACGTGCTGTCAGAGGGTGGTTGTGATTCATGGACAGGGGTGGGCAACGTCTCCTCCAGACAGAAGCTGCCTGCCGTCAGGAAGGGCAGCTGGAGAAGGGGGTTGGCAGGAGCCCAGCATCCCCAAGACATGCCACCACTGCTCTGTATTTTGGGCAGGTGACCTCCAGTGGCTCAGATGTCGCAGCTCTCCTAGGAACATCATGGTTCTTGCAGTTGTGTTTCTTCTTGAGTGGTCCTCGCTGCATGTCAAGCTCACAACTTCTCCTACCATCCTCCATGGACGTGGAAAGAGAATAAGCATCCTTCCATCCTTGGTGTACGTTGTCACTTCCCTTCTGCTGGCAGAGGCTGTGTAAGGACCGAGCAGGCTTGGTCAGGTCTCTCTGCCTGCGTGAGCATCTCCCGAGGCAGGATCCAATGCCTTCCTGAACTCCAGGTGCTACTGCTCCATTTCTGTCCGTGAGCCCTGCTTTCCTCTTGTAGGAGATGTGACTGCTTCTTACAAAGCCTGTTTCCCAAAGCCCTGTTTCTCTCCTGCCCTGTCCCTCCTTGCATGCCTTTGGGTGGCTCCAGTAACCCTTTCCTGACCTCCTGTATGATGCCCATTAGTGGATGGGGTGATCTCTTTCTTCTACCTATCTCCTCTTACCACAGAGCTGAAGGGACGTTGGTATTTCTGAGACCTTTTGTGCCTTTTTAGACTTGGTTGCGATGAGCCAGTGTGTACGGACACGAGAGGGGGAGGACGGAAAGGCAGACAGGAGTGCTGTGGGTGCAGAAACCTTGATTCTGCAGGAAACGGCAAAACTCCCCCATTATGGGGACGACAGCCGGAGGCTGGTGTTACCCCTGCTGTAGGGAAGAGCACACGATATAGCATCCTTTCCCCTGCCCGGCTGTTTCTTTAAAGCCGGAGGGATGGTGTGCCGTCTGCGGGCATGTCCTGCGCCCCAGGAGGGCGAGGAAGCGGCAGGGTGCAGAGGAGGTCGTGATAAACAGCAGCGTGCAGGAGAGGGAAGACTCCGAGAGATGTCTGCAGAGATCAGCCTTATTTTTCATCGTTAATGATCTGAAAGAAGGTGCAAACGGCACGTTAATTAAGATTTGCAGAAGAAATATTTAAATTGAGAGGTGCAGCAAAGAGAGAAAGAGCAATAAGGCAAAGGAGTCCTGGGGAGAAGCTGGTGTGGTGTGGAGGTTTGATCTGGAAAGGGAAGAAGCAGATGCCATGCAACCCAAATGTGGTATTTTTCTTCCAAAGTTGTCCTGAGCGTAGCTTGGTTGGGAGGCAGGCACGGGGGCCCTGGTGCAGGGTCTGGCCTGGGGAAGAGACCTGCTGGTGGGGCTGGGAGGGAGAGGATGGACAGACCTGGGGCTGCTCCCCAGCCAACCTGGGCACTGATGGGCATCTTCTCCGAGTTTGGCTGCAGCAGAGTGTTTGGCTGAGAGGCTTGATTGCCAATTAACAGACGCTGTTATAATGGCTAAGGCAGATGATCCCAACTCCGGTCATTGTTCACCCTGGGACATGGCCTCGGAGGACCTATGCCCAGGAGCAAGCCTCCACCTGGTGAAGCGGCATTTATGGGTTCTCCGTGCTGCTGTTCACCATCGCTTTTAGTTAAATTAATTAGAAATCTGTTAGCTCAAATTACAGCATGGCTAAAACCTAATGCAAATGTTTGCTACACCTGCTCATTGAGCGCTGCTTTATTATAGCCCTCGGCAATGGCTGAGACGAGCCAGGAGAGGTTTGTGTGCCGAGGTGTGGAGGTCCAACATTTGGTCCTTGCTGGTGGCATCTCTCCCTTTGGTCTGTGTTAGCTGGATGTGTTTTACCTGCCTGCTTGTGTCCATGGTCTGGTGGTGCTTTCTGTGTCTGGGTTGACCTGGGAGGGAATGAAATGTTTGAGCGGGTCCAGAGGAGG
>VYXH01012646.1:257588-270568 GCA_013397275.1 Burhinus bistriatus | reverse complement strand
TTTGACATAGAGGGTGACACCCCCTCTTCCATCTCCCCTGCCTATCCTTCCTGAAATACCTGTATCCTTCCATTCAAACGCTCCACTCATAGTAGCCATCCCACCACGTCTCTGTGATGCCAATAAGATCATAACCCTGCAGGCGTGCACACATCTCTAACTCATCTTGTTTTTTCCCCATGGTACAGGCATTTGCATAGAGGCATTTAAGTTGGGCCCCTGATGAAGCTATCAAAAGTGTCTACATCACTTAAGTCACACTGAAAATTAGTGATACTAAAACTCCTAAGTCAGATACCAATATACATCATAGCAACTAGATCTGCCAGAAAGTCAGCTACTGGACAACAGCTACTTGCAGGTGCAAACTCCAGATACAAATAAGAAGATGAGCCTCTTATTTTCATTAGACTGCTAAATTCAAGTACAAACCTGACAATCCACCACCATTACCTTGAACTGATTTTTCATCTCTTTGTGCCAAAGCCAGCTGTGCCCCTGTCAGCACAAAATACTTTCAGCAGAACATAGCAGAAAAAGAAGCCAAAAACAACAAAAAAACCCCCAATAGATTAAAAACTAGAGCATTTCCTGTCAATCAGGAGGGAAAATATAAGAAGGCTGAATACAAGTATCCAAGTTAGAATACAGCTAAAACATCCAGGAAAATACATCCACTCTTCTGCAGAGCTCAGTGTGATTTTTAATGACTATACTTAGACAAGTACTCCATTTCAAATTTTATAGGAAACTCTGATCCTCCAAAATGATGCTGGGTCAGTGAGTCATTACTGACTTACAAGAACAAATACAACTAGCTAAATCACCATTTCATGTTCCACTTTCTCTAGCCGTGAAAAAGCGTTATACGAGGAGTTATATGGTGACCATACAGGTTGCTTTAGCTATTTTAAATTCTAGGGTTACAAGGTGCTGAGCAGCCCATTTTAGAGTCAAGGGCCTTATTTCTCAACAAATAGGCACAAAACTTGTAGATTGTGCTGTGTCAGCTTAAAGATGGTACATTTAAGGACATCTAAGGATGAGTGAAATCATTACTGATGGGAATGATTAAGCTCTGACCGTTGTGTTTATAATCACTGTACGGTGCCATCAGTGAACTGTGGTGCCATAAATATGGTGACACAGAAAATGAAATTTTATGGGTCTTTTTCTTACAATCTTTTCCATTCCAAAGCATCATTTGAAATTAAGTTCATATTAAAAAAAATTTCTAGATTTTCAGCATGATCCTGTAAGGCTATAAAAATAAAAATGCTGCAGCATAGGTGCAGAACAGGATGGGCTGGTAATAATGCAAAAACTTATGTAGTAAAAATGCAAAAATAAGTTTTTGCATTTTCTTTCTTTGCAGTTTTAGTGTTCTCCGTTAAGAAAATAATCGGTACAAGCAAACACAGACTACTCCAGTATATGCTGTAACATCTTAGTTTCCAAGACATTAAAAAGGTCCAATTTTCACAGAATAGTCTTCAATCAACACAAAGATTAAAAAGAGAGAGTGAAAAGCTGGTACTCCAACCCACATACAAAGAGTGTCTTCCCGGTACAGGCCTCAATCTTTATCAGTCAGGATCCAATCTTGCATCCACCTCCACCCTGTGGAGCAGATCATCAGCCAGGGTAAATTAGCAGTTGCAAAAGATTTTCCACTAAAAATACTACTGCTCTCCCCCAGCCATACTCACAAGACGTTATCACAAAAGTGGTTACTATCTCAGTGTAATCAGTCGTAGCAGAATTTTGCTCTAAGAACAGAGAAGACCGTATGTTAATGATACCGTCTGGGATACACTGAAGTCAAAGGATGTCTGTTCTTGAATGTGACCATAACTTGATTCCAGATATTTACGGTAAGTCTAGGTTAGAGACAGGGCAAAGAAGATGTAGGCCATTCATTCCCTTGTTCTCATATTAGCTTAATTTCTTCCTCTCAAAATTTTTAGAGAAACTTACCAGCCCCGACAAAACAGAAGCCACAATCACTGTGAGCCTTAGATCCCTGCAACAAAAGATTTGTTAGTTAAATCTCTCAGAAAGTCACTCTATATTTGCAAGACTGTTTAATGCAATGCAGTAAGTGCTGATACACAGAATGGTGTACTTGTTCATAAAATAAATGCACGCAACTGTCCAGAAATCCTTGCCAGCTTTACATATTGCCAAGAGAGATGCACTTCAACAGATCATCATTTATATTAGCAGCTGGACAAATGAAAGCAGTATGACGCATGAACTGGCTTAAGCAGAAGCACCAACCTTTTACTGAGATTAACTGGAAATACCCCTTGTCATTTCATCCTGAAATGTTTCTAAATAGGTAATTTAAAATAATAAAAGGGTATTAACAAGCTCAAAAAGAGATTAATATCATTTATGTCACACCAAATTTTATGCTGAAAATTATTTCTTCTGTTCTTTCATGTTTTCATGTCTCTTTGAACTGGATGAAACCCCTTTCACCAAACTCATCGGTTTACCTTGTTGAAGTCAGTGCTGTTGCTCTCACACCTGAGTTAGCATCAGTAAGAAACAAGCCTTTTTGCTCTTGTTTTGGCACTTAATTGCAACTTTGCTGCTTCAAAACCTGAAAAATACTTAAGAAGATAGTTCAAACACACTCTATAATGAGCTTAGCACATGTGTTTACTTAAATCTGAAAAAACAATTATCCCAAATTAATACCAGCACTTGGGGCCATATTCAGACGTGAATTACATTGGCATTAAGTAGAGTAAATTGTTTGAAATTGATGGTCTGCACTAACATTGCCAGGTGACAACTGGAAGGAGGTTTGATATGTTCAAACTCTATCCACAAGGAGAAACCGACTGGCAAAAGAAGTCTGAAGTGAAGATTTCCAAAGCTGGTGTCATGGTTTGGGATGGATTGGCCCAATCAGGTGGAATGACAGATGGTTTCCCCACCACTCTTTTCAAAGGTAGGAGGGATAGAGAGAAAAAAAACTTAAAGTTTAGAAGGAACTAAACTACTTTAATGAAATATTAATAATAAAATAAAAAGAAAATAATTAAATATATACAAAACTGTATCAAGCTCCCAGGAAGACAATTAAATCACCAGCAGGCAATGGGGAAGTCCCAGACTGGACTCAGTGACTGATGGGAACTGGATTCTGGATCTGGATTCAGGATCGGGGTCAAAGGCCGACGAACAGACAGAGTCCTCCTCAGACGTCGGCCACTGAAGAAAAAGGGCTGACCCTTTGATCCTTCAGCTGACGGATCCCGCATACTGAGTGTGAGGCAGATGGGATGGAATACCCTGTTGGTCAGTTTTGGGTCACCTGTCCTGTCCGCTCCTCCCCACAGGTGTGACCCCTCTACGCTTTTCCGCTTCCGACCCTCCAACAGGGCAAGTAACAAAGTTGGCTGGCCTTGGTTGTTACAGCAATAAGGATAAGCAGAAACCTCTCTGCATACCATTCCTTGGCATCAGCTATAACCATGGATCTTACCACTCTGAGCATGAACAGTTTTCTGCACAACATGCTGTTAATTTCAGCAGTTAGAAGAGGCCTAGCTAAAAAGTAAAGTTACTGAACAAAAACTGGTCCTGTTTTACCTCAAACCAGGACAGCTGGGTATCACTGTGGCACAAATGACATTTAATTTTATGCTGAATGATATTTTAGATGACTGCTGAAGTTCCTTATTTAAAATTGCCTACTAAAACCTAGGGAATTATTACAGAAGAAATATTTCCCATCAGTTTCTGGGTATTTTTAACAGGTCCATCTTTTTGGTTGCTCATTTACTACAGTGTGCTTATCACAAGATTGCCACATGCTGCCGAAGTAATGTTAGCTCCGTACAAAAGAAACTACTGGTTGCTACTGCCACTGTCAAAGTTTGCATCTCAACTGAATTTTGTCGCTATTCTACAACTTAGAGTGTACAGGTAGCAGGCAATAACAACCAGAGCTGTGAAACGCCACCATTGCGTAAACATTAACCTGTGGAAAATGCATCCTCAAACCGAGACTGTATTTATCAAACAGTTCCTGAATCTTCTGAGTGAACCTGAGACCTATTTCTAAGGACTCTTCCTGCGATTCGTGTTGTAATTCAAGTATGCTTTCCTCAAAAGTTTGCTCTTTTCAGTGATTTTCGGTAAAGATGTTCTGACATTATTGCTTTCTGAAATTGTAAGGAAAATGCAGACTTTGAGAAGCTTTTGAAAACAACTAAGAGAAGGTTCATGAATCCTTAGGACTTATGCTGCCAATGTTAATTTCTTAATATTTCTCTTCAGAGGAAAATCTATTTACATAAGGCCTAAAGATTTAAGTCCTTTAAACTTAAGAAAAAAGCATACAGGAACAGAAAAGTGATCATATTTGTAATGAACTATGACTGTGTAGCAGAAATGTTGAGTTTATACAGCCTAGCATGAAATATTATAGTAAAAATGATACCATCCCCAGTTTTTAAGGTATAACTTTGCTGCAAAAGACAGTATGAGACTCCATGCTTATTAAATATCAATGACTTCTCAAGCAAGCGTACTATTTTCACAAGCAGAAATACTGTCTCTAACTGGCATTCTAGATACTCCATAGATTCTAGATGGACTTTCAATTTATATTGGTTTTCTTCCAGCATCATCACTGGTAATGAAATTTTTTACGTGAAATGAAGTGATCAGAGGCAGTTTTGTACCACTTCAGTTTTGTTGTAGGAAAGCAAGGGGTAAATCTAAGATTTTCTTTAAAAAGTGCCCAAACTGCTGCTTATTATAATGACACAAAATAGGATCCTCACAATCTTAAATTTGGGAAGGAAAAGGTAGAACCTAACGTGCAGCTCTATCTTTCATATTTTTCTGGCTCTGGAGAAAATAAAATGTAGCAAAATGTTATTCTTGTCAATAAACCAAGTAGAAATGATTCAAAACGCAAACACAGGACTCAGACCTATGACTAAGTCACCATTTTTAAACTCAAAGAAAGATAGTATTTTAACTGAAACTTTATTACTTTATTGCTCTTTGTCATCTGCACCAGTTGCAACGTTTTCCTGGGGACTGGTCCAAAAAACATGGGAGTGAAACCCGCCTGAGGACTAACCTTATCATCACTGTCTTTTACGCACCTCGCTAAATTCTGCCAGGAGAATAAGACACATCTCTTTGACCTTAAAAACATAGGGCTCTAAATATTATTTTACCATAAAGGAAAGATGAATGAGAAAGAATGTCATATATCATATCAACATATCAACATGGGGTGCTTATAGCACCCAGTTTCAGTTTTTTATATATCTACACTAGGAGCTTAGAAGGAGATTGACATAAGGTGACATAGTCTGGTGAGGCTCTTTGCCCTGGCTTCACTTGCTAGCCAATGGACAGACAATGGCTTTTCAGAAGAGGAATCTAGTCTATCACTAGTGATTTGAGAGGGAACCTTTGTGAAATTCCCCCATCTCCTCAGTCTCATGAGTCTCCCAGCATGTTCAATACAGAAAGCTAGATTTTTGAAGCTGCAGCTAATGGGCCTTTCATCAGCAGTCATGTTCTTTCCTTCTGCTGATCCCAGGTAAGAGTGAGACTCGGAAGCCCACCAGCCCTCCCTAACCCTATCCTTTGCTTCTCTGTTTCCACAAGACCACTGGGCAAGTGGCCTGGCAGCAATTTGCAGTGCGCTGTGCCCAAGTCCCCAGTAGGGGTGACTCAGGAGCTCAGATCCCAGCTTGAACCATGGTATATACTCACAATCCCTCTGGTCACAATGCCAAATGAAGATGATTTGAGAATATTCGTAGAGCTGAATCCTGCTAAGACCTCTTTGCATTGGCAAATTTCTTCCTAGTCTGCTACTTTGCTTTTCTACATTATTGTTATTATAGATTAATCCAAAAGAGCCTTTTTCAAGAATGGTTCTTATTGGGCTCTCACTGGAGGGCTTATTTTAGCCAGTACTAAAAGACAAGGTATTTGCATATAAAAATAAAATATAGCTTCAAACACTGTTTCTTTTGTATTTCATAACTGTACCTAGAGGACCTTACACTTTTTGTGTGAGAACATAGGTCTAAGTATTTTGGTATATCACATTACATTAGATTGCTGTTATTTAATATCTCTTTGGCACATAACATGTTAAATAACATAAAAGTAATTGGCCTGAGATGACATATAACACTTAGATTACCAAGTTAAGCCGGAGAAAGAATTGTGAATGAGTATAAGAATTTGGTAGCATTTTTTGTCCTCTGGATAATGTTGTGGAAAGATTATGTCCATATGAAAGACATAAAGCTCTTTATTAACATTTTTGCCCTCGCTGTTCACAGATGGGATCATTATTTAAATCCTGAGTGCCAGAAGTATGGAAAACCTACTGTACTATGCCCTAGGTTATGAGAAAGCCTATGACACAGAGCTCAAATGGCAAATTCTACCTTCTCTCTCCTTCTTGAGAGCACTTTGGAGAACTGTGTCCAGAGAGCATTTGGATGATTTGGCCATCTGGTGGCAATCTTACGGAATTATAGGCTAAGGAGGGGAAAGCAGGAAACAAAATGGGCCCAAATCTTTTGCCATTTAAATCACCAACGTTCCTGAAAAATCCCTGCTTTAAAAAGAAAAACAAAAAAAAATCAGTTCTGTTGCAAACTGCAGACTAGGGCAGGCTGGAAAGATAATTTCATCCAAGATTGTCACCTCCTGCCAAAGAAGAAAGGCAACTGAAAATATTTGGAGTATATTTCTGGGTCTTCAAAGGTAGAGTTTGGGTTTTGATCTGTATTTATATGAACTAGACTTGTGGATAAAGAATATAAAGAAATCAGATCTCTAGTCGAAGATTGTCTCAAGGGCTGACTGATTTCCAGACATCTTGCTAAGGGATCATGCAACATTTTCTCTCCACTTATAATTTTCCCCTCTCTCTTCTAAAAAGTTCATTCATTTTTTTAAAAAAAGTAAGGAAAAGGGAAGTTACAATATTTTGAGTTTTATTTGGAAGTTTGGTAATAAGATCAACTCCAGGGTATCCCAGGCTTATGTATGTTTGGTTTGGCTCCATACTGGCAGGGGTACAGGCATTTTCATCATGCACTGCAGTAGCCACTCCAGAAACATTACTAAACTATTTCTTTAGAGTCCAGGGTAGCTGTCACTGTATGATGTGACCCACTGAGGGATTTGGCAGCAGCTAGAGAATTAACCTAGGACCTGCCACCAGACATGATCTCTAAGTCAACCTCTACAAAAGCTCATTGCAGATCTCTAAGAAATGTTCGACTTCATGAAATAAAGCTAAGACATTTTCTCCTTTACTTCGATGCAGGCCATTTCTTTCTTTTTTCATTCTAGGCCCTTTTACTACTACCCCTCAGGTCAAACTTTGAGCTCATAGACAGACAGAGCCCATATACCACTGGCAAGGCCTTTCAAAATGAAATAAAAGCTGTAGAGATTTGCATGGTTACACCGTCATTTATTTATTAATGCTCTAATGACCAACTGTAGGATGGGATTTTATAGATTGGCCCTTACTGAAACTCTCTCTTTAGGGGAATTTAACTCCTCTCTACTACTCTGCACTGTGGACCAGTCTGAATAATTCTGCCAAATCGTCTGTTAAATTTATTCTGTAGCCTACCCCAAAACTGAACATCATGCTTGCTGCCTGGAATACGGTTTTCTGCATACTGACTGGCAGCGCTACGGACTGGAGCCAGTGGGGAAATGGTGTGTTCTTCTCTTTAGCATAGGCCTGGCCGAGGCACATTTTCTTCCTCCAATTTAATAGAATACCCACAGGAACAGCCATCCTACCTTCCTCCTAAAATTCCATATACATCCTGCGCTCACCTGCACTTCTGTCCTCTGTGAGACAAACTTTTCTCATGCTCACAACATCCCCCATCACTGATTCACAACTCCATGGGATGTTCCCCAGCGCTGATTTTCCATCTGGTAGATTCTCATTCTTCTCTTTGAGCACTCAAAGAGTGCTTTTAGCAGAGCAGGTGGTCTCTCTTTGGAGTGCAGCTTTAGCAGTTAGCAAAGCATAGGAGAGATCTAAAAGCTGACATAAAATTTGATCAGGCAACATGCTCTGTGTTCTTAGGTCCCAGGGGCCCTGTTGGATCAGGTTCTTTGAATGGTAGCTCAGGAGTCAAACTCAAAAGGAATTTAATATTTAGCTCTCTTAGACACCTTTGAAACTCCTAGTCTTAAAGCCAGGCTAGTTACTAAAAATATAAATGGATTTTAAAAAGTTTGAGAGTAGCTGTTTGTACAAGCTATAGTCAACAAGCCCGTTACAACTCATTGAACTGCATCTTAAAGCTAACTCTGTAAGGTATCTTTCAGCCTTCATGCTTTTCTCTCTACAAATCTTCTGTACTGCTTCAAAATGGGAACACACATTGGATATTTTCTCTGTAACATTTGGCTGTCTGTCAGAGTGAGAGCAACGTTAGGTGTAAATCACAAGAGCACTTGTTCCAATTTAAATATTGGTTTTGTATTTGGTCTTAGACTATTCCCTCATATATCAGCTGTTCCCATGCAGA
Source organism: Burhinus bistriatus (assembly GCA_013397275.1). Lineage (NCBI taxonomy): Eukaryota > Metazoa > Chordata > Aves > Charadriiformes > Burhinidae > Burhinus > Burhinus bistriatus. Next base: position 261,998 of record VYXH01012646.1, on the reverse strand, counting down.
CCAGCACAAGAACATCTGTTTAAAAACAATCTGTTTATTACATCTCCCAAAGTTGTGCTTGTGAAAGCATACAACAACACTGGGAAAGGGAGAAGAAACCTTCTTATTTCTTTGAGTTCACATATATGACTTCTCAGTTTGATGAAAAAAAAGCCTGCCTAATCAGCTCACGCTGCTATTTGTTCATGTGTTGTTTTAAAGCAAACCAAATGAAAGAGAATCTAAGGATGAGAACATGCTGTTTCTCAGTGTCACCAGGCCCAGGAAAAATGTGCAGCTAACTAAACACTCTATTTAATTAACTACTCTTATACTTTGCAATTGTTTTTATACTATGAAGCAGGTTGGTTGTATTTCCTTTTTGTTTTTTTGTTTTTGATTTGTTTTTTGAAGTAGCAACATTTAGATTTTATTTAAATAAAATTCTGCTTAGGATGTATGTTAAAAAACATTGGCTTCAGTGTTCTATTTGTTGCTGATACATTCACAGTTAAATAACTGATAAACTGTAGGAGTAGCCAATGCTGAAATGTTACCAATAAAATTCTGTAACTAATTACTGCTGCTATGTGAAAAAATGTTGTGGTTTGGGCCGGACTGGCCACTTAGGTGAACGACAGATGCTCTCCCCCACCTCTCTTTCCAAGGAGAGGAGGGAGGGAGAAAAAGAGACTTAGCTAAAAAGTAAAATTACTGAACAGAAAATTGGTTTGTTTTTATCTCAAACCAGGACAAAAAATATTTAACATATGCATGAATCTTCTTATGTGACAATTTCAAAATGCTTTATTTATTAAGTTGTACAATAGTCCTGAGAATTAATCAAGTAAATCTCTTTTCACCTTGCAGGAAGGGGAACTAAACTATAGGTAAGTTAGTACCTACATACCAGACATGTCGTGCCCTCCACATGTGAGACTGTTCACGTCTCAGTTGCACAGAAAACAACCTGACCTGTGGTTCAGGAACTGAGATCTGAACAGTAACAGCTCGTGTTGTTTCCTGTGGCCAGGATTTAGATCTCTGATTTCTTGGTCAAAAGAAACATTGCATCAAATCAAGTATCACCCATTGCATGAGTCTATAAAGTGTTTCCAAAAGGCTCAGGCTGAGTCAATAGAGCAGGGAATGTTAGACAGTTTTGCTGTTTCTCCAGTGTCTACAGTGATAAAAATAGATTACAGAAATATGCCGGCTGTAACAGAGCCTAATTTTATTTTCAGGAAATGCTTTGGAAGAAAATAAATTCCCTTACAATATAAGAGCAAACATCTTGTTTTCTGTACATATTTATTTTCTGTTCCTCTCACATTCTTACTTGCTTACAGTGCGATTGGTATTACTGTGTCCAGAACAGTTAGCATAGCTGTGCTTTCAGACCCGAGATTCTCAAGCAATGGTACATGTGCTACGAAGGAAGCGCACATTTTAAAGCCTGAGGCATGTGCTCCAGCAGCAGCAAGTGTCTTTACTTCTGTGGAATAGAATCATAGAATCACAGAATCGCCAAGGTTGGAAGAGACCTTTAAGATCTTTGAGTCCAACCATCAACCTAACACTACCAAAACCCATCACTAAAACATGTCTCTCAGCACCACGTCTACCTGTCTTTTATGCACCTCCAGGGATGGTGATTCCACCGCTTCCCTAGGCAACATGTTCCAAAGCTTGATGACCCTTTCAGTGAAGAAGTTTTTCCTAATATCCAATCTAAACCTCCCCTGGCACAACTTGAGGCCATTTCCTCTCACCCTGTTGCTTGTTACTTGGGAGAAGAGACTGACCCCTACCTCTCTACAACCTCCTCTCAGGTAGTTACAGAGAGCAATAAGGTCTCCCCTCAGCCTCCTTTTCTCCAGGCTAAACAACCCCAGTTCCCTCAGCCGCTCCTCATAAGACTTGTGCTCTAGACCCCTCACCCAGCTTCGTTGCCCTTGTCTGGACTCGCTCCAGCACCTCAATGTCTTTCTTGTAGTGAGGGGCCCAAAACTGAACACAGCATTTGAGGTGGGGCCTCACCAGTGCCGAGTACAGGGGGACGATCACTTCTCTAGTAAGGGAAGGTCTCAACTGCGCTGCATTGCTTATACTTGCTGCTGTTGGTGCTAGTAACTCTTCCTGCTCTCCAGAGCCTGCAGGAAGATGGCCATTGCCACGCTTACACTTTTGGCTTCAGAGTAGAGAAGAGGACCAGCTGGGGTTGAGTAAGGGAACAAGAGGCAGGGGGTTAGTGGATTGGCTGTCACATAGACTCAGGGTCTCCTGGTTTGGAGAGGAGAAAGAAGTAGGAGTTGTGAGTGGGAATAAGAGCATGGAGCTGATTTTTTCTCACATTCAGGTCACTTAAATGTCTTTTGTAATGGTCTTGTCTTAATATGTTCTCTGCAATGGAAAAAAATAACAACAGATGGATACTCAAGGACTCAGAAATACTAGATCACTTTGTTAATATGCTAAAAAACATGAATGTTGTATCAGTCCAAAATAAACTCTTTTTATTGAAAATGTGTTTTCAGAACACATCTTTTGGTTAAAGTTTATAAAAATACATATCACCCCCTTTGTGGGAGAAATATTTTTCAAGCAGGACTCCTCTCTAAACAAACAACGATTATTTGAGACACTTCCTGCAACTCAGGGTGTATGTTGTATGCCAGTTTTGGGGATGGGGAGTTAAATGGATTCTTTTGGAAGACACCTGCAAAGACAGCCCAAAGGCACAAAACATGACTTGAGAGTTTTTACTGGCACTGCACAGACTGCTGGTGAGGCCACTAGGTGCTGCAGTTTTTAATCCTTGTTTAGTTAAAGTTGGACAGCGTCCATTAAAGTCATATATTCATATATGCACATTGTACCTACCCTATTATTTTTCCTTTTATTTTTTGGTGAAACATTGCAGTGAGGTAACATAGTGACAAAGTACTTTCTGGCCCATCAGTGTACATCTTCTGATGGATCATGATTGCTCAAGAGGTTTGAATGTTTTGACATCAAAAGAAGCATCTCGTGAGACCTTGCCTGGAGTACTGCATCCAGCTCTGTGGCTCCCAGCATACGACATGGATCTGCTCAAGCAAGTCCAGACGAGGGCCACAAAGATGATCAAAGGGCTGGAGCACCACCACCCTCACCCCACCCCGCCATGAGGACAGGCTTGAAAGACTTGGGGTTGTTTAACCTAGAGAACAGAAGGTTCTGGCGAGACCTTCCAGCAACCTCCCAGTACCTAAAGGGGGCCTACAGGAAAGATGGGGTGGCACTATTTATCAGGGATTGTAGTGATAGCATGAGGGGTAACAGTTTTAAACTGAAAGAAGGTAGATTTAGATTAGCTAATAGGAAGAAATTCTTTACTGTGAGGGTGGTTATCTGAAAGGAATAAAGGAAAGAGAAATGAAAGCTGGAGGAAGGGAAAGGAAATTTTGAGGGTATGTGGATAGCTGTGGCCACCAAAAGATCTTTATGATGAGAGGAGATGTATTAAGAAATTTGTGACACCTACACATTAAGTTTTATTAAAGTGAGAATAAAATCAATTTTAAAAATATGGCAAAGGAGACAGGAATTTCACTGGTTCTGGGACAGGCAGTCCAAAGAACATTTTGCAGTCTCACAACATTCTCTTGGAGTCACAGAGCATTCCCCTGGAGAAACTGGCTGCTCATGGCTTTGACAGGTGTACCCTTACTGGGTCAAAAACTGGCTGGATGGCCAGGCCCAAAGGGTTGTGGTGAATGGAGTTAAATCCAGTTGGCAGCCAGTCACAAGTGGTGTTCGTAGCGCTCAGTACTGGGGCCAGTTCTGTTTAATATCTTTATCAATTATCTGAATGAGGGGATCAAGTGCACCCTCAGTAAGTTTGCAGGTGACACCAAGTTAGGTGGCAGTGTTGATCTGTTTGAGGGTAGGATGAGTCTACAGAGGGATCTGGACAGGCTGGATCAATGGGCCGAGGCCAACGGTATGAGATTCAACAAGGCCAAGTCCTGCACTTGGGTCACAGCAACCCCATGCAGCACTACAGGCTTGGGGAAGAGTGGCTGGAAANGTTGGACTCAAAGATCTTAAAGGTCCCTTCCAACCTGAGTGATTCTATGATTCTAAGAAAGAAAATATTAACAGTAGTTGAATTATCTAATTGGTAAAAAATGACTGTGTGTTGTCTGTGTAAGAAACTTGATCTGAACACTAGTATGGAGGAATAGAAAGAAATAAACATTTTATATACACATTCAAGCAATTTGGAAAACAAAATGAAGGGAGCAGAATTATGGAATGGGATTGGAAAGGGTCTAACAGAAACACAGCATTCATACATAAAGAACAGCTAAGTCATCCAGAAAAGATAAGAATAAATGCAAAAGAGGTGAAGCATCACTGGGATTTACTGATTGGGAAAAAAAAAAA
>VYXH01012646.1:241531-257555 GCA_013397275.1 Burhinus bistriatus | reverse complement strand
AAAAAAAAAAAAAGGAAAAGGAATTTTACTGGTCTCAAGCTCATAGAAATTTAGAAGCCAAGACTGAGTGTGGTTATGGAGAGGAATCATTACAGTATTATTACAGAGCAATGGCTCTATAAGCTGTAATAGTGTGGGAGACTTTGCTTTCACAGATACAGATTGGAAAACAAATGCTATTACTCAGGATGAGACCTTAAAAATGTGATAGCTTACACATAATTACTGAGACAACTAAGCATCGTTACGGACCTAGTCTGAAGACATTGTAGAATAGTGGAATAAGAAAATAACCTTGCAAGGAGTTCTGAGAATTTTGGATATGTTTATTGACAGATTCAATTTAAAATAAATGAAAAAAATAACAACTACCTCTATTCCAATGGCACAAATCTGATTAAAAAAAGGGAAATCCTAGTTAATTAAGTCATCTGGACTGAACTCAAGACTTTTATATAGATGAAGGCTTTAGACAAAGGTTCATAACCATCTAGAACATGCTTCCATTTGAAAAAAAAACATACAGTGAAGAGCTTCAGGCCTAACTGGATGAATAAACAAAAGGGTTATTTGGAGTAAGCAGAGAGCTGCAAGGAATGGAAAAAAGGACTGATCAGCCAAGAAATCATCTCTTAGAGGTCAAGAAGTCTAGGGATAAAATGAGAATAACCAAAAGTCAAGCTGAGTTAGACCTTTAAAGGATATTAAAATAAATAGGAAAGAAAGGCATTTTGGGAATATAAATAAAAACAGAATAAATAAAAAAAGAAGAATGGCCAAGGTTGAGATTAAAGATAAGCTAGACATGGACCACATATTAAATGAATGGTTTGCCTCAGCTTTCAAAAAGACTAATTATTTCAATGTGAAATGGAAGAGATAAACTGAATAATAGAAATTAAGATTCAAAAACTATCACAATGGAACTTGACTTAGAATTCAGACATCTTAATGCAGTCAAGATTAGATAATTGGAAAATCATCCATTTCAAAATTTTGAGACAATTAGCTTGTAGGGTAGGAATTTCAAAAGAATAAGATTGTGGATGAAAGCATAAGATGAGAGAACAGAAAATGTTGCACCTATATGAAAAGTAAGAAAGACGATGTTATCCAGGCAAATACACGTAGGTCAAACCTTAATATTTTGTAAGGAATTATACAATTCATTTAGAGGAAAGCAAAAGTACAATAAAATAATAGACTCAAGTAAAAAAGTAAAATTGAGCTTATGAAAGTTATGCTTTGATAAACCATCCTATTATGTTTCTTTGCTGATGTAAATTGTGTTCTTAATGAAACAAATATTGTAGCTCGAACATAACTATGCTTACACAAAATATATGATATAATGTCCTATGGGAAATTACTAGCTGAAATGAAGTTGCTGAACAACTAGAGAGGGTAAGGATTTTGGCTAAAGGGAAGACCAAGGATAGAAAATATTTATTGAAAATAAATGCTGAAAAAATCTAAAAGTACTGAAAATACCTATGTTAGCGAATACAGAATGTGTATAGACTTTCCCAAAAATTGCTCTTGGGACAAGACTGATTCATTCATGATCTTGACAGAAAAAGCATGTGCTAATGCAGTGTTGTTGCTGATGAAAAGTTGGATGACATTGAGGACAGGAAAAAATGAAAAGAAAACAAATTCAATAGTCTAAAGCAAGTGCATTTGGGATTAATAACAGAACATCCAGTAAGAAGTTACAACAATACAAAGGAGAAACTGCTTTCAGAAGTGGCCACGAAAAAGATGTAGGAAGTAAAGGAGTCAACAGACAGCAGGGAAATAATGTTACATACAGTCCTATTTTATGGAATTCTGCAAAAAAAAGTCTAGTTATCTACACTCACAAAAGATAAAATCAGAAGAAATTCAAAAAGCTGATGGTTCAGAAAACCTATACTGAGAAAGGAAAATCAAATCATTTGACCTGCTTACATTTAGCAAAATCAGTGGCAGAAATTTCACATAGAACAGATCAGAGTTATGGAGGCATACAAGAATTTGAAGTGTATTCCAGGCTGTCATCTGGTTCTCATGCAAGTTTTTCAATGAAAATACATTATTTTTTTCTTTCCTGAGTCCCACTCTCGTGTTTGAATACATTGAAGAGGTGTTTTTTTCTTAAGTATAATATTTTTTTGTTTTAAAGTAGGATTTTCTAAATGAGAAAGTAACTTTGAGCCATCAGACTTTGCTCTTAAATCTTAAGATGCTTGTGGAAATCTGGTCATTGCTATTATAATGTCTAATTTCACTATTATGGTTGACAGTTCACTCCTGGTTTTGACGGCAGCTGTTGTCACGGAAAGTCAAAATCTTGGGCAGAAATGGAATTCCTTGCATTGTCTTTGGAGTGCTTCTACTGTTAAGTTTCAGCATCAAACCATGAGCAGAGGGGTGTTTTTAGTAACAGTGGAAACCCCGTGCAGATAAGATGGACTGTTTCCAAAACTATATGTGGTTAATATTGACTAACAGGAAATCACATCACAGAGGAGATGTTTTTTTGGTCCAGATGAGGAGCTATGTTTTTTTAAGAAATTTCTATACAAGATAAAAGAAATAATTATGAGGCACATTCATTAGTTTTGTAAGAATTTTTCTTGATTGAGAGATTTACATTAATTGTACATTAAGGCTTCAGTTGGTCTTTTTCATGTTTATAGTAATAAAAATTCTAACTACTTGCAGAATCCCTACTAGATCCATTCAACATGCACGATACTTTTGTGACCCTCCCTCTTTACTCACAGAAGCTTCTGGATTAGCCATTTGCTGCAAACACAATCTACAGGCTCCAAAATTCCATAGCCTTTTCTTGTTTTTTTTTTTTAAATGAAATAATTGAGTATTAAAAACTATTTTCAAGGTACCATACACAAAATCTGCAAACTTCTGACCCCAAAGCACTGAGCTGTTGAGTGAGAATGACTTACGCTAAACCAAATGTAGCTCCCCTTCTAGCCAAATAAAGAAGGGAGGAAAAGCTTTTCAGTAAAGTCTGTAGCTTTCCTGAAGACTTCTAACAAGAATTTTATAGCAATTTACACTTATGTCTTAGTAATTCTTACCACATATGTGGAATAAAACCTTAAAAATAAGTTAAAATGAAATAATAGTCCCTGTAAAATGATTGATAATCATCTGGTAGTGAAATAAACTTTATATAAATAAGCATGGTGTTAAAGATGTCTACAACCTGTCCTCCAAGTAGCAAGAAGTACACAAACCATATAATCATAAGCCAGAAATAATGGAGAAAGTGCAGATGAGAGGATGAGAATTCCCATAGCTGCTCCCTTCCAATCTGTCTTTTCTGACACCAGCTATCCAGACATTTGTTGATTTTTCTGATAAGTATTCCAGGAAGAAGGCAGAAAAAATATGGAAAGCCATCAGGCCAGATCTAAATATTCCTATAAAACTTTAAGCCACTCCTCAAAGGATCAAACTGTAAATCTGTATTTCAGTGGTTCTTAAACCAAAGAGCCAAATTCTGCTACTTCTTAATGACTTTATACAGAGTTCTGAAAAAGTACAGTGATGCAAGATGAGAATTCTTATATCATCATGCCTTAAACTCATGCTAACAAGCATTGAAACTAAGAGTACTACATAGCTAAATGGGTGTTTCCCGGAGAAGCTCAGTGTAACTGCAGTAGAAACGAATCCTCCAAAGCCTCATCTACATTTCTTTTAATGTCCCATCCCTGCATAAGAGCATCACTGTCTAAATATTTTGTAAACAGCAAGGATAAATGTAGTTGTGTAAGGATGTTACCAGTAATTACTATAAAACACTATTAATTATAAATGCTATGCTACTCAAATTACTTCTGACCAGAATTGAAATTGTTGTATAGTTCACAAATAAAAATTCTGCCTGCTGCTACAAGAGGTTTTCTGTCATTATCCTCTGCATTGAGAGCAGCAGGACCAGTATGCAGACCAAGTTAGTGGTCTTCATTTGAGTTTATTTTTTTTCTATTTCTCCCAACCTTTCTGACTGAGCTCAAGTTAAAAAGATCCCTATTGTAGTTTGGCTGGATGGTTTTCTTAGGAACTACCTTACCTCTTATATGATATTTGTTCTTCTTAAATTCTTCCACACATATTTTTTTTACAGATTTTTTTTCCTCCTTGCTTCCTACCCTGTGCAGAATTTGCTGGCAGCTTTTGTGGTAGCTAACTAGAGACAGACAGTCAGACAAAATAACAAACGAATTGGACTTTCATCCCAAGGCTGTAGTAGAGGGAATTTGAGCTGGATCTTTCCTAGGGTAGAAGGAGATGGAACAAAGCTTTCTATTTATAGTTTTAAATGTCTTCTAAACTGAGATTGTAGAAAAAAATAAAATGAGTTGTAACAACTGTAATGTTTCATAGTTCTTAGCCACCTTTTACCTGACATTCTCACAGGATTGCTGTATCAGCATAAGCTGAATAAAGTTTAAATAAACTCTTTCTGGAAGAGATACTCAATTAGCAATAAAGCACGTTTTTTAAAAATGACAATGAATAAGTGAAGAAAATGGAGAATTGTGCGTCCTTTGATGTATTCAAATAATGTCTTAGAACATATGTTTTAATGAAATGCGGTTTACAGGAGAACACAGGATAACTAGAGAACTGTGTTTTTTAATGCACAGAAGGTGACATTATATAATCAAGGGGTCCATTTTAGAGTTACAATTTATAATTTCATGAAAGAGAGAGGCAAGTCAAAATGGAGGGTGCTCAGTATCTTTCTCTTCCATCCTCTTTTTCCTCCTCCCCAAATGCACACTTAGAATAATTCCCTTCCAGTCTTTCTGGGGTGAGCAAAAGACTTTAACCTTCCACAGTCAAAAATTTTAACGTATAAAGTTGGTAATAATTGTTTCACATTTTTGCTGCTGTTCTACTTTGGATTTCCATCCACTGACTTTGCAGTTAACAAGGTTTTTCACCACACTGTGATAAATTCTGGGTGTTATTGAGCATGAACTCTCAAGGAACCATCATCAATGAACTTTTAGTGATCAATCATCCACTGTTATTTGCAGGCAAGTGTTTTCAAAAAGCAGTAAGACTGTAACCTGCCTCTGAAAAATACTTTAGTAGGATCTTTAAATATCTAACATTTTCATATTAATCTTACTGGCAATCCTATGTAGAAGTTCAGTAGAAAAGGAAACAATATTAGTGTGCTAATTATATTCAACGTTTTTTAATACAACTCAACCAAAATTATAAATTTGAGAGGGGAAAGGTGTTTCTTTGTTTTTGTGGGGTTTTTTTTAAATGTATGAAGAAGTTGGTTATATAGCAGTTGATTTAAATAAGATAGAAATCACAACAAACTGACTGGAAGAATGCACAATAAGATGATGACGTTCAACTTGAAATAATCATGGCACGATTTGATTTCTGAGAGTTTCAGGGAATCAGGCAAGAGCTATATCCCAAATGTTTGCATTTTTTCATCTTTTATAATCAGAAAGCTAAAATCTTTATTTTTTGTTTATTTGGTTTTGGACTTTTTTGGGGGTTTTTGGGGGGATTGGTTTTGGGTTTTTTGTTGTTGGATCTAGGCTTCATGCATGCGTTTGTCACTTGGTTTTCAGATCCACGTTGTCTTCAGTCCTACATCTTAGTTATACAGGAAACTGAAGCAGAATTCATCTGCCTCCTTATTATTTCTAGATCACATGAATTCACTGACCGTCAGTCTTTGTAACAATATCTGGCTAATCATTAATATCCTGCAGCTGATTACATCTACAGTAATACATTGAAGAAGACCTGGGTACAGGCTTGAGCACTGACCAGAGTTCATCCATACACTTCAGTTGTTTGCATGCTCCCAGGCTTAGTTTGGTTCATGGCAAGTACATCTCATACAGACAAAGCCTGGACATGATTTAGAGGGCAGCACAAACCTGCGACTGTAGCCAACAGGTGGTGTGGCCCACCTGTTTTGGGGGAAGAGAGCCTGGCCACATGGATGGAAGCTGTGCCATGCCACTTGTCCTCTGGGCCAGAGAACGGACCTTAGCTCATTTTATTGCCTGCTGTAAAGTAGCCTATTGAGCGCTTACTGCACCTGGATTACACAACACATAAAAACCTGCTTTTAGAGGCACATGTGAGACATTCTATTTTAAAAGTCTAAAATACCATTTTCCCAGATCCTTTTTAGTAACTCCAGAAGATAACAGAAATATAATTTAATATTACAAAAGGAGTTTTCAGAAGGTAAAATAAAAGGACTCAGAGTAACTGAGAATGCAGGTTTTTATCCTCTAATTCATCCTGTGGAATTAAAACTTTGGTTATTACAGCTAGAAGAGAAATTATAAGATCAAGAATTTATTATAGTAACTAGGAAGCAGCAAGGAAGTTATAAAAATTGTCAAGATGTCTTACTGGATCTAAATTGCGGAGCTATTAGTGATCAAAAAAACCAGATGTGTCTAGATGAAAGGAATTGACTGTTATTACATGTGAATGAGATGAGGGAGTGGAGCAGATAATCATTAATAGACTGTGGTTTTTTCCAGCCTAGAAACTTCTGGGAAATAAAAGGGGTGTCTGCTAATATAGTTCTACATAAAGTTAGCCAGTTTATTATTTTGAAGTTTTCACAGTGTTGAAGTTGCTACTTGATTGTTTGTCATTTTGACTGTAATTAATGTGAAAGCTTCTATTCAGCACTGAAAATGTAAGATTATTACATAATCATTGCCAGATATTGGCATATGGCTTTATCTGATACAGCATGCATAAAGATGAAGGAAGTGTCAATCTAAAAGAAAAGGAACAGTCTTCAGGATTGAAAGCAGATATCTTTTTTCTTTAAAACAAAATTTAAACATTTTCAAGATAGTCATTTTCATCACCACTTAAGGCACAAAATATCAATTTCTTTAGGTTCCTCAAGACAAAATATGTGTTTGACTTTTACTTGTTCTCCTTATAGCAAAATGAGTAGATTATTGATCAACTAGAAAGGTAAGGTAGTAACAAATTTGCCTTTAGTAAGGTTTTTGACATTATGTCCCACAGCGATTGTGTCTAGAAGCGAAGGAGGTATGGGCTGAAAAGAGCATATTGTTACGTGGGCTGAAAAGATCATATTGTTACGTGGACTGAAAATTCACTGGATGGATGATGGCTCAACATCTCACTGGCCAGCAAGTGCACTACCCCAACAGTTGATATAAGGCCCCATATCATTCAACATACTCATCAGCAACGTGGAGCACAGGACATATGAGAAAAGACTNGTGCCAGGGGAGGTTTAGGCTGGACATTAGGAAAAAATTTTTCACTGAAAGAGTTATCAAACCTTGGAACAGGCTTCCCAGGGAGGTGGTTGAGTCACCATGCCTAGATGTGTTTAAAAGTCGTGTAGATGTGGTGCTTGGAGATATGGTTTAGTGGCAGACCTGGTAGAGTAGGGTCAATGGTTGGACTGGATGATCTTAAAGGTCTTTTCCAATCTAAACTATTCTATGATTCTATGACTCAGAGCTGGCCTTGTTTAGCCTAGTGAAAAGGAGGTGATTTAATAACACCCTACAACTACTTAAAGTGGTGTGATGGAGATGAAGAAACCAAACTTTCCTCTAACTGTGGCTTGCGGTGCTCAGATTAGACATCAATAAAAAACAGTCACTGGGGTCAATGCAGCACTGGAACAGGTTGCCCAAGGAGGTTATGGACTCTGACCTTGGAGATTTTCAGAAAAAGAATGCCTTGGTAGCTCTGGTCTAACATTGGTGGCAGCCCTGTTTCAAGCAGAAGGTTGGACTAGATCAGTTTCAACCAACATTTCTGCAGTTCAGAGTCTATAATTTGGCTGTTCCTCTAGGAAGGCATTTGATGACAGCCTGATTGTCAGTGCTACGATGATCTCAATTCCTCTTCCAGGCTTAGCTTTGTGCATCCAGATTTCATACCTATGCCAAATTTGCCTTGATAAAAAGGAAGACTTTGATCAAACCAGATCTTGCTCTTTAATTAAATAGGAGTTCTTACAGGGGCATTAAACTCACAAAATCAATGAGGAGAGTCTGCTTTGATCTGACCAGCCGCAGAACTGGAACCATAGAAAGTCAAAGTAAAAAATAAATTAAAAAAAAAAGAACCATGGCTTACTCAACTTGACTGATACCAGATATAAATGGTAAGACCAGGACAGGGAAAATAGTAGCTTAGGGTTTTACATAAAGAATTGTGAGACTTTTACTTAGGACTATGTGAGTCCTGTTAGTTTTGAACAATAAGTATTCCTTTTATATTTAATTGTAAAAAAAAAAAAAAAATCACCTTTTTTCAGGCATGTGTAGAATGGACTTCTTCACTGGAATAGATTTCTTCATAAAATTAACTCAGAGTAGACCATTGGGTTTTTTCTTTTCCAGAAATTGTGATATTCCTACCAGTAATCTTTTTACATACCCGTATTTCATGGTGGTGTATGAAATGAGAGAAGTTCCACAATGGATCTACTAGCAGGTATTCTATGAGAAACTTGAGAGCACAATAAAAAAAAGAAAAAGGCAGGCAACAAAATTTCTATTCCAATCTCTAATAGCAATGAATTCTGTCAGAGACAAGGTATTCGTTCAGTATTCTGCTCTCAGTGCTGGGTAGTTGGTCTCTGAATCAGTAAGAGGTAAACAATCTAAAAATAAAAGAGCTGCTATTCAAGAAGACTTAAAGTATTATGAGTTTTTAAACAGCACATAAAAAGAAAACACTTTCTAATAAAATTTGCTAGTAACTTTTGGTTTGGCTACTCTCTGTATGACTTGAAAAGGTCAGGAATGGCAGTGTTAGAAGGAAAGAAATTTGAAGAATTCACAAATAGTTTTGCCATCCAGATGAAAGCACTTACCTCATGTGCTCCCTGTCCATCTTCGTGGTTGCAAACTACAAAAGTTTACAAACTCTTAAACTGAAAATTTTAATTTTTGTCAGAATTAAGATTTAACCCAAAAGTTTCCATTCAGGAAATGTGAAGGGTTTGTTGGGTTTTTTAATTAACCCAGAAACATGCTGATAGTTAATCTGGTACATACTACTGGTCTTTTGTGCCAAAAGAGCTGGTTGTGTCTTACTTTTGGCTAACAAGCAGAACCAAGTTCAGCTAGACTTGGAAGTCAATTCTGTAGTCTGGTGCAGCTACATTGTCAGCTACATGCCATAACAGTGGTAATATACTAGATGTTTTGATTAACTACTGTCATTTCAGGGCAAGCAGGTGAAATATGCTCAAGAAAAGAATTTAAAAGAAAATACTTTACACCAATATCATGAGTTGTTTGCCATCAGGGATGGATCTGTGTGTCTAGGCAGATTTTTAAAAATCCAGTGAATCCAAGTATCTAAGCATTTGGATACTCAGTGGAAAGAAGACCATCAGTAAAAAACGAATAGATTGTGAAGTATTGAAGGTATAATTTTCAAAGCAAGTCTCTAAAAATCAAAAGGATTGTCAGGAACAATATTATTTTTTATTTTACTTCATAGAAATATGAAAATACAGAACACATGCTTCTGAAAACAACTAGAAGAGACTGCTGCTGCTCACTTAACAATTCAGATAAACTGCAAGGGAGAAGTAGCTTTCCTTCCCTCCGCTGTGCATACTTAGCTTGACACGTTTGCTCTAATTAACCAAGGTTTATTCTGTCCCTTGTTAGCAAAAAACAGCCCCAAATCTGGGTTAACACAACATTTACTGGAGCAGTAGGGGTTTTGCATAGGATCCAGATCCAATACCTTTTTGGCACCCAATACACTGTATTTACATAGAATATAGGCACCAAAGTCTATGACAACAATCCAGAAAGTCAATGCTACTATGGCTATCTAGGTACATATCTACCTTATCAACTCCCACTTAAGTCTCAAGTACTAAGACTACCAAGGCTTCCGTGCACACATAGAACTGCCTTAGCTTAAGGAACTAGGTACTGGCATCCATCCATGCCCTTGTTTGATGTAAAGATGCATTGGTAAAACAGTTGAGGTCGGATTCATCTTATCTAGCTTTAGGTACCAGGACAGTGTCTCACATGTTGGTGCCTGCATGGTAGACAGCTACAGCCAGGTGAACTGAAACCAGTCCTAATCTCTACCCAAGGATTCTGGGAAGGACATTCACTCCATTAGCTATGATGGGAGCACATCTGATACCCAAAGGCAGTACTACAGTGCCAACATCTTCCATTCAAGAACACAGCCAATAGCAGGACCTTTGGCTGAAGAATGTACACTGAAAATGGAGAGCCGATTTCTACAGCTTTGTCAGTCTTACCAAATTGAAATTCAAATTCGTATTTGCTACATCCAAAACCCACGCCATTTGATTGGAATGAGGAAGAGTAGCAGACTTCTGTTGTAGACAGACCATTGGCCACCTGGGAGTGCAAGCGTTATGAGCACAACAAGATCTCAGGTATAAGATGCCTTCTGGCTAGGGCATTCAGAAGCAAGATCTGATATGAAGCTGTTTCCACTTGAATTACTTCTGGCATTTTATCCAGCAATGTAAATACATGAACAGTCCTCACATAAGGGTCTGGAGTGGGTACAACAAAGTAAACTTCCTCAAAGTTAAGCAGTTCATGGTCTCAGAGTTCAAGTTCTTCTGTAGTCATAAAGAGGTGCGTGTTTATCCCTTAGCAGGTAGGTTTTTAATATAAGTGGAATGAACTGTGCTATAGGTCACCTGCTTTCTGCCTCCTTTCTCTTTTTTTCTTTCCCTAGAATATAAAAGAAAATGAGACAATTTTACTAGACTAGACACAACTTCTAAATTGCCATTAAATCCCCCTTTAAAATCAAGGTTCTACTTCACATTTTGTGATTGTGAAATGTCTAGTAATAACCAGAAAATTCCAGATACCATCCCTTCAACCCTGTGGGGAAGAGAATTTTTTTATTGGTTGCTCCAAATTCCATTGGCTCTTTTTTGTTACACTGCAGACTCACGCGTTATCTCACTTATCATCCTCTGTCACCCCAGGTATATACTTCAGTATCATTGCTTTCCAGATTTAGCCTTCTTGTTGAGTATCTGTTTTGAATTAATTTTCCCCAGATGTATTTGCAGTTTTCCAAGTTGACTCTCATTTTGTTATTCTCGGCCCATGTTTCTATTTTTTCTAAGACCCTCTATTATTTGCCTGTCTTGACTGCTGTTGGCACAACCTGCAATTTAACATCATCTGTGAATTGCATTACCATGCCTGTGTTTCAATTCCAGATCATTTATGCAAATTTTAGATAAGACAGCACTTTAAACAGAGCCCTGTGACATCCCTATAGTCATCTTCTACAGCTGACTATATGTTGTCATTTATTATCATGTTTTATTTGTGTTCTATATGCCAGTTTTCAGTCCATGTGATGGAGCTCAGATCCAAGCCAATTTGAAGTCATTTGAAAAGTAAGATTTCATCAGACATTGTATTGAATGCTATACCAAAACCCAGATGATATCCTCTTTCCTTTCTCAATTGCTTTTGTAACTGTTCCACAAAAAATAATCAACATTTGTACTGCACAGTTTTCACTTCATAAATCCAGACTGCTAATAGGTCATGGGTCTATAATCTTCTTGTCTGCTTTACGCCAGTTCAGGATTAAGCCTTGTATAAAACTATATATAACTTGGGATCTGGCTGCAGGTAAGTGGTAAGATCTCGCTGGAACGCAATGAAGTGCCTGGACTGATTGCAGTGATCTTCATGGGGGAGCAGTGTTTTGTTACGAGAGCTCTCTCTAGTGGTCCTGGTTCCTTCACACACCATGTGACTCCAATGCCGCAATCTAGAAAGGCTGACTGTCATACACCTTTCTTCTGTGAATCTTTGGAGGCATACACCTGTGTAGTTCCAGCATCGAATTATAGTAAAATCATATTGAGAAGAAAAATAATAACAGTAAAAAGAGAGTAAATGCCTGAAAAAGTAAGGTTACAGAGGAAGCCTTTCAAAAGCAATTAGCGTAGGAGTTTTACCACCTTCAGTGCTGGAACAGACACAAGCCAATACATAATATTTAAACACATTATGAAGTGGAAGAGCAGAACACACATCCAAATCACATTCCCCATGTAATATAGAACAACAAGTACTTCCTAAGGTTGATAGATCATTATGGAGGTTGCAATTTAAGACCCTCTTAAAAAAGTACAGATTTTAAATGGGTAGTCCATAAATGTATTATATTTAAAACAAGGACAGCTTACCAAATAATATTTGAAATGGGAATATTTATTGCTCTCCCTTATTTCACTCCTGGATTAGTGAGAACAGGGTCAGAGCTCAGATCAGCATGATTATAGGTTCAGAAGAAGACTCCATGAATTATACTACTCACTGGCAATAACCACTGGTAAATGGATGTACATATGACGTTCCAGATGATAGCATATGCATTAACGTGTATAAATGTTTTACAATAACCTTAGGGTAAGTGCATATTATTTCATTGCATAGGAACTCCCAGGGGAAAAAAAAAAATCATTTAAAAATACTTTGGCTGCCTTTTTTTCCTGAGTTTAAACTGAAAAGATCAAAAATTAATGTATTTCTATTTGCTCTGTTACTGATTTCTTTATTAAGAGTGAATTGAAAATAACATTATAATACATTTCCCATTTGTTGAAAAAATGCATATTTTCTCAAACAAATAAATTTTTCAAAAAATAAATTTTTCAAAAAAATTTTCAATATTGACTTTTTTAACATTATTCTAGTTATATTTGCTTTATTTTTAAAAATAAAATTTGCTGGCATCTGTTCAGTAAATGAAGGTTTATTAGATCCCTGCTTTAAAAAATACTTTACTGAAAACACTCTTTTTACAAATAAAATATACTACACTTCTAAGAAGATGTTCTCTTCAGAAGAAACCATTTTCTTCTGTGAGTGCCTAAAAATTCTCCTAAGTCAGTGAACTCTGTGTGCACAACAGTTCTAAGAGGACACGTAAGCATTGACCAAAATCCCCTAGAAGTATCTTGATCATGTTTAAAATAAGCACTTGAAGTGTGGGGAAACTAAATATCAGTTTAAATATCCCCATGAATGGTTACTTAAATCACAGCATGGAATGTCCCTGAAGCTTTGGAGCTTAAAAAAATACATGCTAAGGCACTATGACAGAAATGAGACATAAATAATTAGATGACCGTTTTGAGAAGACCAGTTATTTTCACCCTAATTAAATTCTTTTAAAAGCATTTTTTACAGAGCTCCAGGATTCTTTAATATCTTCAAGAAACTGAAGTCTGATCCAGGTCCTTTTGGAGTCAAAGAAAACCTTGCATTAACTTCAGTAGAAATGAGACTCCTTAGGAAGCAGATGTGCTTACATTCCACTGTCAAAAATAGGAGCTAAGCATCTGCTCAAAGTTAATCACACACTTAAACACTGTCCAGGACTAAGGTCATGGTTGCCAGGACCTGATCTTGCAGCACATATAAATCCAACTGATTAATGGTTTGGTTTGCCTGCTGGATAAAACAAATGTAATAGGAAATACAGATTTTGGGGTTTTATGATTCATTTTTGTGCCACTTCAAAAAAAAAAATCTATTACGAATAAATAGAGTTCAGTTGAGTTAGTGGAAATACTAATACAAATTACTGTATATTCTCATTTATTTCAGGTTGGAAACGAAAGAAGGATACTAACTCAATCAAGGTATAATGAAAAACATTGTGTGAGAAATAGACATACAGGCAGACAACAAGTAGAACCTGTCAAGGAAATTGAGGTTACATCTGAAAAGTACACATGGTGTCCTATAAACATAGCACAACAGAGATAAAACCTAGCAAAGAGCAAATAAATGTTCTCCAAATATAGAGAAGACTTAATGAAAGACAACGAAATAAAAGTTTAAGACTGGGAGAAAGTTTGGTAATATACAATCAACTGGTCATTTTAGTTACTGGAACTCAGATTATCTGTCCTCTTCCAAGTACAAATTGCATAAACTGTAATTTTGATCTAAATTAGAGGAAAGTGATGGAAAGAGGGAATTACGGGAAGCAAAGGGAGTGAGGATGTATTGGAGATTGTGGAAGGAGGATGTGGAGGTGGAACTGAAGGCAGGATGGGGAGGTTGTGCCAGCTGTAGCACAACTGTGTGCTGAAGGTGTATCAGGTGAGGTTACCACTGGTGACACAAAACAAAAACATGTTGTCAAAACTTACAATAAGAAGGGCCCAAACTATACTTGTCGCAGGGAGGCTGGGGAGGCTCCTTCTGCTTCTAGTTGCTATTAAGCTCATGCACAGTCCTATAAAAGATTATAAGATCACCCAGATGATAAACTGGCAGCTGCTCACAATACTGTTCTTTAACCCAACAAAAAAGACTCAAAAATTCTACAGGTTCAGACAATAGATCACTACTTTTAAGAAAAAACCACCAATTTAATGTCTTTGATAGTAATCATAGAATCACAGAATCATAGAATAGTTTGGGTTGAAAGGGACCTTTAAAGGTCATCTAGTCCAAGCCCCTTCCTGCAATGAGCAGGGACATCTTCAGAACCCCGTCCAAGTTGACCTGGAACGTTTTCAGGGATGGGGTGTCTACCACCTCTCTGAGCAACCTGTGCCAGTGTTTCACCACCCATATTGGAAAAAATGTCTTCCTTGTATCTAATCTAAATCTACCCTCTTTCAGTTTAAAACCATTACCCCTCATGCTATCACTGTGTTCCCTGATAAAGAATCCCTCCCTGTCTTTCCTGTAGGCCCCCTTTAGGTACTACTGGAAGGCCACTAGAAGGTCTCCCTGGAGCCTTCACTTCTCCAGGCTGAACAACACTAATTCTCGTAGCCTGGCCTCATAGGAGAGGTGCTCCAGCCCTCTGATCATCTTCATGGCCCTCCTCTGGACCCACTCCAACAGGTCCATGTCTTTCCTGTGCTCAGGGTTCCAGGGCTGGACACAGTACTCCAGGTGGGGTCTCACCAGAGCAGAGGGGCAGAATCACCTCTCTTGACCTGCTGGCCATACTTCTTTTGATGCAGTCCAGGATACAGTTGGATCTAATGGGCTTTCAAGTAAGTTAAGCCACAAATTGTCTAGTAACCTCAGAAAATGGACACTATTCATGCACTTGAAGTCTCAAGCAAGATACATTCCAGCATTTGCAACTGTTTTTTTGCAAAACCCTGCACTTATGTACATATTAGTCAATGAGAATTTGGGGTTTCAATTTCTTTTAAATGTAGCTTACCCACCTCAAGGATGTTGGACATATTATAAAACAGGCTATGACAGCTTAAAGGTTCAGATTGCTAGTGAAAGGAACTAAAAAATACTGTTATTAGAATCTCATTCTTGTAAGTCAGTCTCATGATATCTGGAGCATAGTATATTCCAAAGGTTGGAGCTGTCATGTCTGATGTCTCAGTTCCTTGTGTAAGCAATTTCCAGTGCTTAGTTGGGAAAAACAAGAGAGCAAGATCTAATCCCACAGCTTTCACCTAAGTGAAATTGCCGATGTTCCACCTAAGCTGCACTTGCTGGTAAACTGAAAGAGTGCCCAGAGCTTTGGGGCTTTGAAACAAGATACTTTAAGGGTCTATGGTAGAAACATCATATGTTTCTATGAGAATATTCTTGCTGCAGTTGAATCTGACTCAAGGCAGGCCTTAAAGTATTGGGACCCAATCCACTAGCATCCCTTTCTACAAGCATCTTTTTGTTTTTCTCGCTGAAGGTCTCTGATGAATGGCAACTGTGTTCAGTGCAAAATAATTCTGCTCTACTTTCTGTATCTTTGGGCAGTTCTACATACGTTATTTTTGCTTCTATCTAGTTCTTCCTATTTAGGATAGTTTATTTTGCCCAAGTTTTATTTGAGTTGGTTTCTCTGGGCATTAGGCCCAGTTTTTGTTTAACTTTGCTCTTAAAATCTGTACAACAGCCCAGATGCTCTTTCCAGAAAAAAAAAGGGGGGGGGGGGGGGGTGGGGAGTTGCT
>VYXH01012646.1:129649-241515 GCA_013397275.1 Burhinus bistriatus | reverse complement strand
AGCGGGGGGGTGGAGCTTTATACATCCATTTTAAAAAACAATCATGTTGTAAAGCAGCAGAAGGGATAATTTGTAAACCTGCTGAATGCATTTGTGTGTTTTATAACAAAATTAAGCTCTGTTACTGTTTGGGACTACGGTTTACAACAAGGCTAACAAAAATGCTGACTAGGTGGAAGAGAAAACACAAGGACCATGGAATACAAGAAATGTTTTATATTGGAACATTAATTTAAAACTGTAACTAAGCAGAAGCTAAAAAAACCTTTAGTAAAGATGGAACAGCTGAACTGCATCAGACTCATACTTTTATCTTTTCCCCAAAAAAGTAAGGATTGTGGAAAAATGCAAATCAACGGCAGGTCCAGCAGCTCTTACTGAAGCTAGAGCATGAGTTTCAACTAGAGTTTCAACTAGATCTACAGCTTTAAGAAACAGGACAGTACAACTCTGTATAGCAACAAGTAAACAGCTGTCAAAAGAACTGTTTCAAAAGAGATGTCAGGAAACATGGAATAGCAAAGTAGGGACTGTACCCAAAAGGGAGGGGCAAAGCAGCAGAAGTCAAAGAAACAACTGACCCCACTAAATTATTATCAAAGAGTGGTTACTCATGTATTTATCTAGTGCCACAAGTGACATCATGAGCTGACATTACCAATAGGTTACCACTTTCCCAGTGAACAGTAGAAGAAAAAGTTTGAAAACATCTTTTATCAAAGGCTAGCTATAGCACTTACGGTTTTTTGAAGCCAAATCCCGAGTCCTGAGAAAGAAGCCAAGATTTACCCATAACACAGGGGAAATGCCAGGTACTGTAGAGACAGAAGGAAAGGAATGAGAAATGCTAAGAAAGTAAGGTAGAATATAAGGCATACAGGGCTGTTACAGTCATTGAGGTATACAATAGTTCTTAGGTTTCTAATTAGCCCAGGCTCCCTGTGCTCTCCTTAATACACAATGGAAATGAGGTCCTCATAGAATCTCATCCAGCAATAGAGGATGTAGAAAAAATAATCCCTCTCTAAGCAAATTAAGAGCATCATAAGAGGTGTTGAATACTAGAAATGCTTTAAACCTTCAAGGGAATACACTACCCTAGTTTACAGATGGTTTAGTTATTCCAAATGTTGAACTCGTGCAATATCAGCTTATAAAAAGTAACTACTACCAGTGTGTAAAAAACCTGGGATTCCTTCTGACTCTGTTGGAAACATTCTTGTTAACATGTACAGTTTTGCTCCTTGGTTAACGAACACAGTATAGTCACTCTGTCTGTGTTTGCCTGTAAATGGTTGATGTCAAAACCCCACCAGCATTAAACCCCACCGTAGCATTAAACTCAAGTCCTTACAACATCAACCATGCATGAAAAGATATTTCTTCCGCAAAACTGTAAAACATTTAATTATTCAAATGTACATCTGTGCAGTAGAAATGTAATTTATAATTTAAAATTTATTTCTCTCAGAGAGAGATTAAAAATCTTCTCCTTCCTTGGAGAAAACATTGGAACCCTTCCCTTCCCACAAAGAGACTGGGAAGGCCCTGCCAAAGTCTCCCCCTCTCATGGGAATCACAACATTTTCTCATTGTTTTCCCTCAGAAGAAACCTGGGATCTTCTGAAACAATTTCTATTCTGTCAGTTTCCACACATAGCTTTAAAATAGAAGTCTTTCCCAAGAAATTAGGAAAGAGATTATGATTGAAGAGAACATGGAGACTGACAGTAATATCACAGAGACTTGTTCAATAATAATGCGTAGAACAAGATAGATCAAAGCCTTTGCAAAAATTTTTCTTAGTACATTGCCTCTCAGTTCAGTCAGGAACAAGTTCATATTTTCACTTTTCCAAAGCCAATGTTAACAGTAACTGCTGTTAAGATCAGTGACAAAAAATTCCGCTCAATCTCTGTAGTTGCAGTTAACATTTTCATCTTTGGAGGAGTCTATCACCTTTGTTTTTTTCTCTTAATAAAATCAGCCAATACATACAAAAGCCATCATTGTAAAGACAATCATTCTACTACACTAGTTCTTGAAAAGCAAACTCCAGATGTGAACAAAGGTTTTCTCTGCTAACTTCCTGGTTGAGTTCTGCTGATTTTTTCCTGGTTTGACTTGTTTTACCATGAAAAGAACAGTAGCCCATGTGTACCAGTTTGACATGTGTCACAGCAAATAACACACATTTTCCCACACTGATTGGCCTCTAATTTAACAACATCACTGATAATACAGATATTATTTTGTCTTTCATTCTCTTTGGCTTTAATGCCTAGACCGGAACAAAAACCTGTCACTCATTAGCTTCTTCAAACTGAGTCAGCTGTACCAGTGGCTCACAAGTGGTACTGTAGAAATTGGTCAGTTAACCCACTTTCAGTTTTATTACAGCCTGTGGATTCATAACCTCTGTGCTGTCCATCAGGGAGATATTGTCTCAAACACAAAGAAACAAGACCTGCCTCTCTTCCTGAATGTCTCCTCCCAGAGGCACCTGAAATTCCCTGATAGGAATTTTGGTTGCAAGGTTGGCAGCCTGCCTGGGATGGAAGGCAAGACTATCCTGAGCAGCCAGGGGGTCCATCCAACAGATTTCATACTTCATTTAATCTTACAAACTTAAAATCTACTGCATAAAAAGATTGAAACACATGATTATTGTCTCTCACAGGACTCCAGATCAGATTTGCAAGATTTAGAAGTAGATGATACTGTATTATTTCCAGGAAAAACAGACTAACCTTGTACCTGAAAATCTTCTGTGGCGTTTCTGCCTTTCAACAGTAATAAAGGCTCATTTGTTAACAATTCTGATGACAATACAAGAGGCAGATTACACTCTGCAACTGACCCTCCTTTTGCTTGGCTTTAGAGCTAAACAATTTTTTTGGAGAACTGGGGCAGGGGGAAGAGGTGGGGTTTCATTTTTTCATAGAATCTGAGGCCAATAATCATTAGATCACGTAGTCTTACAGAGCACATTAAATACCACTCTACTACCCCCCTAGTGAATGCAGTGTGCTGGATTAGACCAAAGCACTTTATGTCTCAACAGGTTTATGTATCAGGAACAGTAGAAAACAAAACAGCTTCACAGAATCACAGAATGGTTGAGGGTGGAAGAGACCTCAGTCAAGCAGGGCCACCTAAAGTCAGTTGCCCAGGACTATGTGCAGACAGCTTTTGAATATCTCCAGGGAGAGAGGTTCCATAACTGCTCTGGGGCTTCACCGGTTAGGACCCCTGAAACACCAAGGAACTGGTTGGAAGAACTTGTAAGGTGTCAATTTCTTCTTGAGCTGGAGATGTGTATCCTGTTGTCATCCTGACTGCAAATAACATTCTCTTCCTTAACTCAAATCAAGTAATTTGTTAAACCTTGAGTATAAGACCCAGTCAGGTGTATAATGAAGAGCATTATCTTCATGGCAGAACATTGTCCATCTGTCTGCTTGCAATCAGGCGATTCACAGGACTCAAAGAACAAAAAGCACTCCCTTCTCTCTCACTTTCCCAAAACAATGAAGGAAGAGTGATTCTTTTTCACACAGCAACCTGAAGTGTGAGATTTTTTAGGTGAATTTTTATTTCTGGTCACTGCTCAAACTCGGACCTGCAAGCAGCAGTGTGTTTAAGACAACATAACATTTGCTGAGTATGAACGAATATAAATAAACAATAGGATTCACAAATTATCCAAATCTCAGATTTTAGTGACAGAAAGGACTACTGCAAGTATAACACGCAAGCCACCCAGCGTTTGCACTGTAAAACTTCCAGAAGAAGTTAGAGGAAGTTGCCTTATTTGATTACAATTCATATTTTTTCCACACTTTCTAAAATATCTTTGCACTTAGGAAATGGCATCGTTTGTCAGGAAGTCTAATTTTATCTTTGGTCATACAATTATCTTTCTATCTTCATCAGCGACATGGTAAATTTTGTCCTATAAATGATTTCTCCCAACAATTTTTTTCTTTCATGTTTAAATTGTTTTCCTAAAATGACCTGGTGACCTCTCAGATTTCCTCCTGTTATACTGAATAGACTGAGTTCCTTATATCCTAACATTTTTTTCCAAAGCCAGGAAAATCATTATTTTGGCTCTTCTCTGAGGTCTTTCAAGTAATTCGGACCCTTTTCATGCACAGCAGACATCAGAACTGGACAGGACATTCCTGCATTTTAAGTGTGGCATAGCATTCTCCTTTTCATCCTTTTAATGGTTCCCTATTAATTCAGTATAAACGCAGGTACTAAAATGTTATAGTTCAATGTCAAATGCTTTGGAAAAATCCCAATAGCTTGTATCAGTAGCCACTTTTATCAATTAGACCATGTCAAAAATCTTGCATGTAATCTTGTAAGAAAAAAAACAGACAACTTTTTCAAGTCTTCTTCTCCAGAAACCTCTGTTGGCTGAGATAAACTATATTTTTAACTTCTAATACTCTGTAGATACAGGTCTACATTTATTGCCTCATTATTCTGCCCTGTATCTTCACAAGGTTAGTGTGTTTGTAATATCTCAAGTAATTTTGGTCATTTTCTGAAATTTAAATCATGTTGGCAGTCTTTCAATCTTTCCCAAGGTTTCTAACATTAATTTCAAAACAATAAATAATTCAAAATGCTTTGTAGCTAGGCCTCTTCAGGCCTCTTATCAGAAAATACTTGGATTTGCCTAATGCCCAGACATCCTTCTTTGTTTCACGTGGTAAAGTTTATTGACTGACTATATTTTAGCACTTCTACATTTGCAGTTGTTTATGCTTAGATTTTTATAAAAACACTTTTTTTCTTATTATTTACAATCTGTGTCCTGTAGTGTTCCTTAATCACGTTTTTTGTCTTTTTTTTCTCTTGTGTTTTCTTTCTCATGCTTTTTCTGCTTTCTGATTCTTGAGTGGCCAATCATTACCTGCTCTTGTCAGTCACCTGCATTTTCAACTTGCTACCTATTAAATCTAATTTTTTTTTCATTTTTTAAAAATTGATTGTTTTCTTTTTGATCTTTTTGATTAAAGCTTCTCATTGCTGTATGTACTCCTATAAAAATATAGAACAATACAATTTCATCTAAAATATGACATTTATATATCACTTTGTTAAAAAGTTATTCAGGCTTCAGTCAAAAAAACCCAAGGAATGTTTTAATGAATAGAGAAGCGCTGGCTTTCTATACCAACTTTCTGATTGATGTAAGCACACACTTTTTAGCATCTCAGTAACTATTTGGCAGCGGGCTAGTTCTCTTTTTCCTGCACCTTTTCATGTGCTTCAGGACAGTGACCATGTATTTTTGTTAAGCTTAGGATATTTGTTTGAGAAGTAGAATAGCATTTTCTTAAAGAAAATGTTAAGATTTAATCCATTTAGTCTGACAGGTTCCTGAGATCTGCACAAACTGAGATCCCATAAATATAATTTCAGAGATAATCTAGAAAAGATATAAAGATGAGGACTATTAGATAAGGACTGTTAATATGATTAAGGTGTTGGCGTGGGATTCAACAGCTGGGGATGAACTGCTTAGTAATATTTCAAAATTTCATTGTCCTTTTACAAGGGTCCTGATCTTTGCATGTTGAAAGTCTTTGTCTGCAAAAGAGAGCTAACACCTTACTTCTTCCATCCTTCATATTGCAGTTAGGTTATGGAAAAGACAGATTTCTCTTTGGTAACCAGCACAGCAAGGCCAAATCTCAATTTTAGCTTGAAGCACAAGTAAGATACTATTGTTCCTACTGTTCTGCTTTATATAAGTGTCAAATTGTTACAGAACACAGTCACTTCTAGCAAATGAAGATTCATATTATTAAGATGTACCTATGATTTCTATTGGCTTGTGATTGTTTATCTTAATCTGGTCACGGTGACTGTGCAAAGGCAATGTCATATGCTACAGCAGGAATTACTACACAGCACTTTTCTCATACTGGAAGCTCATACTTCAAGATAAAGGTTCTGTGAATTTTGCTTGGATAAATGCGCAGTTTATCTGTAGGAACATGTCATTCTGTTCCACAATTACAGAATGTTACAATCTCCATCTCTTAATCCTTTGGATGACACCTGTGCTCAAAAAAATGTCAGACCATATTGGCTTTTCAATTAGAAACTTCAGGACTATGGCCTTAGGGAAGGAACATCTGATTCTGCAAGGTGCAGAGGGCAAGGAAGAGATGTTGGTCATTTGCACTTTACATTAATTATGTTTAGGATTTTCAGCCTTTAATTCCAGAAAAGAATAACAGGACACAATCGCCCCCTCCAAACTCTTTGTTTTTTCCCTTCCATAAGCCCATTCTCTTTAAATATGAAGTGAAGTATAAATAACTGGTTTCCTGAGCTGTAACAAGTATCCTTGTGCATTCCTTCAAAGTCCAAAGAAGGAAGGCTTTTATCATTTCCTTATTGTAATCATCATTGGTGTATCTTCTTTATCTATCCTATTTAAAAAAGAAAAAAAACTTTGTGAGAACTTAATATCTTTTTGCTGTGTCAAAGTTGGTTGACATCAGCCAGTGGGTTCAGGTGTTACTGAAAAGGAGAGCTGGACAGACATGAACACAGAGAAAGTCTTTCCCTTTAAAAATCAAGCTAAAAATGAATCAGTAATTATAAAAGTAAGTCTGTGTAATGCATTTGATTATGATGCTGCAAAAAAATGTTCAGGCTTGAAGAACAAGGGTGTATAGAAACTAGACAGTGATATTTTTACGTTTGACTGCAGTATTATTTTCAAGAGAATAATTATTTTACAACTTTCCTTACCCCTCCAATTGCCTTTGGGCTGAAGCGCTGGAATGAAATGTAAACATTTTAAAATTTGGCCATTTGAGAAATGCAAGGAATCAAATCCAGGCAGGAACAAGTAAACCGTTCATGATAGAGGGACACAACCTGAGTTTCCGTAGTTTGTTTGCCAACTTCTGTTGGATACATCTACAAAAAAAATTGGGAACGGTGGAGTTAACCATCCAGACTGTACACAGGCAAACTGAGATGCAGAGGGTGTAGCTGGACATGGGTAAAAAGGCAGGCCAGTAATTCCCTGAAAGCTGCTTTAAACCCTATGCAGAGCAGGCAGGACACTGGTTACGGATGCACAAACCAAAGCACTTCAGAGTGGTAAGTTTTGCTCGCTAGACCCTTAACAGGCATAATCTGATGTAATTCTATTGAACTCAGTGGAGATATACGGATCTACAGCAGCAGACCAGTGACTTTACCTCCAGGCGACAGAGTATGGTTTGGGGGATCTGGGAGTCTAGGTGTTTCATTAAGCCAAGCTCCCTGACATTAAATC
The DNA here is from genome assembly GCA_013397275.1 of Burhinus bistriatus. NCBI lineage: Eukaryota > Metazoa > Chordata > Aves > Charadriiformes > Burhinidae > Burhinus > Burhinus bistriatus. The sequence goes on along the minus strand of VYXH01012646.1, from coordinate 234,194 downwards.
ACCAGGTTGAAAAGATCTGGGGTTTTTTATGCCATTAGTTAAAAACATGTGATTTTAGCCCTCATAGCTTGTATGTATGTTAAGAAATGAAAGTTATAAAAGCACATATGCCTGTAGCATATAAATAGTATATAAATATACAGCATATGATGTATCAGTATTTAATAAGCATTAATAGGAGATAGTAAAACCACGTGTGAATAATAGCTGTCCAGAAGTCATGAATTTATAAATATTACTCATAAGAAACCTGTATTACTCAGTACACCAAGAACTGTCCTATGCATATAAACTACATATGTTGGCAAGTAACTGAAATGTCTCAAAAGAAATAGTAGAAAAATATGTGTAGTGCAAAGATAGTAAAAGAAAAATAATTATAAACATAAGAAATAGTGAGGAAATGGTTTTAAGAAAAAGGAGTAGAGAAAGAAGGGAAGAGGACAGTGCAAATTATATAAGCTAAGGGAAGTCAAGCGAAACTGCATGAATAAATTTGGTAAATAGAACGTAGAAAAATTAAGCTGGCTAGTTCAATGACTACAGGTCAATGACGTGGTCAGGAACCATGTTACATAGCCTCTTCAATAAGTTTTTGAACTTCCACTGCATTTGCTAGGAGAAGAGGCAGAAAAGCATGATTAAACATAGAGGACAGCACAACATTACTGCTTTACAGTGATAACAGTTTTATATTTGCTTCTATGCACATGAAATTATGCCTGTTCAGATGACAAGATATCCATTCCCTTGATCATACAAATAGTTGTTCTTTATTTATATTGCAGTTTAAATTCCAAATGACATTTATTAGAGTAACAATAACGCAACTGAAATATTTTCCAAACTTCATTTATAATGCTTCAGTTAGAAAATTCTCAAATCACATTTTCCGTTTTTCACAGCTTGCATCATCTATCTAGCTTTTAGTTATGCAGGGATGTCAAGCTCCACCCTTGTTTTCAAATTTGTTTCCTACTACTGAATTTAAAGCATGAGTTCCTCAGTAATTCCTAAGCATAGAATCATGTATTGTATATTGCAGAATTTCAGATCACGTCCATTGCTCAAGTCTTCAAAGGCATCCAGCTCTCTCATAAATTCCAAGCTTTTTTACAGAGACAGTGCTTCCTATCTATGCCTGATTAGCTATTCCTTCAGCACACACTATTTGTGTCAAGAACATTAATGAAAATAACGTACAGCAAGTTTTTTAAGACCTCCTAAGGGTTCTTTAATTCATATAATGTATGTTCTTAAAGACTATAAATTATTGAAGTCAAGTTCTTTGGAATCTCTACTGAAAACCTCTTCCAGAAAGACATTTGCTGTTTCACCACTACATCTTATTACGTCCCTTTTCATTACACATTGATGGTCACTCTTCTAATCTTCAATGTTTCCAGCTTTGTCAATAATATCCTCTGTAATGCTACATTCATTTTTTTCACTGAAATTTAGTTAGGCTATCTCTACATCCTTTCCTTTGTCTAGAATTTTGTTTTCTTACCCATTTGTTTAGTCTGGCATAATCTAGATGGGGTAAATACATGTTGTATATTACACCAATCACATTCTACTTGCATCATCATAATTACTCATACCTTTAAAATCTCTTCTCATACCATTGAATACTATTGAAGACATACTNCCTCACCAATGCCGAGTAGAGGGGGAGAGTGGCCTCCCTTGACCTACTGGCCACACTCTTCCCTATGCAGCCCAGGATTCCATTGGCCTTCCTGGTGACAAGGGCACATTGCTGGCTCATGGATAACTTACTTTCTACCAGGACCCCCAGATCCTTCTCCTCAGAACTGCTTTCCAGCAGGTCCACCCCGAACCTATACTGGTGCCTAGCATTCTTCCTCCCCAGGTGCAGGACCCTACACTTGCGCTTCTTGAACCTCATTAGGTTCTTCTCTGCCCAGCACTCCAGCCTGTCCAGGTCACGCTGGATGGCAGCGCGGCCCTCTGGAGTGTCAGCCACCCCTCCCAGTTTGGTATCATCAGTGAACTTGCTGAGGATACACTCTGTCTACTCATCCAGGTCATTGATAAATATATTGAACAAGATTGGACTGAGTATTGGCCCCTGGGGACACCACTGCTTACAGGTCTCCAACTTGACACTGCTCCATTAGTCACAACCCTCTGAGTTCTGTTCTGTTTTGTTCTGTTCTCTAATCATGCTTTTCTGCCTCTTCTCCTAGCAAATGGACTTGCCAGATCATTGTCTTTCTTTATATCTTAGGAACCTCCTTTGTTATTTTCTAGTTACATTGTGCTAATCCCTCGTCAATATATTTTTTAGCCATTTTAGTCATTTTAATCTACCGTTTCATATTCCTGTTTTGAGAATTCTGGAAACAGATATTTTCCAGGCCTTGAAATTTGATTATTTTAAGCATTTCATTTTCTTTCTATGTCAGCTGAACCAAATAATTAACTTAGTTTCTTGGAACATATTTCATTTACTTCCAATCTCGGCTCTTACCACAGTGCACAAGCATCAATTTCCTTCTTTATTTCTGCATTGGAAGAAGCTTTTTCTGCTTGTGTGACTATCTCTTACAAGTGTTAATGCAGCTTGACTTTTGGCAATCCTACTTTATCCTTCCTGACCTTTAAGACAAAGTTTCTTGGCTGACTGGTCTTATTTTTTCCCATTTTTGTAGAGTCTCTGCTTCTTCCTAATATCCTTTTTGAGATGATTATGAAATTAAATGCGGAGACTTTCCCTACAAGTCATTTCCACCTCCCTCAGCATAAAGTAATAAGTAAAACTGGTCCAACTCACTTGCTAGGCTTGTGTAAGAAGTGAGTAAACATTACGTAGAACAATCATTGAGATATTTTTATTTTTATGATCTGCTATACCCTTTTCTTTCCATTTGATAGGCAAACAACACTAAAGATCACCTGCACTGTCCTCATTCTCCCATCTCAGCCAGTCATTATTCATCCAGTCTTGCTATGCCACTGTCCCAGTGTAAAAGGCTATCCTTGACAGTACCTTGTGACCATGTTCCTGAAAGGTCAAGCATCTTCTGAGTCCTAGTTCCACTCTGGTGCTAATATAAGTCCACACTTAAGTGCACGTATATCAGCAACTTTTTAGATTAAAGACTGTTGGAGGCCCCAGAAATGTAGAGGTAAGGGACTTTGACCGCTGCTGACACTACTTTTATCTTTTCAAGCAGTGACTGAAAAGGTAGTCTTTTCCTCCTGCTTGCATCCCTGACAGCATGGCAACATCTTTTTTGTATAAGGAACCAAAACTGAACACAGTATTCCAGATATAGTCTTACAAATAACAAATAGAGGAAAATGATCAACTGGTTGAACATAATCAACCTGCTGTATGTACCCTTGGCTAACAGAAATAATCTGTTAAAAAAATCACAGCAGAAATAAACTAAATAAAACAGACCCCACAAAGCCAGCATAAGGGGACACTGCTGCATCATATTCAACTTGTTGTCCACCAGAACTCTCAGCTCCTTTCCTACAGATTTACTCTACCAGTCAGTGCCCTGTCTGTATTTCTGCATGAGGTCATCATACCATATCATATCACATCATATCATATCAGGTGCAGGACACTGCATATGCCTTTGCTGAACGTCATGAGATTTCTGCTAGCTTGGTTCTCCAGCTGGTTGAGGTCCCCTCTGAATGGCAGCCCTACACTCCAGCATGCTGACCACCCTCCCAACTTGATGTAATCCATGAAATTGCTGAAGGTGCAATCCATTGTGCTGTCCAGATCATTAACAAAGATGTTAAATAGAATGAGCCCCAGCATTGACACCTAAGGAACGCCACTAGTAAAGAATTGCCAGTTGAACTTCACATACCACCTGTCATCACAATCCTTTGCGTTCAACAGACCAGCCACCTTGTAATCAATCTATCTGGTTAATATCTCTCCAGTTTGCTACATGGTTACTGTAGGAGTCCACGCTGAAAACCTTGCTGAAGTCAAGGTAAGTGATATCCACTGTTTAATCTGTAATATTTATGATACGTAATAAAGAAAAATAAAGAGAAAAAAAAAACAACCACAAAACAACCCTACATGAAAAACATTAAAAATGCAACATGAAACACCAATAAGCCAAGAATAAAAAGAACAAATTGATTATTGAACTCAGTGCTAAGGATTGCCTAGAAGCAATGAATATGAACTGGTAAAATGTATTCTGTGCAAGTAGGCTCTTCCACCTTCTTACCTCCACACATTTCCTTTAGCACACAAATATATACATATGCACACAGACAGGGTTCTTCCTTATAAAGGACAGTTCTAAAACCAAAAAATGATTCAGAGATGAATTTTAAATGACAACATTTGGACTCAAATTAGATTATCTTGAAATACTGCAGTTCTCCATTCATGAAGGAAGTTTACCTTAGTTTAATGGAAAACAAAGAAGCCTTTTTCAGAACGGACATTGTAACAGTTGTGAATTTTCAATCTATAATAAATCTGATACAGAATATTTGATAATAGGTCTATATGAATGATTATGAAATGCAGATAAGTGAAGGCTGGAGGCGTAAATGAAAAAGTTGCAAACAGTTGCACAACAGCAATGATAATTGACCTTATTCTACATACATTCTGTTTGTTTTTTTTCCTTTCAGAAACTGTGAATGTAGATTTTTAAGAAATCTCAGAATCCTGGTGTAGTTGCAGAAGACTGGAGAAAAAATGTGGCTGAAGGTGACCTAACAGACCACCAGTGTAAACAACCATTGTGACTGATCATCAATACATTACAGAAAGTCTGTTTGAGACTGTAATTTGAGCCAAAGGATGACTACACTGTAAAGATCTTTAAGATTTGGTAGGTATGATCAAAGAAAGTTTAAACAAGAATGGATAGCTCTCTAATCTGCAGAGTCTGTCTCTTCCAGAAGTCATAAATGTATGAATTGCTGAGCAAAGGTCTACAGTGTGTGTAATGCAGAAGGCCAAATGGGTGATCACAAATCCTTTCTCCTTTTAAACTTGTACATTCTTCCCTGAGTTATAATGGCTGGTCTATAAAACAGAAGAACTTCATTTTCTGGAATAATTTAAGGAAAGGAGTTTGGGTCTGTTGGGGGTGAGCGGGTATGGTGTTTCAGATTTCACCTGGCAATTCTCCTCAGAAGAAGTGTCATGGAGTATTTATATCTGCTATTAAACTTTGGCTTTTAGCAATTAAAGAAGATTCTCTAGTCTCCATTCTTTCTAAAGAAGAATTCCTTTTAGAAGCAATAAATATTCATGCTACAGTAAAAAGACCATTACATGGACTAGAACTCTGCTAGGCTGAGCATTGAAAGAAAAGTGTTGTTTCTCTCAAGGGGTAAAGTTTTTGCCCCCTGAGGGCTAATGATCAAACCTGTCATGTCATAGAATCATAGAATAATTTGGTTTGAAAGGGACCTTTAAAGGTCATCTAGTCCAACCCCCCTCCTGCAATGAGTAGGGGCATCTTCATCTAGATCAGGTTGCTCAGAGCTCTGTCCAACCCGACTTCAAATGTTTTCAGGGATGGGGCATCTACCACCTCTCTGGGCAACCTGTGCCAGTGTTTCACCACCCTTATTGGAAAAAACGTCTTCCTTGTATCAAATCTAAATCTACCTTCTTTCAGTTTAAAACCATCACCCCTTGTCCTATTACAACAGGCCCTGCTAAAAAGTTTGTCCCTGTCTGTCCTGTAGGCCCCTTTAAGTACTGAAAGGCCACTAGAAGGTCTCCCCGGAGCCTTCACTTCTCCAGGCTGAACAACACCAACTGTCTCAGCCTGTCCTTATAGGACAGGTGCTCCAGCCCTCTGATCATCTTCATTGCCCTCCTCTGGACCCACTCCAACAGGTCCACGTCTTTCCTGCGCTGAGGGCTCCAGAGCTGGACATGGTACTGCAGGTGGGGTCTCACCAGGATGGAGTAGAGGGGCAGAATCATATCCCTCGACCTGCTGGCCATATTTCTTTTGATGCAGCCCAGCATATCTTTGGCCTTCTGGGCTGTGACCACACATTGTTGGTTCATGTCCAGCTTTTCACCCACCAATTCCCCCAAGTCCTTCTCTACAGGGCCACTCTCAATCCCTTCATCCCCCTGCCTATATTGATACTGGGAGTTGCCCTGACCCAGGTGCAGGACCTTGCACTTGGCCTGTTGAACCTCATGAGGTTCACATGGGCCCACTTCTCATGGTTGCCCAGGTCCCTCTGGACATCATCTCATCCCTCAGGCATGTCAACCGCACCACTCAACTTGGTGTCATCTGCAAACCTGCTGAGGGTGCACTTGATCCTACTGTGTCATTGATGAAGATATTAACAGTACTGGTCCCAGTACTGACCCCTGAGGGACACAATTTGTCACCAATCTCCATCTGGATATTGAGCCATTGACCACTTCCCTCTGGATGCTACCATCCAACCAATTCCTCATCGACTGAACAGTTCACCCATCAAATCCATACCTCTCCAATTCAGAGAGAAAGGTGTTGTGGGGGACTGTGTTAAATGCCTTACAGAAGTCCAGATAGATGACAACCATAGCTCTTCCTTTGTCCACTGATGCAGTCAGTGGCCACTGTCATAGAAGGCCACGAGGTTGGTCAGGCAGGACTGTCCCTTGGTGAAGCCATGCTGGTTGTCTCCAATCATCTCCTTGTCCTTCATGTGCCTTAGCATATATTCTAGGAGGATGTCCTGTGATAATATCTCTTTCAGATAAGATTAATTTGCCTCACTACCAACAGGCAACCCAATTATTTGATATATTATTTCATTACAATATTCTAATGTATGGAGTCAGTGGATATTTTTTTATCCTTAGAATATGTCACTGGAAAAAAGAAACCTGATGAAATTTTAAAAAATCACAGCAGAAACAAACTAAATAAAAGAATGTTTCCCCTCTGCACAGACATCCTGTTTGGGAAAAATGATCAACAAAACTCCGGGCTGTTAAGACCAAAAAAAAATGACTTGTGCCCTTTGGCAGAGCTATCTTCCTACAACTTTATGTAACACAAAAAACCCACATATATGTTGGGCCAAATCCTCCCCTACCACAGTAAAACCCCTGGAACTGGAAAGTATCCACAAAAAACTCAGAGAACTCAGACAAGTGGCATGTTTGCCTGCTCCATGAACAAGCAAGAAATTCATCTAGTTAACAAGCAAGCTCAGGGGGACCATTTGCTGGCCAAATTTCACTCATTTGTAACCTTGACAAATTTGTCCACTCTTGGAATTTGTCCAAGAGCTATTTCATAAGGAGACTTTGCAGCCTATGGATTGCTCAGACCCTGCTCACTGCAACTGTTGTTTCAAGCAACTAATATTTACTATTGTGTTTCCTGGCCTGTGTGTCAGTTCAGAGAGAGACTGTTGTCTGTTTGGATGATCTCATATTTACGAGTTCTTAAAGCAGAAAATAACTCAGCTGCATCACAACCCTCACTGTTGTTTAGGAATTAATTTTCACTGCAAGCTCTGTTTCTATAAAAAATCATGTTGTGCAACTTTTCTCGAGCATAGATGGGAAAGACATAAAAAGTGGTGCAAAAATTAAGACTGTATAGCTACGTGGTCCACAGGGGAACTGTGCAGCCACTACTACATTGTGTGTCCAGCGGCAGCAGCACCACACCACCTTCCTTAATTCATCTTGAATCCATTTAAATCTATCTCATTAATCCAGTCTTGCAAGAATTCCTGTGGCAAAACTTATGAAAAATTTGAAATTAACCCTGATCTTATATGCTGGGAAAATACCAATTCCTATTCAGGTAAAATAAAGATTTACAGGGTATTCTAGGATTTATTTTTTTTTTTGGACAGACAGACAGTGTTAAAGTTTAATGATAGAAAACATCTTTGAGGGAAGAATGTCATGACTGTAAAGGCAGACAGAATATCTCAGAACCAGACTGAGCAAAGCTGTACCTTTGCTGCTCAGGAGGCAACCTTCTGCTCCTGGCAGCCTGCACCTTACAGCAACCAAGTATATAGCAGGAGTTCACACAGTTAGTGCACTTCGGTCTCATTACGTTCCTTCCGACAGCCCTGCCAAGCACATGCTGTAGTTGATGACGAAGCTGTCCCTGTCCTCCAGCCTTACCTGAACCTCTGCAGTCTACCTGTGGAGAGGAACAGATTCCCAAAGCTATTCCCCTGGCCTCTAGGATGTCCTTGATCTTAGAGTCTTCCAGGAAAATAACCAGCATGGTTCCATGTGACTGTATCACGTACAAAGCAATAAATAACAAAATTGAACAGAATCAGGTGTTGGGAGAAACAAAGATTTTATTGTGTGATCATGTCCTTACAGCCTAGAGCAGGGCATGTCAACCTATTCTGCACAGATGGGGAGCTTGTAACTACTGTGACTCAATGGGGCTTTGAGTATTGTATTTTTTTTACCTGTTAAGAGGCATAGAGAGAAAAACAACAAGACAAATGCTTGAAACTAAGAAAATCAGGGTGGATTTGAGCAGTTCAGGCACAAAAATTCAATTTTACCAGGAAACCAGAAGTTTGGAAGAAGAAATAGGAAAGGGTACATAGCTTGGTAGCACAGAATCACATGGCACAAGATAAAATAAAACATGTGTCTATGAAAGTGATGAACCTAATTCATCCTGTCAGAAAACGCTTAGAGCTAAAAATGGACAACCTAAAGATGGCAAAAAAAGTCAGAAAAACATTTTTTCTAAAGTACTAAAAAATAAAAGCAAAAAAGAATTCCATGGGATAGTTACCGTATGTCCAAACAACTGTAAAGAAAAGATACATGATTTCTGACAGTACAGCTCTACCTTCTAAAACAGGTAGCAGTTTAAGGATAGAGAACAAAGGAGTCAGTATTTTACAGTGGAGTCTGTTTTGCAGTGAATTTGGAGTATGCTGTTTTAGTAGAAATAAATTTGGGATTTTAATGGCATATTAGATTATATGAGGACCTGCCTGACGAAAGACATATAGGTCTTTGGCACTGCTTTGCAAAGAACTTGCTATAGGTGAATGCTTTGCAGGAATGGTGTCGTTCTGAAAGATGTTTTTTGGTTTGGTTTTCTTTTTTACTTTCTTCAAATACCAAACAATCTATCTATAGATTTTTGTCTTTAACCTCACACTAAAACTCAGAACCTCATGTGATCTATGTTTAGGCTCAAGAGTAGAAAGTATAAAGTCCAATTTTTGAATCACGTCTACAAACCGCAGCAGCTAGTAACCTCCATTTTGTAAATGACAATCCTAAAAGGCACAGTTATAATAGTCAGAGTGTATTTCCTACAATACAGTGTATTTTGACATCCCTATTATTTTCTGTCCTTTCATCACTCAATGTTTTTTAATGTTAACCCTTCTTTCCACTCTTCGTAATCTTACATTTTTTGGATGAAATCTCTGAGAAGAGAGTGAGCGTGACAGAAATACTGCATATACTACAGCTGTGCTTTAGGAAAGCTTAGTAGCTGAGGGCAGAACAACAAGTGAGCATTATGTGTTCCAGCAAGACCTTGGTCAGCCAGAAACACACAAGCCACCACAATGAGAGCCAGTGTAACCCTTAGGGTAGCCAGTGCCACCATAGACCACTCCACCTCTCCAGATCAGGGACCACAGAAGTGTTGTAGAAGTTAACATGAGGACAAAAAGTGCTTGTTTGCTTTTCTAGATGAGGGAACTCATTAATGGTTCTCTAAGTAACATGAAGATCATTAATGTTCTAGAGGATATCTGTTTNAGAAGGAGAAGGAGAAGGAGAAGGAGAAGGAGAAGGAGAAGGAGAAGGAGAAGGAGAAGGAGAAGGAAAGGTAAGTAAGGAAGAAAAAAAATATCTTTCTGACAGAATTCTGGCTAGATTTACCATACGCTTTCTACTTGGAGATTTACTGAAAGAATAATAAATTGTTTCTTGATTAAACAACTGTAGAATCTGGAAACTACATCAGGCATTAGCTTGACACAATATGTTACAAGTGAAAACCAAAACAAATTATGAGCCTCTTGACTCTATATAAATAAATAGGATATCATGAACTCCAAAAGTTAATAATGATTTACACCAGTCAATCAGCAGATGATAAGGGACTTTACACTAAATAGGAAGATAGATTACCTCTTTTACTTTCAGCCAACAGTTACATAGGAGCAAAGCACAAATTTCGGTTGTTCTAATGGGTATTGTATGTTTTGGACTGTTTTCATCATATCTCGTGGCTGAGAATACACAAAATATGGTACATGTCAAATGAAAGCTCAAATCCCAAAAAATATATTATAATGCACTCGTCCTCTTTTTCAAGCCAGCTTCATTTTCTCAGCTAAAATTTGAACAATTAAATTTGTGAACTTCAATTCCGTAAGGCAAACAATCTTTGGTTTAAAACTTACATAATACTGGCTTCTGCCAGAACTCTACTGAAAATGTAGACTCTCATGTTTCATACAGGCTACAAGCTAGCATTTGTGTATTCTGTTGGTTTAGGGAAATGGCAACAGTCTGATGTGAGCAATGTCGTCATTGCTTTCAAGTTGGTTTCAAATATTTTCCAAGCTGCTTTCAGATTTTATAGAAACACTGGACAAAGACAAAGACTGCATTTCAAATTTTATGTTTAAACATATGTGACTGCTGAAAAGGCTGGCAGATATTACTTCTTAGTAAACAGCCTATCATTAACTGAAGTTGTTAAACTTCCTTTCCTAAGCAAGAATTTCTTCTAGTTTGGATTTTAATTTGTGATTACCATTATTTGGCTGTTGCAGTTCCACCAACGTTAACATGATTTCCCAAAGTTCTGAAAATTGTAGTAAACTTCCTCTTCCTTTTTTACCTTATCAGGATATTTCATTGACCATTGGCCCAGAAGTACCAGATTCCTGGTGCCACTTCATTTGCACACACAATGCAGGTAAGCCAGCAAAAATCACATAACTGATAAATTTCCCTCTGGAGCAAGGGTAAAATTGTGCTGCATCACTAAGCTTGGCAAGGGGATTTTCTGGAAGTCAAACAGCTTATTGCCTCTTGAGAAATCCCTGTATGCCTTCTATATGGTGTAGGACTGGCCTGAACGTCGGTGTTGCTGCAGAACATTGTAGAACAGATAACATCGGGGTATGATGCTTATTCTTGTTTAAATCAGTCTCAGATTTTCTATTCACTGACAAGTCTATGTGCATGGAGGCATGGGATGAATTGTATCCAAAGAATATTTATGCTTCAAACTTCTTACTAAAAATCCAAACTCTATAATAACAAAAAAATAGTTGCATGACCAACATATAAAAATTCATATTCATTGTGTGTTGGTTATCCAGTAAAAAGTATTTGAAAACCCAGAGAAGTCACTTTTTAAAAACCTTGCTTTCAAAGAGTGCTAAAAAGGTTCAGAAAGCTACTGTAGTAAGCAAGTCTTTGGAGGAATAGCGGAGTGCACTAGTGCCATGCTAAGGTTGAAGAGTGATTGCTTTTGCAGTCTCTCCTTTTACCAATTTTGTTTTTTACATAAATGTGACAGAAAATTCTTCCAGTTCCTTATGAATGGTTCTGTAATAAAAATTCTTGTTCTCCCAAAATATGCCCTTCATGGAAACTCACTTCAGAAAAGTTACAGAAGTTTTTTTTTTTTTTTTAAATTAGCCTTGTGCTGACACTACCTTTTCATTTAGTGATGCCAAGACTCTGAACAATGGGTGTATTGATGTAAGCTGTGCTACTCACAACAGTGTTAAAGTTCTCCGTTGCTTCAAACTGTTGACATATTTTATGTGGAGGCAAAGTGAGTAGAAAGTGCTGTCAAATCAGAGTGATTTATACATTTCTACAGGTGTAGATGATTTAACAGATCCTTATCATCAAAAACTAATGGTTATTGAGGTACAGAATGTGAAAAATCAAATAGATCTGAAGTTACTAAGCTTTGTAACATGGGCCAGTATGAAAGTACTCCAGCTACTTCAAAGTCATATATATAATATCTGTTTTTTGAAGAAAACAAGGCCAAAAGCTGCAGCTGGCTTGTAGTTCAGTGTGTGTTTTGAGAAAGTCCCAATTCATATATGAAACCAGCTACAGCAGTCATTCCTGCAGGGCTGCAGGCAAGAAGAAAGAGAAGATGCAAAGAGAAGCAGCTGCCAGTGAGTGATTCAAGAGCTAAGGTATGTTCTCCACCATTAAGAAAGAGATAGTGGAACCAGGCAACACCGTGCCATATACTCTCTTGCGCTTCACAAGGAGGCATGTTGTGCACAGACTATTATAAGTTTTGAAAGTAAAAAATTGATGTAATTCCCTAGATCTTGAGAAATCCCCAATGTAATCAAAAACTATAAACTTCTAAAAGAATGAGACTAGCTGGTTTTACCATTTAACTTTCCATCCGTTGCTCTTTCTCAACAAGAACTTCAGCCTTGTAACTTCTATTTTTCTTCATTGTGACATTGACATTCTCTGCTGACCAGGTAAGACAGTCTTCCTTTTCACTGCTGTCTTGTCTGATGCGTACTGGCAATGGAGGTGGATGTGGTAAGAAGACCTAAATAGGGAATCTGGGAGAGGGTGGTGTTATTTTGAGGTAGCCTCTTCTCTTTAGAGCTGGTCTTTGTATATGCTTGCCCAGGAAATCGGTTTTACATGTCATGAATAAATGAGCTATAGGAACAGACGTAAGTCCTCTGCTTCAACACTTTATACAGTGGTGATGTTATGCTTACATAAACTGAAAGCACAGGTCTAAGTTTTTATGTACATATGTACATTTTCTATGTATTATCTATATACGTACATACATAAAAAAGCCAAAACCTTCCTTTGTACGCCAAGGTATTTAGGTAACCAGTTTTGATGGCTGTACAAGTGAAGAGGTTTTAACATAGAGGAAAGCTGTAAATGGCAAATGAAAGGTTGTTTCTGAGAAGTCTCAGAATACATGGAGTTAATGCTGTATAAAAATGGGGAGGTGTGCCTTAGTTTAAGTTTTTCACTGTCACAGAGATGATGTTAATATTGGGCTGTAGCTGTCATAATGTTCTCTTCTAGGTGATGTACACTACCTACAAAGAATTGCTGTATGTGCTAAAAGCAAATCAAGTCATGCTGCAAAGGTAGCAGATGTTTATTACACTGGTATGCATGTGTCTTCAATGCATGGATTTCATATGTTAGATGTCATTGAAGTTATCATCATGTAATGAGTTTTCAACTACAAATAAAATAGGAGTAGAGATTCAGTATGAGAATCAGACCTTTACAGTTACAAAAGTGACTTGGTAATTCTTTCAAAGGGAGAGGTCTATGAAACTAGTGAGAATGTCTAAAATTGTTCTTTGTGTTTCATCTAATGCTTCCACTAGTGTGAATTTCTCAAAATAATAATACACGATTTTCAATTGTTTTGATGTTCCTTTTTTTAAAAGGTGTTACTTCATATGAAAGATTTTTAATTTGGGTTAAAATGCTTGTTTTTAACATTTTCTCATATTCCCATGTAAAAATACAAAAACTTATTCACGGTTAAACTTCTTATTTAACATTTGATCTCATACAGCTTCTTGGAGTGTACTTTTGTTATTTCCAACGCAACCTATTGGCTTTCTTTGAAATCAGAAATAAGGTTTTGATTATAGTATTTGTATAGCCAATTATAACATAAATCCAAGCCCAAAAGGCCATATAAATTTAGGAAACGGAGTTTACTTTCTCACCTTATAGTTTCTGCTTCAACATATCACCATTTTTATTGTTTCATATGACATAGAGCCAAAATAAGTGAAGTATATTACGATGAGAGTGGACTGAAAATAGATTTGACCATTTAAACCAAAAACAGTTACATATACCTTGCTCTTAATTTTTGTATAGTGATAATTTTGGGATGGTTTTGGTTTATTTGAGTTGCTTTTTCTTGAATCTTTTTAGTCTATACATAAAATATTTGCCAAAAGTATGTTTCAAATAATGTATCACATCTTTACATGGCACATACCTAGTGATATCAGTAGAAACATAAAAATGAAAGAAATCTAAAATTTAAAAACATCCAGAATTTCACTGTTGGTTTTTCCAATGTATCCACTGATGATGGATATAGAATACAACTGGACAGAAGATTTTGGATTTATTACTTGTAGTTATTTGGATCTATTTATTCAAGTTCAAACAGAGCTCTAGACACACACACACAATGGATTATAACTATATTACAAATCACCAACACTGACAATATGAGCCAAGATACAAATTACAGTCAGCTGAATATTTATGAAAATATCGAGGAGAAGACAAAACACTTGTGAAGAGGACTCATAGTTATTATCCTTGATATGTTTTATGTCAAAAGGGAAGCATTTTTAGAATAAAGGTATATTCATATCTCCCATTTAAATAATCAACACATAACTAAATGTCTGCTCTTTTCATCTTCCATGGTAGAGTTTTTCATAGGCTACACAGGATCTGTGAGATAGAAAGGATGTAAAGCATAGTATGACAGAAACATTAAAGCTAGAGAAGACTTCAGCTGCTTCTGCCTGTCAGTAGTAGGTTGTTGTTCTTTTGAAGGCCTCCAATTATATATTTCACAATCTCCCCAGGGAATCTGTTCCAGAGCTTGGCTAACCTCAATGTTAGAAAGCGTTTTCTAATGTCTAGGCTGGTTTTCTGCAATTTAGCTTATAACCTTCCACTGTAACTCTGAAGAACAGTGGTTTCTCTTCTTTGCAAATGTTGCAAGGCTATAATTGTGTCCCCTTTCAGCTTTTTCTTCCCTAGGTTGGCAAGACTTGGTTTTTAAGTTCTGCCTCACATCATAACTTCTTGAGTCCTGTCTTGGCTCCGACACTCTACCAGACTGCTTCCAACTGAACTGAATCTTTCCTAGGTTGCAGCACCCCAAACTTGATGCATGACCCCAGTCAAGTTTTCCAGTGCAAAGTAGATCTTAGGGGTCACTTTAGGAACCTTTCAGGTTCTGATCTTTTTTGTTATCTCAGTATTTTCTTACATCTGCATGTCATTGTAGACATTAGGTTAGCATGTGGTCCACTTTATCCCTCAGACTGCTTCCTGAAGGCCTATTGTCCTGCCAGGTTCCCAATGCAGCATGTACTTTGTTCATTATTCCTATTTAAATGTAGATCACTTTCTTCCTGAGAGTTCTTTCAGAACCACAGGATGATAATAAGCAGGATATGCTGACTTACATATTCTGTGTTCAAGACAGAATATGAAGAATGTGCTCAAAGGATGTGCTCAAACACTCTCATTCTCTAAATGTCTTTGAATGACTCTGAATGTGTTTGAATGTCTTTCTCTGAAAGTGTCTCGACTTCTCATTCCTCTGAATGTCTCTTGGTATATAGTACTTGGTCTCCTGGTCCTAGTGCTGTGTTGGTATTGTCTTCCTTCATAATTTCATTTATTCTCCACTTCCTATATATTTTCTTGTTATGTTTCAGATCATCTGTATGTTTATGATTCAGGCAGTTTAGTATTGAAACAGTTTGTGTGTCAAAATCAATACATAAGTTTCATCCTGACAGAAGCTAAGCTCCAGAACAGAGGTGTAAAGATGATCTCCTTCCTAAAAGGCTCATTCTGCATAATTTACTTTTTTTCAGATAGTATGAAGTATACGCATCACCACATGCATTGCAACATCCAGTCTTTAAGTGAAGCAGGTATAAAGCTCTAAAGGAAGGTCTGCGTATGAAAGAGAACAGCCAGCCAAAAGTGCTCACAAACATCCCTTTCTATCTGGAGCTCCAGAAGCCCTGGGGAAATTCACAGAACCGTTGCCAATCTTAAGTGTAACCAGCATATCTGACAGTCACAGAATGTGCCTTTATTCTCAGTTTCCTTGAAACCTTCAAGAAGAATTTTTATTTAATTAGCAGTCATCTGAAATGTCATACAAAGTAAATTTATCATGGTAAATATTAAATGATCCTTGTATTTTCTAGAACGTTATGAAAAATAAGTTTTCATAAATGGTCACCTCCTCAGTGAAAGGTGATGCAGCTAATCAACAAAGGGATTAAGGCTGGAAGACACTAGGCCAGATGGAAAGACAAGGTAAATTTAAGTGTAATGAAAGTGGCTGCTCAAATCTGATGCCCTCATCATGCTGACTTCATAGGTAAAAAAGATCATTTGAGAAGGAGTATAAGAAATAATTAAAAGTAATTTCCCTTAAAGACTGAGGTTCCTCAGTAAGCAGAGTTGGTCAAATTTTAAGTTCCACTGCCCTTCCCTTATCCCTTTCTTTTAGAAATTACTGATCCTGTTCACTTTCTCACTTAAAAGTGACGCCACACACACATACACACACAGACACACACACACACTTTACACTTACAGTACTTTTGGCATTTTTCAACTACAAACAAACAGCACTTAATGATATCAGTTGGTGATATGGATCTCAGACCTTACAGTACCTGTATTTCATATGCAATTAAATATTAAGAAGATATATACCCAGATTCATTACTACCGTGACGTTATTTATTTCAGCACAGTTAGACTATAAGTGGGTGAAGTTCAAATGACCATTACTGAAGTTATTCAAACTAAGCTCTAAGACAGGCCTGTTCCTATATTGAATCTCTACAGTTCAAGCAAGTTTTTATGAAAGGGTTTGAATTTATAAAATCAAAATTAAAACTAGTTATGGGCATGATTCAGATACTGATTTAGAGAAACTGCCAAGGCTTAGGAGAGTTAAGGTTCTTTCTAGTCAAAGACCATAGTTTTGTTTCATCTCTTTTCCTGATAGCACCAATATAGCTAACTCATTATTCAAGCAAAAAGCATATTGGGCAAAACTTTCCAGAGATATATCCATTTCAAGTCTGTTTTTATTAGAGCTTAATCAAGTATCTCCAAGTATTACTCTTTATTTCTTGCCTTTATGCTCCTTATTTTTTCCAAAAATATATATTTAAAAAAATACATTCAACATCAATATTTTCCAGTATGTGTAGACAACATTTGACCACATTTACATGACCTCTAAAATTTTGATTTCCTATGAAAGTTTATATGGGGAATTCATAAATCTTTAATCTGCCCAAAAACACTCCAGCTATACTAGGTCCAAAGAAAATGTAACGCTATAACCTAATATGGGTTCCAAAGTCCAAGTACAAGGTAGGGCAGTTATCGTAGTTCGGAAGTAGTGAACTGAGTGCATCCAGAGTTTAAGAGGCATGCACACAAAAACCTTAGAAAAGGGCAGTTTGTAACTGATTTCACAGCTTGGATGGAGCCACTGTGAAAAGATGATCTGAACAGAACTAGGGCCAAAACAGAGATGTTACTGTGACAGGAAAAGCAACTAAACAACTAAAAAGAATGTCCTGAGACAGCTATGAATCTGTATCGTAGAATCCAAAGAAAATATCACTAGTGCTACTAAAATTTTAAAAACATATAGGATTATTTTTTTTTTATCAGAAGGCAGACTTCCCTAGAAATGGACAGTTTATGAAAAAGACAGAACTTAGATAAAGATGTGGAAACACAGTGCCCTGAAAATTAGACAAAATGTGAATTTGATTTCTCAAACAGAAACAGGGCACTAATTAAAGATGTCATTCTACCTAAGCTCTTCTAACCTGATATTCAAATACAGTTAAAATTTTAGCCAGCCTGGATGCCCCTCAGAATTCAGTGACATACTTTGTCCTGTGTCTGAGAAGTACTTTAATCATATTTTCTGTCATTAAAATATTACCGACATCAATGTAATTACCACTAAAAGGAAAAACAAAAAGCATGCTGAAAGGTGTACAGAATTTTTTTACATACCTGAATCAGTGGGAGCACAAACTGTGAAGTACATGCTTTAGAATTTTTGTCCTGGGAGAATGTCTGAGGGATCAAAGTATGGATTTTTCTAAATTACGAGGAAAAAGAAAAACAGAAAGTTATAGAGTAGAAACACAATTTCTTAAAAAACTCAAGTAAACTCATTTTTTTTAAATCACACTTCCAAGATCTTGCTTCTAATTATTTCAAAATCAAAGTAAAAATAGCTAAAATTTTCTTTTAATAGAAAAATATGCCAAAACTTAACAAAAAAACCCTACTTGAAAATCCCTCACACTGGCAAAAACTCTAGGTTTTGTGTGACTACCACATCTCAAGATTTCCTTCTGCATTCCTGATGCTTTCCAAAAAAGATGTGGGCCAGTACTTGCTGCCAGATACTTTCTTCACAAATATATGGTACTACTTTACTATGGGCTCTTGAAATTTAGGGCAAGCATGGTCTTCAGACTCCTGAAGACCCCTAATCTGTGTGGTGTGTGCAGGAGCACTCAGAACAAGAGGAGTGGCCATAAGTCTAGAATTTCATAAAGAGTGGAGTGATACTCAAGTTGCTGAAAGCCAGCTTAACTGTTAGAAAATGCAAAGATTGAAAAAATACTTATTATATCTTTTTACAAGTAAAGATTAAAGTACTTCGTAAATGAGAAGAGATACTGAAGAAAGAACAAAAAATAAAGCAGTGAAAATCAAGACTATACTTGATAACAAAGATCTTCCTTAGATGCATCACAAACATCTAAGACCTTTCCTAGTTGGTGCGCTGTACTTCACTCTCCACCATGGCTGGCATGGCTTGGAAACTTCTTAGAAATGCCTGTCTGCTCCTTCTATTAGCTCTTCCCTTTTCTTCCTCATCCCAGGAGAAAAAAAGGCTTTGTACTTTTTCTGTACATGTGCCTACTGAAGCCAGAATATCCACTATTGTTTTTAACTACCCCCTGCAAAATCACTCCCAATGACATGTTGGTAGGTTAGTAGGACATCTCACAGTAGCATGGACAATAAATCTTTTCTTCCCTTTTTCTTCTCAAGGTTTCTTCATTAGCATTGCATTTTTGTTTTTATTCACACATTTTCTGATCTGTGCATTATAACCTCCTAAAGCCATAGCAGTAAATCTTCATAAATCTTGTATGTTTAGAATCAGCTGCCTTGGTGGGCTCATAACATCCACTCCAGTTTAAGCTTCATATGAAAAAAAATGAACACAGTACCACACACTGTGAACAGGGGATGGGTGCTTTGTTGGATGAGTTACATCAACCCTCACACTGTTAGTCATAAGGGAATTTATTATGGAGAGTATGTGACAACAAACCTTTCCTTAGATCTTTCACCTCCATTCAAATCCATTTAAAAATAAGAAACGTGATCTAATTGTAAAAAATAAGAAACGTGATCTAATTCTAAAAGGTTTATCATTTTGGTTCATCATTTTAGTCAACACTCATCATCATGCTTGAAAAGTTATCCAGCAGCAAAGGTTGAGCTATCTGAACCTTATACTTTCAGGTTCATATGAGTGTCAGACCAATATAATTTTTCACTTTATTGGTGAAGTTCTATGTAGAGTTTCAGCGTTATGAGCTTTTAACCATAGCAGTCAGCCCACCTTCAGTTAACCACCTTCTGTTAGAGTTTGGCAGCTAAGCTCTCTAAAGATCTCTGTGCACTCTGCATACTCCAAACCCCAGAGCTTTCCTGATCTTTCCTTTTCTTGGAAAGGGAGACCCTCTGGTGATGGATAGAGGAACTGAAAATAGTGAGATTTGCTCATGAGTTTGAATGTTCTCCCTACGGCCAGGTAAGAGGAGAAATCAGGCTGACCATCATACTGGGGTTGTGAAAAGTTGGTTGCCATCAGGCACAGAAAAAGTGCAGGAATTAGAGGAAAATGAGTATGTAAAGTAATGATTCAGCCCATTTTTTAACCTACATATTAGTCACATAGAGCTTAATTTCTTGTATTTCCTAGCTTTTTTTTGCTCCTGGCTTTTGAAACTGTAGTATTGTCTTAGCATCTTTTCTTCATATGTTTTAAAAATATAGCACAAACTGTTCTGAACTTACATTAGTCAGACAAAATTGGCTGAGCATGAGTGGACTGTGATTTTGCGGTAGCTCAGTGGCATAGTGTTTACACATGGACATAGGCTAATGAAAACATATACTGCATGAGACAGGAAAAGGCTGAAAATGAGAAGGGGAGAACACTTAACTAAGCTGTGAATTTTTTGCATCTGTTGAACTACTTCCCGACACATACTAAGTAAATGAACCAGCATACTGCATGGATCAGCAGTGGCTCATCTGCAGCTGTGTATATCTGGCACGTGTCTGCTGGGGCTGCTGTTCCTGGCAGAGGTGCTGCTACTATAGCTATTGCCATTACTGTAGCTATGAGTGCTTCCTGCATCTCTTTGGCAAATTGAGATATTCCAGAAGTATATGCTGTTACATCAAACTTATTAGAGATCAGTCTCAATGGAAAAGGATAAAGAATAAGGTGGAAGAAAAGTGTGGAATTAATAGTTTGTAAATTTGACAATTTACATTGTAGTATCTCAAATCCACACTCCCAACATTGTTTGATGTATTGTGGGTTTGGTAGGATTATTTTGGTTCTGCTCCCAAAATACACAGTAGGTCACAGTGACATCATGGCACAGTGGTCCCCGTTAATCATTCTCTGACTCTGGTATCTGAAAAGCTCTGTAATGTTCTCCTATTAGTTTCAAACTCTCTCTCCACAAGTTTTATAGATAGTTCATATTCATTCAAACAAGTGTACTTGCTAAGACTTGGGTTACAATCTTTACATTAACCAGAGCTGTAGCCATCTCTCCCCTCTTTGTAGGACTGAGTGGTGCATTTGTGCCTCTACACACATGATATGGTACCAGGCTCCTCACTGCATAGTTCCTACTATCACATTCCGGGTGGATCTCCCCAAATACCATTTTCTTTCATTCACCTGACTCATTCACAGCAGGTTATCCAACAATGAGCTAAAAGCACATGATGTTAGTCCTGCCACAGGTTTTCCGTGCAACCTAATTAATCTATGTATCTCAATTTTCTTCTTTTTGATCAGACTTGCCTCATTCCATCTGCCTACTGTTGGTCATAGAAGATTCCTTCTTTAAGTGCTCTTGGAGATCAGCCAAAAGAAAACCTCGTGAAAATGCAGAAATGCGTTCATATGGTGAGGATAAGCCAATGTATAGCATTCATGCTTTTCCTGGCAAAAATAAACTCAGGTGGTTCAAATCTGGGTGCCCCCTCCAACTGCTGAAATTAACAGCATGTTGTGCAGAAAACTGTTCACTCTCAGAGTGGTAAGACCCATGTTTATAGCTGATGCCAAGGAACGGTATGCAGAGAGGCTCTTGCTTATCCTTATTGCTATAACAACCAAGACCAGCCAACTTTGTTACTTGCCCCGTTGGAGGGTCGGAAATGGAAAAGCGTAGAGGGGTCGCACCTGCGGGGAGGAGCGGACAGGACAGGTGACCCAAAACTGACCAACAGGGTATTCCATCCCATCTGCCTCATGCTCAGTATAAAAGCTGAGGGATCAAAGGGTCAGCCCTCTTTCTTCAATGGCCGGCATCCAAGGAGGACTCTGTCTCTGCGTCTACCTTTGATCCCAAGCCTGAATCCAGATCCGGAATCCAGTTCCTGTCTGTCACTGAGTCCAGTCTGGGACTTCCCCACCGCCTGCTGGTGACGTGATTGTCATCCTGGGAGCTTGATACGGTTTTGTACATATTTCATTATTTTCTTTTCATTTTTTTGTTATTAATATTTCATTAAAGTAGTTTAGTTCCTTCTAAACTCTTAAGTCTCTCTTTTTCTCTCTCTCTCTTGCCTCCCTTTGGGAGCGGAGTAAGAGAGAGCGAGCATCTGTCGTTCCACCGGACTGGGCCAATCTGGCCCAAACCATGACAAGGTGCATCTTTAGAGAAGCCACAGTTACCTAAAATGAGAACAGCATGAACAAGAAATAGTCCTCCATAGAGGAAAGCTGGGTTATTTTTTCACATCATAAGTTCACAGTTACCTGTTTTTTGAGAGATTGAACACTGTTAATGTATTTCAGCACTCTTAGTTGCAGTGAGTGTAGTAAAATGTTTACTGCAAAGTATTACGTGTGGATCCATATTGATACATATGGTTCTTCATAGCTGGAAGACTGAAAGGACAGTAGCATCCAAGAATTACAAAAAGTGAGGTCTTTTCATAAGTTCTGATGAAGGTGACTACATGTATCCTGTTGAATTCTGTACTGCAATCCTCTGTGCAATAATGAAAAGGAATCTGAAAAGGGCTACATTGTTTATCCCTGAATCATGTTATTCTTTCCCTCTACTGAGAATCATCATTTTCTTTTGCATTGTTACAACAAAATATTTTAAGAGTAACTAATAAGGAACATGTTTATACAAACAGATTGGTAACAGTTATGAATGTTAAAGTATAAAAGATTTATGTAAACCACAAAAATGGTAATACAATCATGCATATCAGTTCCTCTACGTAAATCTTAGTCCAAACAGTTGAGGTATTCAGAGTATACTGAGTTTGTATTATTACTGTTTCAGGCAGTAACGCAGACAGCTGAAACTGCAGAGGTATCTATGGCCAAATATAACTCACTTAATAAAAAGAGAAAGGGAGTCAAAAATTCTTTAGGCTACCAGTGAAACTTAGTAACAAACTGCAATGGGCAATCAGCAATGAAAACCTATTCTGAATGAAATATTCATGTGCATCAGGGAATGAAAACTGGCTTTTCATGTCTGTAAGGTCATCTGGTGTTTTGAAAAATTAGGGGGAAAAAATGAGTTAAAATTCAACATACATAAAAAAGGATGCATAGCACACTGTAGCAAATTAACGTTCAGTATTAATGGGATCCAAGTCCAAGTAGGCTCCCTCTGTAGCTAATAACGAAAGAACATTCCTGTAAAGGGTGACAGAGTGAGACTAACATAGCTCCTTTCTTGCCACAGACTACAGATAAAGGGTAAAAAGTCTCACTTGACAAAAGTAAATCTTTGTGAATACCCTCCAAGACTACTGTCTTACACTAGCAAACTTACCTTTGCTGTCACTTTTTATGCTGTGCCTATATTTTTATATAACACTGAAATCAATTTGTGGTAATTTCTCTTAATCCTCTGAGTATCCTTATAATCCTCTAAGCAGGGTCTGTCTACATTCTCTGGTAGAGTCTCTGGCCCAACAGCTCTTTCTCTGTGTCAGCTCTTGTTGAAACCTCTAAGGAGTACTGAAGTATTAATAAATAAAACAACAAAAGTATCATCATTCTGTTTTCAATTACAGTTACCACTTAAATCTTTGACTGGTTCCTGACAGCCAAAATCAGAATGAACAGGAGCATACAACAGTTAGAGGCATTTCTGCAGAAAGATATTCCTCTTTATAACTAAACAAGCTGTCCCTTAGCTTCAGCTGGTATTTTTATTGACTGGATAGGACAATGCCTCCCAGAGTGTTAGTCTTGATTGCCCTCTTCAGAAAATTAATATCTCTCAACTTTCTCCAACATTGCTCAAGGGTTACCTACACCATCTCTGTTTCCTTTGCAATTGCAATGTAGCCCCCATAAATGGACACCAAATGGTAGGACAGGATAGAGGAAAAGACATTAGAGTAGGTCCTATATTATAATCCAACTCTTACATTACAACAGCTGCTTAACACAGGTTCCGGCTCTTTGCTTTTAATACTTTTTTCATTCACTCTGAGAGTGGCACAAGGGCAACAAGTGTGTGACACATTGGAACTACACGGTTTATTCAATTAGTTTATAGTTCCACTATGGCCTCTGGCTAAACTACATCATGCTATGGATCAGTACTCACTTTAATCTACAGCAAATAACTGTTAGAAAAAGTTACCCCACCTATTGTCTGGACTAAAGGCAGTATCACAGTTGTAGTATATTACAGATGTCAGCATTGGGAAAGGATAGACCACAGCTGGGTATCATTGGAGCTTCTGAATTCCGTTGTGAAAATAAATCATGTTCATGGTCTTCACAATATAGAAATAAGCCTGCCAAGGTACTATTGTGATGCACATCCTTGAAGTATGATGCACATTTTGATATCACTGTATGCTATGGGCGGTCAGCCTGTTAGTTAAAAATCAGAGAGGGAGCCAGAAATACTGTACCACACCCTAAAGTCAAGACAACACAACCACAAACATGCCCCAGAAGACCTTTAGTTAATTTGTTCTCTTTCCTCCCACTTCAAAATCAAACCCATCTTTCCCATCAGGCAGACCTCCAGAATTTGTATACAGAAATCATTTCTATATGCATTTCTTTGACTTTGTGGCTTAAATAATCTCCTTTCATCCATTCAGTTCTGTGTATCAATGCCCCATATGCAAAATGGAGATACTATCATCTCTCCGAATCACACAGCAGATATTAAGATGACTGGTTATAGCATACATGAACTTTCAGTGGCAGATGTAAAGACAAAAGAGAATATGGCAAACCAACCACATGTATCAGATCCAGACAGCCCTACCTCAAATCCCTACTCTTCAGACCTGCGGCACATATAACAGTTTTGTTTAACGAGAAAAATAAAATGTGAAAGGAAATTACTAACATTTGAACTGACTTTCTCAGTCGACATTATATCTCTCATCCTTTGGCTGTGCTGTTTAATATGTCCATATGCATTGGCCATTTCCCAAGGGTTTGGAAACCATCTGATGCAATGCTCAGCTAAACTTTGGCTTTTAAGCAAACCAAAAGACAATTTCTTCCAAAAGTAAGGAAACTAATAAAAACATCAGACAAGTCAAACACCCAAAAATATGCTGGACAGCTAGACAACTGTATTAGTTAATGGCTTGCAGATACCAAGGTAATACGTTAATTTGCAGGTTGCTCAAGCTTACCTTCTCCTGTGTATATGATATGTGAATAGGCCTCAGAAGCAGTGTGTACCAGCATATTTTAGGCTTTCCAAAACAAGCTTCTCCTGTGCAGTTTGTTTGAAATCCAGAGTCTGAGGCCCTTTTCCTCTCTTTTTCCACTGTACAAGACAACAGAAATTGGGTTCCAGACCAGAAAAATTTCAAGCAGCAAAAAAGATGGCAATGACAGAACCAGACAATACCCATGTCCAACAAATTATTTTTCTAGTCCAGCAGGAAAAACTAACAGGAAGGTTCTTGGCCAGAAGTATGAAGTTTGACCTACATTGGATTTTCCCCCTTGCTTTTCTGTCTTCATCTGAAGCATGGTGGGATATTCCATCATTTCCAAATCAAGACTGAGTTCTTAGATCGTTATCTAAGTTATTTAAGATGTTTTGAGTAGACATCAGGGTTTTGCTCTTGATTTGTACAACTTCTAATAAAATGAGTTTCAATCAGTGTCTGTGCTACTAGGAACAAATATAGTCACAAAGAAATGAAACAAATAACAATACCACATGGGTAAATGATACTTGGAATTGGAGACCCATTAAAGAGATGAACTGAAACTAAAGATCCTTTTAAAGACAGTGAAAGCCTTGCTATCAAATGTGATGCCATGGGGATATCATCCTTTATGGTTTGAGAAACCCACAACAATTTATTGTTGTTTAGACAATTATTCTATCACCTGATGACCCCTCCCCACCCGGGAACAGGAGTCGGAGAAAAAACAAGGAAAGCCGGGGGTTGAATATAAACAGATTTAATAGAATAAGACTAGACAATTAACATTAATAACACTAAAGAATCAATATTTATCCCAATACCAACAGAAAATATACAAGGATTATATTCAGCCAATTCTATGAGTAGGAAGCTGTGCATTCCCAGCAGCGGACAGCGAATGTCAGACACTGTCGGCACCACAGCTCCAGGAGGAAGGGAAGGCCTCAGGGCTCTGGCACCAGGGCAAAGAAGTTCTCTGCATCACAGCCATTAAGGGAGAGAGAGCACTTTGCAGCATACTTTCTAATTTATATTGAATGTGATGTTCATGGTATAAAACAATCCAGTTGGCCAGCTTGGGTCAGGTGCTCAGGTCTCGCTCCGCCACATCCCTGCACCTGGCAAGCTCGAAAAACACTGATACCTTGAAACCCACACATGATAGCTGGCTATAAAGTAAATATTTTCACAAATCCAGACACTAGAGTCTTCTAAAAGTGCAGTTTTCCCAAGTGTTAGAAGAGAAATCAGGCCTGTGTCACTCAAACCAGGACACATCCATAATGTTAACCAACAATAAGACAGTTACTGCAATTACAGAAAGAAATCTAAACCATTCATGTAGGTCAAAGTCCAACAGTTTATTTCTTACTTACAAAAGATTACATGATACAGTGCTGTTTAGGAATATTATTTTGTTGAAAATGAACGTACACTGTACTTTAAGTAAATATAAAATAATACACATAAATCACTAGGATGAAATCACAACTCTGAAAATATAGATGTAACTTCCAGATCTAAAAGTTGAATAAAGATTCATCACAAGCAGATTAGCCAGGTCTGTCAAATCAATTTACAACTCAACAATACTAACAGATACAGATGTTTTTTATTTCTGAAATATTAATCTTGTAGACACTAAATTGCTCTTAACAAAATATTTTCTTGTGCCCTGTAGTTTTTGACAGACTTGTGTTATCTCCTGTGTAAAAACTGTGGAGTTCATTGGAAAGGCCAACTTCAATATTAAATTAAATCTAGCAATTACTCTTCTCCAAAATTCTTGAAGTTGTGCAGAATGTGACTGGTTTCCATCTCCTGCTCCATAAGTTTAAAAAAAAAAACAAACTATTAACATTTTGGATTACTATCCTGATCATTGTATTTACTATCCTGTGGGACCTTTAAGATGTTTTCTATTACATGGTCTTACATTGCATGCCATCAGTCACTGATTATGTTCCTATTATCTCTATCTCCTTCCAAATCCAAAATCTTTTGTTATCAAAAATATACCAACAGCAGCCAAAATTTCATTAACATTTTAGACAAAAGAATCCTTGTTCCAGCTGTCATTTTCTACAGTCTGGAGTCAGAAGCCGTTTAAGTACTAGGTCTCATAAGCACGTGTGCAGATGCTCTGCAGAACTGACCCATGGGAAAAAGAGTTGTGAGTTGTTCCCTCCAACAATATGAAATGAGCTCTGGGAATACCTTTGAGACAAAGGTATCTGACATCTCTTTTTGTGACAAAACATCTTGTATGCTTTCCCAAAGTCCAGGCCTACTGCAAACCTCATGTCCTCACACTTCTGAGATGTAGGGTCACTTATAAGTAATTTTGTGTCTCAGCTCAGAAATAAGCCTACAGTCTGTTATGTGTTAAGATATCATATGTGACACATTGTCTTACTGAAGGCTCACTGTCCAGCCTGTGCCAGCTACAGTTTCCCAAATGGAGATATGAAAGGACAGTGAGTCTGCAACACACATGGGAGCCGTAACTCCTGCCTTCCATAATGCAGGGAAGGAGGAGTGGAGAAACATGAATCAACGCAGTACCAAATGCTTTATCACTGTGTCTGCCAGCTGCTTCTTCTGTGACAAAGGATTGTCCCCACTGCCTGTGAAACTAGTGAAAACAACCTACTTGCCTTCCGCTCGTCTTCAGGAGCTAGAATCAAACATGCAGTTACTCTCCGTTTTGAGTTGTAACTAGACATGAACTGAGAACGTACTATTGTAATGATTGTGCTTACATGGCCCGTGGACTATTCGATGCTGCAAAGTAGTTTAAGGGGGTGGCAGTGGGATTCACACCCCCTTCTTCTCTTGGGCAGCTAAGCACAAAACTTGCCCAGGCATTCTTACTTCCTCGCCGAGAAGTAAAGAGCTTAAAACAAGAATCCTCGTGGCTTTAACTTGTGAGTAGCTGAAACACGGCCAGCACAGTTCTTCAAAAGTCGTTATTTAAAAATAGTCTGTGGGAAAGCCCCAAACAAAATAAATATTTTTTATTTGTAATATCTGTTGTTTGGAACAGAGAGGATAGCAGCTAGTACAGAAAGTGCCTCAGAGGATCTGACTTACAGATTACATCCTAATAACACAGCTTTGAAATCTGTGTTCCTTTGGGTTGGAAAACAAATAGGTGAGGCAACAATATTTATTTAGGACCAGATTCTGTCTTTCTAACTCCTATTTATTAATACCTCCACATTTCCACTGGAGCAAAGGTTTGCAGGCTCAATCAGTCACTTCAGTGCTCTTGCCACAAATGAGGCATGGGTTTCTTGCTGTACCCTTGCTCAGCAGGTTGGCTTGTCCAGCTGGGATCACTCTAACAACCTTTTTTCTTGCAGGCTTTAAGAAGAGTAGTGCTGCTGCCTCAGAACCAGTGCTGTGCAGTCTGCCTGTTGGCAGGGGCACAAAGAGGAGGGAAAGTTTTTGGCACGCTCTTATTCCCAGCCCCTCCCTGCAGCCCACTTATTTTTGGCCACTCAGTCCCACAGTTACCTTAAAACTATATAACCCATGCTCATTAGGCATGGCTAAACACATATTTTACAAAGAAAAGTTTTCAGTTGGTATTTAGTACCAGGGGAGTAAGTTCTTTATATTTTCATCTAGTCTTCCTCTCTGAAATACACCATAAAAGCTTCCAAATTAATTTAGTGAGCTCTGGTGAGAAGCAGCAAAGCACTTACACAGCTGTTTCTGCGCGGATATCAGCAATGTTAATAAGGCAACTATTTTATACTTTTAGGCAAACTGAAGCAGATAAAACAGTTGTCTTACTCCTAAAGGCAATATTCGGAGCAATAATGAACTCAGAACAAAAATAACTCTACATCACATAAAGGTAAAGATAATATTTTCACATTGCAGAAACTGTAAGAGAGTGAACTGGGCAGGAGGAAAGAGGTACAATACAAGGAAAGAGGTGTTAAGCTCTGGTGACCTTCATCAACCAAATAGTTCCCTAAAGAGTTTGCTCAAGTACTAAGGCTGAGATATTTTACTCCAAAAGGCTGGAAGTCTCTAGACCCAAAAGGTGCAAAATGGGAGACAACTAACTATGCCACTCTTCCTCTTTGATGTACATGGCATTGGTCTGCTGCACATGAGGAGCTGGACTTAGATCTGCAGACTACCATGGCTCAGCAGTGTAGTTTCTTTTTCCTGGAAAAATCACATAAAAACTAATCTTGAAGCCAGCAGTCTCTCTGCTAACACACTGAACTCCAAAGCAGGACTTGCACATATGCAGCAGACTGTGAGATTATTAAAATGGAAAACAGCAGCTTGGCTTTGGAGAATCACTTATTTTTATGGCTCTATCTATATATCCTGACTTTGGTGGATATCCTGTGTTTAAATGTTAATTTTCTATACTAAGTTCATGCTAGAATTTCTTTCAAACGCTTAAAATAATTTTAGCTTCAGTGGAGTTGTCAGAGGAAATTATTTGATAAAGCGTCTCATGTTTCTTTGTTATGCATTGGATTATTGTATCTTGTTTGATGTTCAGTTCTACTTGTGGTACTTGGGTATTGTTTTTACTGAAAATACATTCTTTTCCTGTTCAACCTATTTTTCATATATTTACACCAAGCTTTTGCCATCAATAGAAAGATGTCATTCAGGGTGGCAGGGAAGGGGGAAGAAGACCATAGTTTATAAAGTGTTTTTTTATTGCCCACAACTTTGAACCAAAGGCTCATCTGCGCCATTCAAACTGCTTTTCTTTGAATGGGGTATCATATTTCAGTAAATTTGTATTTGTCTGGCATTGTAGTCCCTGATTAGAAGCCCTTAGCAGTATACATTATTTTCCTCAGGACTGACGTTAGGAGGGGTTTGCTTATAACAACCCAAGCTAGACACCCCACTTGCGTATTTGTGCCTTCAGATACTGACTCTACAAGAAAATTAATGTCAAAGACTACTTAATCTCTATGACTATGAGCAGGCACCTAGTTTTCATGTTAAGGGAATGGCTATTATTATTATTTTAACAATGTCAGCACTCTGCGTATATTAGTCTGGCAGTAAAAGTCACAGGACTGTGCTTTCACATTGCCATGTAGAAATGTTGAGAAAAGGATTAAAAGAAAATATTTGTATCCTTGATATGATGGAAAAACCTACTGTGATCTTATTTCTTGGAAGCAGCATTGACAGAGGAGGTAACTCACCCAAAAAACATAGGAGATGATGGCCCTAACTAGTAGCGCCTGGAACATCCAAACATAGCCTGTTGGGGGAATATTAAGTTGCTTTAGGCATCTCCTTTGGACCTGATTCAGAGAATCTGGATTTGGGTCTCTATATGATCAATAGAGAGGGACAGGGACAATTCAGAGCACCTTGGAAGTCTACTTGGATTGCATTTCCTCCTCCCTCCCCCTTTTTTCTCACACATGCAGTTTTGCAACTTTCAACAGAGTTGTGAAAATTATACCACCATGAAGAAAGAATCTATGATAAAAACCGCACTATAGCAATTGTCCATGCACATGTACTTTATGTGACCACTGACTTCTTCACTATTCTACCTATTCTGTGGGACATTAAACACATGTGAACTCAGAAACAGCCACATTGGGTCACACCACCAGTTCCTCTTCTCCGTTATGTTATCTCCATTAACAGCCAGGAAAGAGAATAAGAACAGACTATGAACAGGATTAGTGCTCTCCTCATAGACAGGTGGTTTCCAAAAATCAATGGATTGACAAGACTTACACGTCTGAAGACAAACACTGTGTGTTTACTAAAGGTTTGTCAGCCTCTGCCAGACCCAACACTCAGCAATTTGCCTAATCCCTTCTAGAAGGGGTATTTGAGCCCCATAGCAATTTCTTCCACGATTTTTGTTTCATGTGAACATGTAGCTCAATTTGTATGAAGCCATTTAAATGGTAATTTTATTGGATGTTCTTTAGTTCTTAAACTGTAAAACATAATGAATTTACTTTCTCCTTGTCATTCAAGACCGAGATTTTACACTCCTCTTGGTTTTCCTTTCTTCAGGTTGAAGAAACGCTAATATATTTAACCTTAGCTCTGATCATTTTTATCACCCTTCTTTATTCCCTTTCTAGCTCAAGTGTTTCTGCAGAAACAGTACTAAATATCCATGACTTCCTCTGGTTTTGATATTGGACAAAATATTCATCAAGCCTGAAAATGCTGCTTTTTTAACTCTGAGGATTAATAAAAACAATTAAGCATTAAAAAACCCCACCTTTTGTGTGTGGTTCAGTCTCAGTTAAACTCTGCCTTGATTTCCAGTTCTTTCACTATTCCCTAAATCCCATCTTTGTCTTTGTTTTAAATAACTCCACAAATAGGACAGTTCTAGGTCATTACCATGACAGTTTCTCCACAGAAAAACATGTTATCTGGCTAATCTTATTCACCTTCCCACCATTTTCCAATATTCCATTGAAAAGGACAATAAAAACTAGGATGAAATCATTTCAGATTAAATTTGAGTCTGACATAATACCTCTAGGAAAGCAGTGAGAGAGAAAGGGCTGCACAATCAGTCTATACATCATTAGTAGAAAAGGTTTTGGCCTTATGAGTAGAGTTTTTACCTGCAGTCTAACCAGTTTGTTCTTCATGTCCCTCTTTTTTTTTTTTTTATCTTTGTTTCCAGAAATATATATGACATAGGGTGCTTTTTAATCATTGCTTTGAGAGTGATTTACAATCTAGCTTAAGGCCTGGCTGTAGAAGCTCTTCATTTGCAGATCATGATTCCCTATATGGTTAGAAATTTTTTTCAGTGAGTTCTTCTCCATTAATCTACAGACATCAGGTCCACACTGTGCTCTGATCAACAGCTCCTTTGTGTGAATCCCTGCAGGGATGCATTCATCTCTGGGGTTTGCTCTCTTCTCTGCAAATAACATACAGCACATGGTAAAAAAAGTTGGTTGTCTTAATACTTTTGCACCCAGTGGTGGAAGTAGAGGGTCTTGAAAATAAGATGTTTGTTAAATTCTGGTGAAATCTCTCTGTTTTACATTAATGATACTGTTTTACATTAATGATACTGTTTTATAGAAAACTCAAGTACAATTACAATAACATCATTTTCATAAGGTTATTCACTATATGTCTCATGTTATGAAGAAACTTCTGCCATTGGCATGTCATTATCAAGCTATTCCTTCTGGTGGCTGCACGTCTTCCTCCAAGCCACCAAATCTTACACATGGTTGGAGGCAAAACCCTACACAGAACACCACTGTTCCTGTTCTCATGAAGTGCTCTTTTTTAAAAGCAGTTCTGATTTCAGAAATACATTGTATTCCTGTAGAGGGTGAAACCCTTTCTTGTGTAATAATACCATTTACTATAGTACTATTAAAAAAAAAAAAAAAAAGAAAAGCAATCACAGGAACTAAACTTTACTCATCCTTACAACACCCTAGTATTTCCTGGCATTTTGTCAAACCCGACCAGATACTGTTATCCTTACTGGAACTACAAAATAAAGCAGAAGAACATACAGTTGGCAGGTGAGCCAAAGGCCAGCAATTCCTTTCTAGATGCATCTTGCAAACCTTCAGAGTGCCATGAAGAGAGCAGGAACAAACCCAGGTCTCTTGCTGGAAAAAGGCGATCTGTAGGCTTCCTGTTGTTCAGAACTATTTTTCTCAGAAGCTGTTGTCCAGAGGACCATAAAAAAAAATCCCTCCGAGAGGTTTTATTTCTTTTAACTGCATCATATATTTTGGAGACCCATTAGAGAAATTCTGCAATTGCAAAGTACTTTAGACCTTCTAAGATCTTGGTAACATGCATCGGCAGTTCACTGAGCCTGGACGGGTATGACACAATTCAGCAGTAGACTATATAAAAGGGAAAACAGGTCCATAAGAAGAAATAGATGAGTCCTTTTTTGCATATAATATTATAAACACAATGTTCTAGAGAAAACACTGTATGAGTTCAGTTTGGATGTCCAGCAAATCTTATAGATAGAAGTTACATTCCATTTTATTAGCTGACTATAAAAAACTGCTGTTTAAGTACCGTTACAATATGTGAGCATGTACTACTTGTACTTACTAAAGCAACAAATCACACAGTTTTATCTTTCACCTTTGTTTTTGCTTGAGAAGCCACAGTGATTACTAAATGCACAGTAGCTTATTACTGCTTTTCACCCACGCTTTCCAAAGAATTCTGTAAGGAATCCATCCATGTGGTTTCAACCAGTAATTCAGTGGTAAAACATTGCTCCCAGGTCATTGCATCATTTCATCCAACTGTATTCTCTAGAGAATGTCTAGTGTTTGAAGACATGATTCTTGTATGTGTTCTTCAGATACTTAAGACGAAGGCAACAGCATGTGCTTGTTTCTGCTTCTGAAAACAGCGCTGAATGAAGTTGAGTAGGCATACACATACACTCTTCTCTCAGGTTTAACCATCTGAAAGATTAATAGAGGTTTGATTAGGTTGCTGACAAACAATTTAGTGCTTTAGATTACCAACTGGTAGAGTTTTCAGGACAATAGTTTTGATGTCACGGACCAGAAAAGAATGATATACAAGAATGATGTTACTACCCAGGTAAAGCTTTGGGGGCTGGGTTTTGGGGGTTTTTTGGTGTGTTTTCTTTTTCTAAACTAAGCACCTGAGCTCTGTCACTGCAAGGAGGTATACCTGGGAAATTAATATCTTAGAAGAGGCTCCAATCTGTCATCCAAGATTATAACACCTTGATAACACCTTTAGAGTGTTATCAAACTTCATAATAACGAAGTGTGTCAGTGAGGAAATCTCTGAAGAGTTTTTGTGTTTTTCTAGGAACAAGCAAACAGAAGCTTATGAACAATGAGAGAATGCTGTAATTCTGGCTTTCCTTAGGTCACCAAATTATTAGGTAGGTTATTCCTCGAGAACAAGGTAATAGATTTTTTCTTCAGTTGAAAATTACCAGCAACACCTTCCTTTCTCCTCATTTTATCTGTGTATTGAAAAACGCATTCTTCTGAGTGTTCTTTAAAAACTGATGCTCACAGAACATGGAGTTTATTGGCAGTAATAATAATAGCGCCTTGAACATACTTAGAGAATCTGAAAACCTAACTCCCTCGCAATAAACTGTAATTTTTATGCTACATGGAAGATATGATCTGTCACCTCTAAACCTGTTGCTGATCTTTTTGCTTTGCTGTGACTGGGTAAAATGAAATACTATTATTCTTCTAAAGTTTTGGGAGGTTTTTTTGCTAATATTTCACATCCTAGACAAATATACAGAAAAAAAATAGAGATGACAAACACCTTTGACAGAAACTTCCCCTGATAGAAAGCAACCCTGCCACAAAATTCCCAACGCAGGATGAATTGAAAAGACCTGGAGTCAATAATGCTGCTTGTCAGGTCTGCTATGAAGCAAAGGTGTCAACTGTGGTTGAGACAAAAGTGTGTAGGGGTACAAGGGGCCTCTGAATGGTGAAGGATCACTGTAAGTGCTGCTTCCAGAGGGAGAAGTTAGCTGTGTACCAGAGGTTATGACAGAGGTCCTGGCAGTACTTGCTCAATAAGCTTTGTCTCAGACTGCGCCAGGAGTTCTTAACAGTCAAGAGTGGTTGGCAGGGGGAAAGGGAAAGAGAGCATCTCAAGCTTCTGCAGAGTTTAGGTTTTTTTAGTATTTTAGGTCACCTGGTTTTGCTTAAAAATTACAAAAGCAAAATCTGTCTTAGAGCAAAGGGGCAACACTTACTCCTTTCCTGGCACTGACCTCTAGTATGAAAATTGTGACTATAATGCTGAAAGAGTGGTGCTTGAAATAATAACCGTGAATGGTTTTCTTGTAGGAACCTCTAAATTTGATGCTTCAAGTGGTTTCATAATGTTGCTTAATGGAGGTATTAAATGCAGTTATAAAACTATCAGAGACTTACAGAGAAGTTAGGAATCTCTTTTTGAGAGATGGGAGCAGTAAAGTGAACACAGCTATGCTGTGTCAGCCACAGATACTGTGTCACAGAAAAACAACCAAAAAAGGCAGACTATAGGAGTGTTGCTAATGCTGCTATTGACTATGGGAAGACAGGAGGCCTCTGAAGAAATTACACATTCATTACTTGCTTTAAACCAGTGATTTTTAGAATCTAGTTTGTCCAAACAGGTTGGTTCTGAAAATGTATTGACTTTGCACGTGGGAAAGAAGAGCAGACACTTGAAAAATGGAAGGATGCTATCACACACACACACACACACACNATGTAAAAAAAAAAAAACAAAAAAAAAAAACCTGTTCCTTATTAATCCATAAATGGGTATTCTATAAAGCACAGCCTGACCTCACCTCTTCTCTTCATTAAGTGGGTTGATGCCCTGACTGGTCTACACCTATTTCTGGAAAGTGCAACAAGCATTGGACAAAAGTAAAAGAAATGTGATGGGGCAGGGGAGAGAAACTGTGGAAGACCAGCTGAAAATCAATGGGAAGTATGACAAACTGAAAACTAGATCCTTTGGCTGGCCACCAAGGGTTCCTTTGGAGTGTTGTTTGAAGACTGAACACAGTTCTGAGTTATTTTCCACTGATCTACTGCACTTGGTATTCTATGAAATGTGTATTTTCTTTCACTTCATCTTGCAATGGAGATTTACAGATGAAAATAACTGGTTTCTGCCTTAGTAAAACCTAGAAAGGTTGCCACATGCTTTCAGTTGAAATCTTCTCCTTAGTTCCTATGCTTGTGCTTACCGTGATTTTTTCTAATTTACTGTAAACATAATGTCAGTTTATGTTAATAATATTAGTTAGGGTGCTAGGACTGCAAGTGACGACCTCTGAACTTACAGATTTTATTAAGTGATGTAAATACTTTATATAGCATACTATAATAGCATTGGATTTACAGGAGTCTGGCACAACATAATGATGCATTGTAGTTTTCCATTTTTCATTCTTTTATTTCCTTTCTGAGAAGACTTACTACTCACTCTGAATGTCAGAGTTACTTGAATGTACACGAGTTCCTCTACCAGTGAAAAGACACAGCTGCTAGGCTTCCCCATACTTCAGCTTTTTCTTTATGCCTCAGCCCTTAACTGTAAATAAAAGCATGGTTCAGATACCCATTTTGTTTGTGCCTTTTATAAGAATATTTGCAAGCATAATGTGTTTTGCAATTTGAGAAAGCATATACTCGCCGTAGGAACAAATGTGACCAAGTCATTCAACTTGGTTACTGAACAGCTACTTTGTAAGTACAACATTTTGGCTGTACAGTAGCAATTACTGATGCCACCAGCTCAACATCAAATTGCCTGTCCTGATCTGAAAATTAATTTATCAAATAAAATTAACTATTTCCATTTTTTCCACAGTAACAAACCAATAGATTTAAAAAAAAAAAAAAAAAAATCCACATCCAGATGCGTACGTTGTGGCTTTGGTGGCTGTATTACTGTATTTCAGATATGTTTGGGTTTTAGATTAACTGCTTGTGATTGCCTAGAGCAATGGTTATTTTCTAGTAGGCTAATCTGCTGTTTGAGTCCAACATGCTACTGGATAGAGCCTTAAATATTACAGCTGACATTTACGTTTCAACAAATCATCATAGCCACTGTAATAAGATTAGAACAGCTACACAAATTTATGGTGCGACTACAAAATCTTTTTTTCTTTTTTCTTTTTTTGCTTTGGATTCAAAAATGCAACTTCCAAGCGTATCATTTTCCTTCTCCTGAGCTGACCTGCCAGTAAGTAGCTTGGCAGTTTACTGAGGCCAAAAAATCTGCATGCGTCTTGGTAGTTTACGAGTCTTGTACCAATGATAACACTTCTCCCTCTGACCAGCAAATGCTGACAGCTGATACTGAAATAGGTGTCAAATGCCTGTATGTTTCCATGTTGGATTTTCACTGGTTTTTTTTTCATTTTCTGGTAGTCATTTTGTTTGTTAATCATACAATTAATTTTGTAAGCATCTTCAGTTTGAGAAAGACTTTTCAGGCTGGCTTGACTAACAGTCAATCTTATCTTATTTTGACAAAGATTGGAACATATTGCTAAAGTCTGGAATTTACTATTTACTGTGTGGATTTCTAGGCAGGTATGATGAGGTGAAATAAGTGGATAGATCTATTTAATTACAAAAGAAGCATTTTTGTTGGCTAAACAGCTACTAGTAGTCTGACCAGTCAAATATTCAGAGGGCCACCCTTCAACATCAAGATATTAAATAGATACACGGCCACTAATCAGCAGTGTGGGGGTTGCCACTACAGGACTAGAGAGGCCTTTTAAGATGAACAGTTGCTATTTAAAAAACACCTTTTATTTCCTTCTTTTTATTGAGTGAAATTACCTGCCTTTTTCTCTCCCATACTCTTTTCTTTTAACACCATTCAGATGGAATCGTGACTGTATGTGACCTTGAACGAAAGGATGCATGGATGATACTGCTTTAGGTAGGTGAACATTAAATCACGTATGAGTTGTGCAAGTGGTGTATTTACTTTTGGATAAACACTCCATCCTGTAAGGGGGATGAGAGCAGTTTAGTGTATTACAAAGCCTGTAATTAAGGAGCCAGTATTTAGGTGTTTCTGTATAACCTACAATAATAAGTAATATGTAGCTACAACATATAAATATTGTTCCAAAGGAAATTAATTTTCTTCTAAAATACTTGACCAATCTTATTCTCTTCTTTGAGAAAGAAGTTGTAAACAATCTCTGATGTCTCAGGCTTAATATTTTTTAAAATGAATAGCCTGATAACCTTTTGATTTGATTATTGGTGTATTCATTTGATGTCTTGATTGGAACAGAGGTAATAAACCAACAACGTTTTGAATAAATCTACCTTAATTTGCTAAATATGCTGTTGTGTTCTTAGAGCATAAAAAAAGAAAGGGTTTTTTTTCCATATTTACAGTAAGTTACTACCTTGAAAAGAAATAACTTGGCAGTTATTGCAGTCTTTGTTCCTTTCAACAGTTAACTTGATAGGGAACTGGAAGTTTTGCTTTCATGCATAGATATGTATATACCAATACACGTATTTCCATATATGCAATTACTAGACTATGTTGTGGTCAAAGGCCATTTCTTTGGATCTCTGTAATAAATGGGAGTTTTATGTAATAATCCACAAATATTGAAAAAGGTTCTCCTAAAAGCCAAAGTCTGAAGCAGTCCAGCCCCAGGAGAATGCTGTGCATTTTTGTGGAATCAGGCTAGCTTATACAAGATGGAAGTTATTAGAAATTTTTCTTTCTTTCTCTCTTTTTTTTTTTTTTTTAATTTTTGGTAAAACCAGTAGCTAAAAAAGATTCTGAAACACTTTTAGCTGCAGAAAAGATGGAAAAAGCTGCTGCTGGAATTCATTCACAGAATGCTTGTAATTCTCTCAGAATTCTTAGTTAATATGTACACTGAATTTGCTGGTGACACTATTCCTTTGTCATGTCTTCTCTTTCCCTCCACATTTTCATTATCTCCCTTTTCACTGATTTCCTTGATTTCGTTCAGAGTTTGCTTTGGTCCTGCTGCCTACCCAAGTGTTTTATTTAGTATTCTTCTGTACAACTTCTTACTGCATAAAATGCTGACAGAAACAAGCTGAAAGGCTATCCAGTTTCCACTTTACAACTCCATGTCAGCTCAGGTATTTTATCTTTAAATTCCTTCTTCTCTCCATCCCCTCTCTAGCCCTGCGTTGTTCCTGGGAGCAGAATTATGTATTTTTCTGTGCAGTATGGAAGCAGTGAGTTTTCCAGATGACTCTCACGTCGGAAGTAGGTTCTCCAGGACAGAGCTGGCTGGAAACTTGTCGTCTTTGCTTTTATCCTAATCAGTGAGAGTCCTTCAAAAGATTCAGAAGTTTAAATGCCCACCTCAGTACCTGGGACTAGTTCAGTGGCTGAACCTGAAGGCCTTGAATTTAAGCTGCTGTCTGTGTGACCAGCTGAAGAGGAACATTCATACACTGATGGAAAAAGATTCAATGAAACAAAGATAAGTTCTGTTCAAAACAAAGCTCTTTTCTTAGTGGTGTGAGGTTTTGTTGTGGTTTTAAGATGGGGTGAATCTCAAACACAGAATCAGCCACACAACAAAGCACATGATTTTAGTCATGCAGTTTCTCTTATTATTTACCAGAATGATGGATCCTTGATGCCAAATGACTTAACACTTAGAGGTTAGATCTGCCTACAGAAGGCAATGGCAGTAGTTATAGCTCCCTAATACTGGATAGTCACTCAACATCACCAATTTTCACTGTCATCCTTTCCCTAAAATGTGGAAGTCAGCCCTAAAGTTGTAAATGTAACAAAACTTTAGTATTTCTCTCACTTCTAAGCAGCACTTGGTATATCTGATACATTTGACATCTCACTAGGAACATTGCTATGGTGTTGTCTGAATTTTTGCACCCTGGTGGCAGCTGTGGTTTATCTTCTCTGGTTTGTGTTATGTAGAAGTAATGCCAGGCAGAAAAGTGGAAGGCATATCCTCTTTGGTGGCTCACTGTCTCATTTCCTTGATATGTACAAGACAGAGCTTATATCTTATATTGAAACTGTAGCTAT
This sequence comes from Burhinus bistriatus, assembly GCA_013397275.1. Taxonomy (NCBI): domain Eukaryota; kingdom Metazoa; phylum Chordata; class Aves; order Charadriiformes; family Burhinidae; genus Burhinus; species Burhinus bistriatus. Next base: position 194,761 of record VYXH01012646.1, on the reverse strand, counting down.
TTTATAATAAAATTTTAGCATATCAGTTTCCATTTCTTGGTGTTCAAGCACTGAATCTTACTCCCACACATAAATTAAGAAGCTTCTCTGTTAACCCTGAGTTGCTCAAAGTTTATAAAAAGAGAGCTTCCTCCTGTGGAAGCCATGGGAAATATCTCAGGGAGGGGAGAGATCCTTAAGAGATTGATGAGCTCTGCCTGGCAGTGAGATCATTTGACACCTTCCTTTTTCCCACGCATCTCTGAAAGACATAGAAGTGGAGATTGTGGTCAGTAAGAAAAGAGAAAACAGAAACAGTACTGCCTAATACCCATTGAAAAAACATGAACTCTGTCCCCTTCACAAGATAAATGGTTTAAAGTTCATGAGAGTTTACATACTAAATCATATTCTTGCTCTTTCCTTGATGCCAACCCTTGGAGAACAGCTGACCTTGAATTTCTTGTCATTACTTCAGAAAAGTGGAGAAAAAAAAGATACATAAGATGAAGGGTAGGAGGACTTTCCCACTAATTTATCAGATGGGGTTCTCTTCTGTGCCAGGGAAGCTGCTATTTATCTCTCTCTTTTTCATCTCTGTCCTTGATCACAATTCTGACAATCTTGCTTCCTATTTCTTGGTCTTAGTATCTGGTGTTCATATGTCAGACAAAATTTGAGCTCCCAAAAATGAAGAATGCCACGGTTACAGGTGTTTGTGCTACTGAGTCAGCTTCCACATGCATTATTAGAAGATGCAAGCTTATGATAAAAGATATGGGTGAATGCAAACGGGCAGAATCAACTTTATCAGACATTTAAGTCAGTCTAGCAGAAGGACACAGACCTCCTAAATGTTACCCCTAACTCAGTATAAGTTTTTTTCAGGCAGTTGATTCAGCTCAGTCTTCTGAATATTCCTGTCTTCCTTAGTTTACAATGATGATAGGTCTTCTCAGAGCCCATCATATTTTTTCCCTCTGGAGACCACAGGAGATGTAGCAATTAGTTCACCCACAGAGCTACTGCTGAACAGCTTCCTGACCTAATCCTAACGTCATGGGGCCATCAGCAATTGTTCCTTACATGCGCCAAAGGTCCTGCTCCTTGAAAAACTCACTCCAGTTTTATTAGACATAACTGTGGATGCTCATGGCACAATCAGCTTCCAAAAACACCCTGATAAAACTGGAAACTCCATTCTTTGACAGACTTTCTGGCTGGATAAATGACTCCCTGCCAAACTCATAATTTCATAAGCACAACCACCCTAACTTTGATCATGGCTACATATTAGATATAAATCCTTTCCCTCTTCAGAGATCAGTATAGACCAGCAAAGATTCCTACTCAGATTAAAAAGTAGGATAAAGTGGCTATATTTCACCCATCAACAACTGCAGAAGCAGCATGCCACATCATTTTATACAGCTTAGTACTGACCTATCTAGAGAGTTGTCTACATTATTATGGACCCAGTCTACTTTTGCAGTGCTCACAATGCTTGGAAAATCTTCAGCAGCCACCTTTCGACAGGGTCAATAAACTTACCACGAGGGCAAAGTAAGACATGAAATCTCTGTTTGCCTGTAGCACTCAAAAAGGTCAGAGCCCTCCTAGTTCCTTTATGCTCCTTCCCTAGCCAAAGCTAGTGCCTGCTTCATTGCCTTAACAAACTACTGGCTGATCACGATGTTGCCATCATCCTGTACCCAATTACACAAGCTTACAGTCTGTGTAAGGCACTGGCAATTCATTCAGGGCAGCGGTATTCATACACTGCTCCTTTTAATACCATTGCACCCTTCTTCACTGTTTGGTCAAAGTGAAATGATGTATACACCAACTTGTTCATCTACTAACTTGCTGAGTGACCCAAGGTGCTCTCAAAATAGTGTACATTAAATCCTGCTTCAAAGATAATTGCTTCCTTCTTCCAGCCATATATTTTGGGCAGAATATGTGGGTAATTCAAAATTATCTGAGTGGTTACTAGCTATCCTTCCCTCACTCCTTCCAGAAACTATCTCACCCAGTGCCATCTAGCTCAGCAGTAAAAGGATACGCCAGCTAGGTGCTCCAGACTATCTAACTGATTAATGGAATATTCCAGCACCATGTATTTGGTGACAGGTCAAAAACTATTGGTAAACTATCTAGGTGCTAATCTTTGCTAACAAGCCTATCCCTATAAATCACGGATGGCTGTATGATAAGGTTAGTTTCTTCTGGTCCTAAAGTGTTTGTTCCTGTTTTTCTACAAACCTGATGGGCCAGAGAAAGCAAATGGTACAGTGCCCCTGAATCTGTAAACCTGAAAGTTAAATATATATCAACATTATTCTTGTATGAGAAGTATGCTGTACAGAAAATACTGCTAAATGGAAGACAGACTAATACAACTACTCATATTTTTTCTTTTACTGACATCTTAGTTAAGTCTTTCTTCATGATACAAAACACAAATTATTTTTAAAAAATTCCATGTAGTTACTACTTTTAATACAGAAATAAATGTACCACACAGTATCTTAAGTCACTCATTTTACTGTCGCATGTGGTCCTAGCATCCCAACCGTGAACTATGAGGTATCATAAAAATCTTTTGTTACAAACTATTGCAAACTATCTTTCCACACAGTAAAAAACAAAAAAAGGAAGAGGAAAGAAGGAAAAAGAAGGAAAGAAGGAAAGAAGGAAAGAAGGAAAGAAGGAAAGAAGGAAAGAAGGAAAGAAGGAAAGAAGGAAAGAAGGAAAGAAGGAAAGAAAATCACTGTACAGGNAAAGAAGGAAAGAAGGAAAGAAGGAAAGAAGGAAAGAAGGAAAGAAGGAAAGAAGGAAAGAAGGAAAGAAGGAAAGAAGGAAAGAAGGAAAGAAGGAAAGAAGGAAAGAAGGAAAGAAGGAAAGAAGGAAAGAAGGAAAGAAGGAAAGAAGGAAAGAAGGAAAGAAGGAAAGAAGGAAAGAAGGAAAGAAAATCACTGTACAGGGTGTACCTGTTCTGGTCTGAATCAATTCAACAGTGAATAAGACTACTGTTCAAGGAGCTTTTGCAGAGTTTAAACTACAACAAGATTGAAGCCAAGGCAAAACCATGAAGAAAATGGAAGAGGAGCCTATGCAGGAGAAACAGGCTCTGCTAAATGAGGCAGCAGGTGGGGACAGAACTGAGACTGGCCAGACAAACAGATTGCAGCAAGCCAAAAGTGTATGAGTGACTTGGATTGCTTTAGGATGGTGCAGTAGTGTTAAATTGTGAAAAATACCAGGACAATTTCAGACTTTTCTGAAACTGAGCCTGAAACAGACCCCAAAATCTGTGTGTCATTTCTTCTCTTGTCAAATACATATGCAGCCCAATGTTTCCCTGCAAGAATTGATTACTCACAGCCCAGTCATCAGGCATGAAGGGAACAGGCCTGCCCTCTGAGGGAAAAATGTGTGGGAAATTTTAGCTTCTGAACTCTACTGGCTATCTGCTGAGATTGTCTAAACTGTGCCTCTGCAAAGGTCTGTATATACATCAATGGTGGGTGGATTTTCATAGGTAAATTTAAAAACACGTTCTTGACACAAGGGCCATCTTCTTCCAATCTCAAATCATTCCTCCAGAGCAAACCATGCCAGAGCTTTTCTAAGAGAAGATGATAAAAAAAAATTTTGAAAGCTGAAAACATTTTTTCTTAACATAATTCTTGGAAATTGCTGGCCATTTTTGGCAGAAATTTCCCAAAAAAGATTCCAGTTGAAGGAGAAACCCAGCATGGAAAATTGCAGCCCAAATGGTCAAACTTTGGCAAAGCCATTATGAAACAGCCTCTAGCTATTTATGAGAAAGTGTCAGACAACCTTAATAATAGGCACTGCTATCAGCTGGGCTATAATATACATAGCTGTGTGCACATGTGCTGCTATAGCTAACTATTGAAGAAATTTCTGTTTTTAAAAGGATTTACCCTTCCCACATAGATAGATCTTAAGTGAACGCATGATAGTCTATAGTGCTAGGAAAGTTTTTATTGGCGAGTGTGTATGATATGACTGCATTACCTACATGTGGCAAAGCCACGAGTGATTTAAAAACATCATGCCAAGACAGACTGTAAGCCAGAAACTACCACTGTGTGTTTTGTCTCTATCACACACTTTAGAAACGGTTTAGACAGTTCAATTTATCTTGTTCTTTATAGACAATCTATTTTGTGCCTTTCCTTCTGATAACTTTTTTAAATGAAGGAAAGGTAACTTTGATCCTTAGACACACGAATATCAAACAAAATGTATATTTTTATTTGAATGAAAATATGCCAATATTAAGTTCTGACTTCTGATCTGACTAAGATCTACCAGAGCCCAGAGTAAACACTGTGCGTGAACTCTTGATGGGATGCTGAAGTCTGTAGCTATGGTGATCCTTCAGCCTCCTATCTATTTAAAAACAAAGACTCACTCTGTCTGATGCACAAACAAAGGAAAGTGAAAGGCTGTATGTTTGAAGCAAACAAACAAGAAACTTCCGTAGCTACGTATTATGTGATCATAATGGCAAAATATCCTTGGATATCCTCATCTAGATGGTAAGAGGAAATAAATGGCTATGAATACGTTGGGGAGGAAGCTGTGCAGGACACAGCAACAACAATCTTACTGCTCTTTACACCTTTGAGAAGTTGCAGTGCAATTAGGCCCTATCATATCAAACTGTGAAGATTTTTTAGACTTTTGTCTGAGAAAAAATCTAATCTCTGAGCATAAGACTTCAACCCACATCTCACCCAAACTGATTAAGCAATACTGGAGAAGTTCACTGGAACTGAACATAGGGGGTCACACAGGCGTACTGGTGTCTTGCACAGGCAGATTGCACCCAGCAGCATATATCTTTTCAGTTTTAATGTATCTTCACTAATTAACAAGGGTTTTTAAAAAATGAAGAGAAACAGGCTATTGTTCCAATGCTGTCAGCTAGCTACAGTGAGGTTTTTCCATTTTAGGGACTGTATTTAGACTTCAAATGCAATTAGCCTGCCAAATGTTTATCTAAACATCTTATTTGGAGTAAAAGCATCAGAATGTCCTGTTCATGACTCTGAAATGACTTTCCTTCTCCCCTCTTGCCATATTCTAATCTCCAAGGTAATTCACACTCCAATGTCCTGCTTGGCTTTTATATTTTTTCTCTACACACCCATTGCAGGCTTTTAAACACAGCTGTATACTAAAAATCTTGGTCTTCATTGTCTAGTTCAACTTAATTGAAGTTGTTCTTGGAAAAAATCATTTTCTTCCAAGATATTTTCTCTGTCCTATGATGCTTTAATTTATTTTTTATCTATTTTATTTATTATAGTGATTTGCTTTCTTGAGCGTTGCCTTAAGCTCCTTGGAGGGGTTGAAAGTTGGTGGCTATGTAAATAAACTTATTAGTGTTCCAGATGTTTGTTTCATTTGAGGGCCAAATTCTCCTCACAATTAGACTAGGGAAATCCTGCTGTCTTCAGTGTGATTGCCACAGAAACAGGAAAGCAGGCACTGGCCCAAGTCTCTTTTTTAGTCATTTTTTGTTTATCTCACAGCTTTACCACTTGTTATGTAAGACAGCCCTTTAATTTGCAGACAGTCTCCTACATTTTCTTTTAGTGGAAGGAATTATCTATCTCCTCTCGAGACCCTATTCTCCCTCTGCACAGATGTCCTGTCAATCCTTCCCACTATAGACGTTTAGCAATACTCAAGTTCCCAAACTCTACATACTATACCAACAGAGAGGAAAAAGACAGCTCCAAATCTAAAGAGCAGGTAGCAAAGATATACTGACAATGCTAGAGGGGATGAAGTAATGCTAAAAGGCTTATTGTAGCCCCTTTTGGAAAATTCTTTACAAGTTAAATCTTTACCAGTTATTCACTTCTTGCATACAGTATCTGTATTAAATTATTTCTCTTCATCTGTTTATTTTGTAATTTCTGTTTTTATTTAGATTATTTTAAAAGCAGTTATTTAAAGTACTTTCTGCCCTAAATAAGAGTCTTAAACTTTGAGTTCCCAGCTTAGGTGTTGGACCAATACCATACATGCAGTTCTTCTCACAGGGGGGTGGTAAGTCCTGAGAACACTCACCAAGCAGACAAATGTACAACTCACTGCAAATTTTTAAAAACTAGAAGCCCACAGAATGGTTCATGTGCATTTTCATCTCTTTATTGCAGCAACCTTGACTTTATACCTCTACAGTAACTGGAAAGATATTATTTCTGTCTAAATAATAGCACTGGATATTCCCATCCAAAAATATGTGCTTTAAAGTGGAAAGTGCCTGTCATACAAGACTCCTGCCAAGAGGCAAATACTCACAAAAGATGGGGAAAAAAATTCCTGATTTCTTGCATACTGTATAAAATGATTTTGTATTAAATGAAAACCAACAGTAATAATTGCCACCATTCATATTACAGTTTATGAAAAGGTAGTTTGCTGTCATCAACAGTTACATAAAAATTATAAAAATAACTCTAGTACCAGCTTTAAAATAAGTTTATCAAACTATTTTGATCATTTTCAGAAGGACTCCGCTCTACCTACAAACAGCTTTTGCTCTGTTTTTGTCCAAGTGTTGTATTAAGTGGGAAAGGATCAGTCCTCCCAACAGACTTTTGGTAAAAACAGACTTTTGATTTGCCACAGACATTGTGGACGCTGAATGTTTTTCAGGGTCCAAAAAGTGATTATACAAAATTATGAAGAAAATACCCACAACAGTGGTTAAAAACAATGACACCATATCTATCTCAATCAGTCCGTATGACCAAGATTTTTGGAAGCTGGGAGGTTATACCAAGTGAGTATGTTTTTCTAAGTTGGTCTTATGGTCTTCCATCAGCAACAGTGTGAGGTAAGACATGGGGCCAGGCAGAACTTCAGTTTGATTCAGTAGGTCATTCTGACAAGTACGGCATCTCGAAAAAAATCAGATAAACACTAGGTAAATGCAGTTTAAAATCTGAACTTGCAATACGCAAAACTTTTTGATCAACTACTTAGCTGGAGTATCTTATACTGCTTCCCAATTTCCCTTTGTCCCAAACCTCAATTTCACTTTAACGTGTAGTTCAATATGTAATACAAAATCTTCTTACATCTCACAGAGATTGTCCTTCCTTTGAATGACTGATGTGTTTTGCCTACTTCGTTTATAAATCAATCTTCTGAAGCATTTCAAATGAAGTGTTTAAAACTCAGGCAACTGTATTTAAGACAACAACTAGAGCTGTCAGGGAACCAGCAACAGTGCTTATTAACATGTCACTCAGTAAAGTGTTCTTTGCAAATGAAATGGATAAATAAATGAAAGGAAAATCCTAGGAACAAGCTGTCTAGCAGAAAGCATTGGCACCTGGAGTAAATCACTGCTTTGCTCACATATAAAAAGAAGATTTGCAAAACAAAAGACCTGAACTGTGCCCTGGGCAGAGCCCTGCCAAGTCAGGCCATGTGGCTGAGGAGAGCAGGGACTGCCACAGTCCTCCTACCTGACTGAAACAACCCTGTACCTTCTTCTGAATACCACTTGTCTAAGGTCACCTGTAGTACCCACGTCAAAGATCGGTAGTCAAGAATAAATTTTCAGGTAACGTGAAGGTAGGAGCCAGGTTATCTCCTAGGCATGAGGGACGACAAACCTCAGAGGGAGAAAATTCAAAGGAAAACAAGGGCAGGAAGGTGGCTCCGCAGCACACCTTCTTCACTGCGCCTCACGCAGAAAACCTGTACTGCTCTTGAAGAGGTGGAAGCAGGCAGGATAATCAGCAGCTTATACTTACAAAAATACTTTTTCTGTAGCTGCACCCACCAGAACTTTAATTTCCTGTGCTTTTTAGCAGAAAAATGAGACAGAGATATGGCAAAAGCAGATTCACAGAACAACTAGGAGAAACCTGTGACAAGAATGTGTGTTTATTTAGTATGTCTCTTCAGGTCAGTTTACTTATGATCATTAGCACCTTTAAAAACATTTTCAAAATAACCAAGAGAGAGAAAAAAATTAAACAGGCCTTAGAAAACAACTTAGCAGCTCCAGCATGACCTACCTCTTGCAAAGCTATTATCCCTCAAACAGCCCATCATTCTGCAAAGCCTACAGAAGGAAAGTGCACGTTTCCCATTTGAGGTTAATTACATAAAATTAAAGCTGTTCCACGACCATCAGAACTAATGTTTAGCTTCCAGTGACTTTGTGCCTTGCTGAATGGTTTACTGAACTGTAGCAAGGTTGTCTAGTAGAGAGCAATTTTGACTACCGAGTGGGTTTGTCTGGTGTCTGATAAAGTTCAAGCTCCAGTTCACACTTCCCCTCTTGCGTAGGTCGTTCAAAGATGTCTCTCCATCTCTTCCTGGCTTACCTCGTTACTAGTCTAAACATAACTATTGCTGTGAATGACTCTGCCTGTTAAATTCAGCACGTGTAAATAGCAGGATTGCTAACAATTGCAAGCTACCCCGCACAGAAAAATTAACGATTGCAAGCCACATTCTTTTCAGGTCCAGCCATTTACTGAAAATCAGTTTATCTGCCTGACTGATTACAATGGAAATGGCATCCACATCCAAGCAAGATGCCTGAAGTTTCGTGGCTAGCAAACATTGCAAATACTAAGTCCTTTCCTTTTTGTGCCTATATTGCACATTATAAGTAGAAAAGCAAAATGACACCACATGACTTTGCATGGGAAAGAGACCTGGCATAATACGAGTTACAAAGTCTGCCAAAATATTGCTTTGTTTAAATTGGCCTAATGCTTTTCAGACTCTGATATCTTTGACTGATGTCCCTGCCAAGAAGATTATGAAGTGGTGAGTTGTTTAAGAACACTCTATCTTTATTTGCTTTAGTAGGTTTACCTTTCGAAATGTGGTAAAACTTTCTAACATTAGAATAAGCATATAACTAGAACAAGCATATAGCTACAAAAAAGAGAATTCACAATTGCTCCTTGGGTCAATCATCAGAAAAGTTTGGACAGCCTTGGGATAGGTTCTAATGAGAAAGATAAGTCAGCCCCAGTTTATCCTTTACCTCTCTTTGATAAGTATTTGGTCAAAATTAAATCCCATACTTTCCACTTGTAAACATTGCAACACAGTTTCCCTAGCTTAATGCTAAAAATTCTGCTCCCATAAACTTGAAAATTGTTCAAGTCAGAAAGCCTTCCATGAGTATAAATGTGCATTTTTAAAATTGTGTCTAATTCCCTTTTTTACAGATTTTAAAGACCAACCTGTAGTACTAGTTTATAGAGTTCAAACAAATAGTAATATTTTCCTGTTAATTCATTCTAACTGAAAAGGAAATATTAATCTTTATTATCAAATTTTCTGTAATTCGTACTGCAGTTATATTAGTGTTAAAGCATTTACCTCAGCTAAAAACCTCACACTTTATGTGTGTTTACCAAAACTGAAAATTCTATCCTAGTTTTCACTGGAAAACTTAATTTGTAAGTAAGTTTCATGCATCAACCAGTCCAGGTGTAATACAATTACACATGACCTGTGTAACTATTGAAAGACAGTGAATGGGAATTTTTTGATTGAAATACCATGTATAATCTGCTTCTAGTAATAGTTACTTTGCAAAGGGTTTTATGCAGAAAATGAGAACCACTATGGTCACACAAAAATGTTTTTACTTATACCGTAATCTTTGTGTTTTCCCAATTGAAATTACAATTTTTTTTTTCTGTGATCAGTTACATGCAAAAAGTTTAATTAATTACATCAAATACATTTTTAGTGTGAGTATCTAATATTTGTGTTATTTATCCAGAAAGTATATATCTTACTGAGATCTGTTACCCTGTGCAATCAAAAGAAATAGTATCTGTGACACCTAAAAAGATTTGAAAAGTATCTGTATTCAACGAGAGATCTAGTTAGCCTGCCAAACACATAAAATTGCCATACTTTTTTAAATCTCCTGCTCTGATAGTAAAAAGAATTAATTACCACCTCCATGAGGTCAATAATGAAATCTAAGTATTTTAAAACAACAAATATTGGGTGATCCTAGTATCCACTGATGAGAAGTCTGCAAGTAGAATGAGGGCTGAGTACAGGCAGCTGACTGAGAATGGATTTTCTCAGAAATAATTCCAAAATGTAATTAATTATAATTCTGTTAATTATATTGCAGTTAATGTAATCAACTACATTAAATATATTTATGTATAATAATTATTTAAGAACATTTCAGATTTCAGAGTCCACCTCCATGGGCAAACATTCCAGCAACATGAAATCTCATTTACTAGATTTTGCTGGTTAATACCAGATTTTTAACATTTAACAATTTCATGGCATAAATTTATTAAGGACCATCTCTGCTAAAGGGGTGAAAAGACACTTGAATCCCTGCAGGTTGACAAACTGCATGTATGATGTGCAGTGCTCAGTAAAAGAGTTACTGTGGGGCTGCCATGCAAGATGAGGAGTTGCAGAGTGAGCACAGTTCAGCACAAAACAGTGCAGATAACCCCAGTCCAGACAGCAGCGTACAACTCAGAACCATCAGAATCAGCAAAGCTACACTAGAAAAGAAAGCCTGCTGAAAAAATATAATTAACAGACTCTAAAGCAGCCTCGGTAGGTAGTAAACCTCTTCACGAGAGCAGGAAAATTCTGTCAGGAATAGTGTGGCAAGTAGGACTGGAGAAGTGATCGTCCCCCTGTACTCAGCACTGGTAAGGCCCCACCTTGAATACCGTGTTCAGTTTTGGGCCCCTCGCTACAAGAAAGACATTGAGGTGCTGGAGCATGTCCAAGAAGAGCAACAGAGCTGGTGAAGGGTCTAGAGAACAAGTCTTATGACGGGCAGCTGAGGGAACTGGGGTTGTTTAGCCTGGAGAAAAGGAGGCTGAGGAGAGACCTTATTGCTCTCTACAACTACCTCAAAGGAGGTTGTAGAGAAGTGGGGGTCAGTCTCTTCTCCCAAGTAACAAGTGATAGGACAAGAGGAAATGGCCTCAAATTGCACCAGGAGAGGTTTAGATTGGATATTAGGAAAAATTTCTTCACCGAAAGGGTCATCAAGCATTGGAACAGGCCGCCCAGGGAAGTGGTGGAATCACCATCCTTGGAGGTATTTAAAAGATGGGTAGACGTGGTGCTGAGGGACATGTTTTAGTGATGGGTTTGGTAGTGTTAGGTTGATGGTTGGACCTGAAGATCTTAAAAGTCTCTTCCAACCTAGGTGATTCTGTGATTCTATGAAACAAAAGAAGATAAAGTTTTAGAATGGCAGACAAGAATAGACAGCCAAAAGGAGTTAATAAAGGCTGCTGTGTAAGAGGGACCTCTTTTCAGATGAGATCAAAGGTAAGCTTTTCAAAGGTGTGTGTTTCTCTAGCATGCACTGGTAATGAATAAGATATGCCATTCAGCTTTTGAATATATGTCTTCCAAACTCTTGGAACTTAATTCAGCCAGATTTTTCTGAAATCTTCCTAAGTATATGACAAGCATTTTAAAGTAAGAGTGAGATATTTAAAAATATGGGTCTCTTCCAAAATGTATGCCTCCAACAGTGTGCTTGGCCCATAAGAAAGAAATGAGGTACCCACTCGTAAACATGCATATGTTTTATTTAATCTAACAATATACAGAGAAGCTGATATTTTCCCAACTATCTTGAGAATTTAAATTTTCACTACAATCACGACTAGGACCTATCTAAAGAGTGAGAAAGAGATTATTGTTTTGGCTTGTCTGATTTTAAACTGGTATGGTTAAAATACGACTTGGATAGAAATTTGGCTTTTTTCTTATTTCTGACATCATAAACCTCTAATTCAGCAAATTTCATAAGCAAGTACTTACTTTGAAGTATGTCAGTATTCCCACTACTCATGAGCATAAAATTAAAGACGTGTTTAAATTCTGTTTTAGCTGAGACCCTAAATTAAAGCTAATTCAAGTTAAGTGATTGAAGTTACACTGAGCTAATAAGAACAGAGACAGGCTCTTGTTTAAGCTTCCTGAGCCCTGTTGAACTGAGGCTCTGATGTGTCTTGGTATTAGATTCAAAGCTGGCATAGAAAATCTAACTTAATTTTGCTCCGAGCTTCTAGTTCAAAGGCATTATTCTTTTGTCTCTTTTTTAAGTACTTCAAAAACATGCAGGCTTCTTTTAATCAAATTAAAATATGGCAGTGCCATGTAAAAGGCGCTTTCTGAGACTTTCTCCTGTCATCAAACACTAACATTACAACACTAGCATTGCACTCAATGATATACAGAGAAATGTGAGTCCTGAAGGGCCAAATTCTATCTGTAACCACATTTAACATGGGTCCTGAAGGAAAGGTAATGTTCTGAGATGCCATGAAACAGATGGGTAAAAGAACATTTGGGTTTCATTTTGTCACAGTTTGTTTTGTTTTTCTACTGGAAATTTGGTTCGTGCTGCTGAACTTGAACTGTTCAGGCTTTTCCAACATTGATATTCAAAGTAACTTATAAGTGAAGTTTATATCTAAATATATATAATATAGGAAGCTATAACTGTATTTAGACAACTAGGTTTTTATACATGTGAAAAACTGTGGCAGCCTAACTACATATCTACACACACAAATCCCTAGTTTCAAGATGAAAAAATAGTAAACAGTATATGTAAATGACCAAAGTGCTGTGCAGAGACCACCCACCCAAATTTCTCAAAACAAGGCCTCAGAAGACAAAGGAAGGAAAAGGCTTTCAATCTGTCTTTCCCAAGTTAAGGGTTCTGTTTCCCCAGCTGAAGACACAGCAGCCAAAAAAAGCAATTCACAGTGTCTTGTTTTAGCTGTTTGTCAGGGAATTCCGTGTTTGCCTTACAACAGTTGATAATATTCACAATATTCAAGTATCCTGTTTCAACTCTGGAAAAAAGCAGTAATGAAAAATCATTTGGTCTGAAGGATTAATCCAAGATGTTGACTGATTTAAACAATACCTCAGAGGTCCTGCAAAACTTTGATGTTTTTCCTCAAGTATCTGTCAGTCTACTCAACTCCAACTATTCAACAAACAGAACTGAAATATTTTCATCTCAGACCGGGATGAAAGGTGAAATACCAAATTTCAAGCAAGCAAAACTTTTCAAAAAGTTTGACTCAGAAATTTTTGTATGATTTTCTTGGTATTTTATGGACCTAGCAGTTTCATGATTAAGTTTTTGAAGTGACCTGACAGATTTAGTCAGTTCAACACTGAACTCATAAACCTCATAAAAAACAATCCAGGATCAAGATTCCATCATGTTAGGCAGCGAACCAATAAGTGAAGGTAATAACATCTTCCCAACAGGAATTACAGTCAGTATTAAACAGCTAAGCTAAGCTAACACACACACGTAAAAGGGAGCCGAGAGAGAAAGTTAGCAGAATGAAATAATAAAAGATTAACAAAAGTTAACAAGTCTTGGCTTGTCTCTTTAGAGCTCTCTCTTACATTGCAACCTTTACAGTGCAAATCTTGCAGTTAATGAGCCTTCACTAGCAGAAAGTAATTTTTTTTAAAGCAAAAGCAAACGTCAACAAAACCCCAACATTTTTACACTGCAGTGTCAGCTTATTTTAAGGTACATCAGAGGTTCAGGCTTGAAGGCCACAAAAAGCTAACTTTGCCCCTCAAACACAATGCAAATCTCTCATACGCTTACTCTTTGAGAAAAAAATCTATATAAGTAACTCTTAAAATAACATACCAATCACAGTTATCTCAACAATAGTGTAAGAACAACAACAACAAAAAAGTCATGAAAATGAGCCAAACCACATTCATTGATCTCTTTGGTCTGACAGTAATAAAGTTTTTCTCCCCCTCCCATCTATCCCCACCTTTAAGCTGCTCATCCCATTCATACAAGCAGCATCTGGTCCATCAGCATGATTTAACATTTTCTGTTCCTCCATGCCTTTCCTCTGGCTGCTGAAGGTACTACTACATTGTTCCTTAAACACCAACAGTGCAAGCTGTATAATCAGCTATTATCAATGTAGATGCTATAATAAGGACAGGCTTCTGATTTTTTTAATGTATTTTTATATAATATTTTCTTTTAATATTATTTTGCACTATATATATTAGAAAAACAGCTAAGAGAATCAAGTAGACTTTTTTTCCCTCTGCTTTGCAGAAGCCTTTATAAAAAAAAAAGTAGAAGCACATGACTGAATAAGAACATGTTCCCAATCACATTGACTCCAACTGTAAGCACTCCACAAGTAATTTGGCCAGTCCTGGACACTGTGTTCATAAGGGGCACTGTATTCATATGAGTTTTCTTGGGGCATCAACGAATCATTTGAAACTGCAAGCGGCATCTGCCAGGCTCATGGGCCTGACCTTCTAAGGCTTCTTTATACATAAGAATTACCCAAAGGATGCTTCCAAATCTTTAAATCTACCATATCAAATGTTCAGACTCAAAAATATAAGTTTAGTTGTTGGCTTTTTTCCAAATAAATCATGTAAGCATTAAAAGAACAAGTATCACCAGATGTTCTCTGTCTTTCTTCCTCTCTTCTTCCCTCCTCTCCCGCTTCGCTTCCCTCTCCCTCTAACTTTTCTTTTTCTATGCTGTTAAAAAAGAAGAATAGAGGAATGAATTCCTACCTTTCCCAGACAAAGAAGAGAAAAATTATATAAAGAGAAAGTAAAACTGGCTGTTAAAGGAATGAGTAATCAGTCCAGGTAAACTCTGGAATCTGGCTGAAAGATAAAAGCTAAACAGTGTAAGTTATAAAAAGCAATTATTAAAATGCATGACAATGTTAGTTATCGAAGGTATCAAATGGTATTTTAATGGAGCACGTGAGTTTCCATCACAGTTCCTTTCATTTCAGTAACAGGACTTAGTGCAGAAACCAGGCTAAAAAGCTCCATATGTTGCAGAAACAGTGCAACTACGTAAACAGATTATGTCAGCGCTTTCCTACGCAAAATAAAAGGAAAAAAACAATACACACACACAGACACATATGTAACAATTGAATACCCTCTCTTATACACTGTGACAGTGTTACATATCTTTTTCTCCTGTCTTATCAACTTGGGTTGGAAGCTAGTTATAGCAAGAACTGTCTCACAGTCAGCCACAACACCATGTTTGATGCAGACTAGATCTAGTAAAACTATCCAAGACAAGAGAAACCCGGGATGCTGTACACAGCAGCCCCAATACGGCAGTTCAACTTTGCCTGTCTATGCCAAGAGAAAAGGAGCACATACTACATCAATCTGACAGTATATCGGAATAGTATATAGTTACATGAGCCTATGGAACAAAAACACTCTAAACAACCTCTGGCTGCACCAAATAACCAAATCAAGGAAAGGCAGTTGCAAAAGCAGGCCTGATAGGGGAAAAAAAAAAAAAAAAAAAAGGTGAAAAATTAGTGACAAAGCTTTAAATGCTGTCACAGATCTGGAAACTTCTCTGATTAATGCCAGGAAGTCTGAAAATGTTCCCATCCAGCGTTTGCTCAGAGTTGCAAATCTTTCAAGCACAACTCCCTGAGGAATAAGACTTGTAAGATAACTAGTAGAATAACAGTGAGAAAAAGACAATATATTCTCAAGTACTGGGAATGGAATTGCCATTAACATTTGCCATCCTTTTATAATTTCAAGTTTATACTTTGTTCCCCAATCTTACTAAGAATTTCATGAACAAGCTTGAGGCTTGAGTGAAGAATGGTTTTATTTGATCTGTTGATTGTTGTGTAAGACTAAGATAAACAACAAACTATTCAATTTGTCCTGTTCCTCTTTTAACTTTTGCATGTCTACCCTCTATGGTGCCTGTATACTTTGCACTACAAAACAATAAATTCCAGAAAGGTTACTGAAAAACAACAAAAAATAGATAACAGAGCTCCAAGGCTTGCAGTGAAGCCACAGGTTACCACAAGCTGCAAGACTCGAGACACAGAGGAAATGTTTACAGCTGAAATCAATGAAGTGTGCTCTCCTGTACGGTGGGGCGAGGGGCCTCCCTGTGAAACCTCCAGCTCAGGCTAGGCTGAAGGAGTCACTCTGATCATAAGAACTCCACCTCCATCAGAAAGCTGATGGCCCTGCTGTCAACCACCTGGGATTTGGAGGGGAAAATGAGGGCGGGGGGAGGGGGGAGGGGGAAGGGGCTTTTCTATTCAATTCTTCCTTCCTTGCTCTTTTTCCCCTGTTGTTTCATACACATTGCATCTTTTGTAACAGTGTTGTTAAACCAACAAAAGGCAGCTGAAAGCAAGTACCCCAATCAATGCTGGCATAACTTTTCCACATCTCTGGCTGGTGGATCAGAACATATGTTGTGCTTAAGTTCCTCCACTCATGAATGTCTGAGTCAGCACCTCAGGCAGAAGTTGCATTTTTCTGGCTTGTTTCTCTTTCCTGACCTCTTCTTTGAACTTTTGTCTTCTTTTGTCCTCCAGGAAACAGGATCAGAGTGAGTAGCAAAAGAAAATGTAGGAACTCCTAACCAGCTCAACTGTCTTCTCTTTTTATCCCAGAAGAACTATTACTGTTTTTAATATAAACTAAGACAGCCAAAGAAGGGAATTTCCCTATATAATCTCCCTGCAACTAAAAGGGAGAGGGATAATGTTTAACTGCAAGTTTTACTCAATATTTCAAGCAATTTAACCATTTTTCTTTTTTCTGGGTCTGTAATTGAAGGATAGATTTGGGATGCCAGTTATTACAAATGGGAGGTCGCCAGCAATAACTTGAAATGAAACCCCAGACCATGCTTCACTGTTTATGTTGTAACTGTGAACACGGGTTATATTAACATCTTATCTTTTGTTGGGCCCCAGACATCCTACCTTCAACACAGCACCTCATACTGCTAAATAAAAGCTGAAATACTTTGTGCTTTCTATAGTTTAATATCACCATATAAGAACACATTCCAGACTGCTTATGGCTTTGCTAAGTTTTAACCATTTGCACATCTGAAGCATTCCCTGCTGTGTATACCTCGGAGACTCTTGCTGGGGAAAGTGTTGGCTAAGGCAGTCACTTCCAAGAAAGAGGTTTCCAGGAATTTTGATTAAAAAACACTGAGACGAGGAGTGAGGCAAGATGTGATACCGAGACTGACTGGGCAGGAGCCCATGGGGCACAGATCCTGTGCAAAGAAGGGTAAGCAATTACATAATTTATCATAATGCACGCTCATAAGGAGACTGAATTAAGGTGGCAAAGGGAACTTATAATTCTCGGACTTCATAATTTATAAATGCTTGACTTGCAATGTTAATATTGTTATTTTAATGTGGTGGTTTGGTGTATATTGTTTTTTAAGACATTGCTGTTACAGATAGAAAGAAAACACTTCTGTTCATTGTGAAAAGGAACCATTTAAGAGGTTGGGAATCTTTATGTAGAGTTCATTTTTTTCTCAAAATGCCATGACCTCATACTGGTTCGCTGTATTGAGAATGCATGCCTGGTTAACAAGTTACTGAGGAGTGTAGTGGCACTTGCAAGCAACCACTGCAAGTCAATATTTCTGATCTACCCTTTCCAGAATAAGGGATCACTTGTGGATAAATCTTTAAATAAAAAAAAAAGAAGATGAGGCTTTAGTTTTTGCATGTTTAGCAAAAATCCTGCGAAAATGATTTGTAAATGATGTCCTAACTTAAGTAAACTTTTGTCAGATCTATGCAATTTGGCATGTGTTTTGTTTATAAAATAGAACCTTGAAAAGCTTCCCCTGTTTTTGTAATTACATGGTGAAATAAAAAGAGGATTTCTTTTTCCAGAGTGTTGTCTCTGTCATTTGTTTCATAATCTACTACACTATAGAGAACAAAAAGGGCACAATATTTTTGTGTCTAAAACCAAATGAGAACCCAGTCCCCATGAGACTTTGAGCTTCTTCAATTTCCAGTCATAGCAGGGGACTTAGCAACTCAAATGAATCAAGCATAAGAAGGTGGTCATGGCATTTTCAGGAAAAAATTGAATGCAACATCTTTATTCCCATTCTCCTAAATGGTTCATTTTCACTATGAACAGAGTGTTTTGTTTCTTTCTGTACCAATATGCTTTGTTATTAAAAAGAGAGAGATGCAGGCTATTCTTTCACAAAGAAAATCAAATCTCTAAGGAAATGGTGTTCAAAATGTAAATTGTCAGTGTAAGGCAGAAGGGAAAAACTAGGGCATTATTTTATGACAGGAACAATAATGCAAATGCATTTTCCATTCAACCACATATGAGATCCATTGACTTCTACGGGTGATAATTTTCACAGCTCTAAGGGTCTTTTTAAAAAAAATCATTCTCACTGAATGTGTATGTTTAATACTCTCACCCATAGGAGTGCATTATTAAATAAATGTCCAGTAACCGGATAGCTTAACTGTTAAGTTTTTGGTAAAGAGCAGAATTAAAACCAGCAACTCTATCACTGATAAACACCTGACTACTTTAACCAGTTGATTCTTACTGTACTTTTGAGGGAGCTGAAGAACAATGAATTTATTTTTGTATTGTACTGTATTTTGGACTAAGAATCTGAAATAAATAATATTTGCAAAAATACAGACCCAGTGTAGCTATGCTAAGCTTCTTTGTCTCTCAGGAAAGAAATTATGGAGAAAGTCTGATGTAGGTATTTTCCCTTTTCCTTAACTTTGTGCATGTGTTTACTGTCAGAATGCAGAAGCCCCTGTCCTGTTGAGCCAAGAGCAGCAGCAGCAGCAAGTATTCCTTCAGATCTGCTTCGGTGAGGTGAACAGAAGCCTGATGTACCAAGCATGTCACAGCACAGACCCTATTTGTCTCGACTATGTAAGTATTTATGACTCTTTGTGCTGCTCTTTCCCCTTCTCTCTCCTCTCAGCTAGGATTGAATAAATCACAGAAATGCACCCTTGCATCAAAGAAATGAGTCCACCAAACAGACCACATGGATGGCTCTACCTCACAAGCCAAGAAAAAAAAGCCCTCAAGAGGGCCGAGTCCAGGACCTCCTCCAGACTTCCCATGAAAGCTATGAGTTAAAGCAGTAATGGCCACATGAACATAGGGTGATGAAAGACCAGTGAGCCAAATGCAATAAACAGCTGCCAGTAACATAAGAAATTGTGAAATGAGTAAAAAGAAAACCAGAAAGAAGTAAAGCTTCTGTGGTTTCCAGCGGTCATAGTTCAGAGTGCTACTGAGAGAGCGAGCTTGTTGTTTTCTTACCTTCTTAAAGACCCTGAGGCCTCACAATTACACCACCTTTCCACAAAAGCTACCTGAACTGATATAGTTTGCTGCTAAAGAGGCTGAACGAGAAATATCATAAGCGTCATTCTTTTCCTTGGTTTGCACACCACTAGGATCCTTGCTAGACACTGTACTGCCAGCTGCTCATGGAAGTCATATTACTGCCACGATTAATACAACATATTCTTTCACAGTACCTATGCATAGCACATCTAAATGCCACGATGCCTGTAACTCTCTTGCTACACTGAGTGCTTTTTGTTATTCCATAATTACAGTGGTACAATTCTTACCTAAACACTACTTTGACAACAGAGTCTAGGAAATGAGGATGGTATTGCATACAGACCTCTTATAGCCTTTAGAGTGCAAGCCATCACAAAGACATGGTCTTATTTTCCTGCATCCATTGCAGGCTAAAAGGTAAGTTATATAGCTCACTCTCAAGTATCTACAGTCATTTGAGATACCCAGTCTACCTCACCTGGCCTCCAGCTTCAGCTGGGAAAGGGCGTGTCTCTCCTATGGGTCCCATCTCATTTATTTCAGCCAGTGCCATTTGGATGTCTGAGATACTGCAGGGAATCTCAAAAGTTACGAGGGTAACTGAATCAATCCTTAATTGACTCTGAAAAACACTAACATTGAAATGTTTGTTATTGATGAGATTATTTTTTTTTCAGACGCTTTTTTTCCCTTCATTTTGGCTTTAGTCCTGTATTCCATCTGCCCTCCCGTTAGCCCTGACTCTTCTTCAGATGGCTTTTTCCTTATCTCTAGGGCCTCTCTCCCAGCAACTGGCTACCAGTTGAAATGAACGTGAACTATTGTCATGCCTGACAAACTTGTTGGCCTTCTACGACGAGGTTACAGCCTTGGTGGATAAGGGGAGAGCAACAGATGTCATCTACCTGGACTTGTGCAAAGCATTTGACACTATCCCGCATGATATCCTGGTCTCTAGATTGGAGAGACAGGGATTTGATGGATGGACCATTCGGTGGATAAGGAATTGGCTGGATGGCCACACTCAAAGAGTTGCGGTCAACAGGTCGATGTCCAAGTGGTGTGCAGTGACAAGTGGTGTTCCTCAGGGGGTCGTACTGGGACCAGTACTATTTAATGTCTTCATTGGCAACATGGATGTAGGGACTGAATGCACCCTCAGCAAGTTTGCTGACGACACCAAGCTGTGTGGAGCAATTGACACGCTNTGGGGTTGTTCAGCCTGGAGAAGAGAAGGCTCCGGGGAGACCTTATAGTAGCCTTCCAGTATCTCAAAGGGCCCTACAGGAAACCTGGAGAGGGACTTTTTACAAGGACGTGTAGTGATAGGACAAGGGGTAATGGCTTCAAGCTAGAAGAGGGTAGCTTTAGAATAGATATTAGGAAGGAATTCTTTACTGTGAGTGTAGTGAGGCACTGGAAGAGGTTGCCCAGGGAAGCTGTGGAGGCCCCATCCCAGGAAGTGGTCAAGGCCAGGTTGGATGAGGCTTTGAGCAATCTGGTCTAGTAGGAGGTGTCCTTGACCATGGCAAGGGGGTCGGAACTAGATGATGTTTAAGGTCCCTTCCAACCTAAACCGGTCTATGATTCTATGATTCTATTAACTCAAATCATGCAATCGACATGTGTAATTCTCTTTAGGTACCACTGAACTGCTGAACTAGGGTATGAAGGCCTGTAGGAGAGTTACATGCTTGTGCTTCTCATAGAGAGCAGTGCATGCAAAGACCTGCACTCAAAGGATGTGCCCATTCTATCTGTTTGAGTATAGCTCAAGAGCAGGCTAAAGTGTAGGTCATACTGTGTACACTGGGCACAGCTTACAGATACTGACCCAAGGCCAGCCAGATCTCTGTTGCCCTGGCTGTCAGTCCTTTCTGCATTTAATAATCCTCTGGAAAGGGGAATCAACCCAAATCTCTTGCCTAACACCATTAGAATAACTTGTTCAGAAGACTGCTTTCGGTACTGTGATTTTTTTTACTTTCAAAAGTAAAAAAGTCTTCATTCTTTAATTTTAAAGAATTTAAAGCATTCTTAATAAACCTGTAAAGAATTTCATAATGATATATAAATTTTAAAGAATCATTGTCTGACTTCCAGAAATACAGTGCATCAATTTGGCTAGTTACCTACCATTATTTTGTACTTCAGTAAGTCATCCAGCAGACTGACAGAATGTAGTAGTCTTAAATATGCAGCAAAAGTAAATGAGAAGAGTATCTTTAGTTGATGAAGGAAAGGAAGTTCTTTCAAAAGATGTTTTCAATGCAACATGTTAGAGCTTTCTGAATTAGCATGTATTTAGGTTTGATTACTGAGAACTGTATTTAAGAGGTGGTTTCAAGGCACTTGGCTACAAAGCTATTCCAGATGTTGTCAGTTACGCAGACAGTGTATTTATTAAGGCTTTTCATATTTTCCATTTCAGTGTGTGCTAAACTACTGTTTTGTTTTATCCTCTTATTTTGATGTCAAAAAGGCCCAATGGCAGCAGAGATAATGGAAATAAAAACAAATGATAAAGACAACCACACATTCAAAAGGGTCTTTAAATTTATTACTGCCATTTCATCCATTCAGTGAACAAGTCATAAAACCTACTGGACCAGATCTTTAAAAAATGTGCATAGGTGTAACACCCCTGCAGCTATACCAATTTATAATCATAGAATCACAAAATCATAGAATCACCTAGGTTGGAAGAGACCTTTAAGATCATCGAGTCCAACTATAAACCTAACACTGCCAAAACCACCACTAAACCATGTTCCTCAGCACCATGTCTACCCATCTTTTAAATACCTCCAGGGATGGCGATTCCACCACTTCCCTGGGCAGCCTGTTCCAAAGCTTGATGACCCTTTCGGTGAAGAAATTTTTCCTAATATCCAATCTAAACCTCCCCTGGTGCAACTTGAGGCTGTTTCCTCTCATCTTATTGCCTGTTACTTGGGAGAAGAGACTGACCCCTATCTTGCTACAGCCTCCTTTGAGGTAGTTGTAGAGAGCCCTAAGGTCTCCCCTCAGCCTCCTTTTCTCCAGGCTAAACAACCCCAGTTCCCTCACCCGCTCCTCATAAGACTTGTTCTCTAGGCCCTTCACCAGCTTTGTTGCCTTTCTCTGGACATGCTCCAGCACCTCAATGTCTTTCTTGTAGCGAGGGGCCCAAAATTGAACACAGTATTTGAGGTGGGGCCTCACCACTGCTGAGTACGGGGGGACGATCACTTCTCTAGTCCTGCTTGCTACACTATTCCTGATACAAGCCAGGATGCTGTTGGCCTTCTTGGCCACCTGGGCACACTTCTGACTCTCAACCAACACCCTCAGGTCCTTTTCTGCCAGGCAGCTTTCCAGCCACTCTTCCCCAAGCCTGTAGCACTGCATGAGGTAGCTGATAGTCATTCCTCTCTTTGTGTTTGCAAAGGATATTCACTTAGATAAATCTCCATCCTCACAGTCCAGGATATATGTAGTTCTCTCAATGAACTTGTTGAGTTCTACATGCGGAAAGCATGCAGGCTGTGAATAAGCAGTTGTGGAGGTAGTGTAAATTAGGGCAACCCCTCTGAAGTCACAAAAATTGTGCAGAAGATTGGATCCAATGTATCTTATTTAAATATGTCACTCATCCTCTGCAGGCGCAAGTGATCGTTCCTACAAAATCGTGACTGAATACTCAATGTCTGTATTTTGAAATGTGCCCCAATAAAGGCTGAACTAATAAAGATTTATTATTTCTAATCACAGCTAGATGCAGAGAGAAAGAAACGTGATATATCCCTCCTATAAAAATAAAAAGCCCAAAATTTCCATGACTTAGGGAATTGTTAAGTCTTTTTTAGCAGCTAACAGCATCTAGTCAATACTTTACTCTTTCTAGAAAAGATTGTAAGCCCTAATTTTTCTATTTTTCTTTTTTGCAAAAGACTAAAACTTACAACTTAAGACTTCATAAATGTTCATGGCATAGGCTGCTAAAAGCCAGAAAACATTACATTAATACTGCATCCTCAAACATAGGGAATGTGTGGGACTATGACCTTTACTCCAAGACACAGACTCTCCTGTGACTAAACAGTCTGCTGCTTCTCATGTGCAAATTTTAGGCAACACATACACTGCAATGCATCATTTGCACATTTTGCATCATTTCTTCTCTGCTGGATTAGGGTTCAAACAGTAATATCCAGTTATGGACTCTTCATGTATGGGAGAGTTGACTTTCTGGGTTTCATCCTTTCTGAAGAGATGGGGTAAAGTAACTGTAAAATTTTCTCTAGTTTTAGTCTCAGAATGATTCAGTTTGAACCTTTTGTACCCAAAGTTTTGGCTTAAACCAATACTTAATTTTCATATATTCTGCCCAGCTTTAATCACATACTTTACCAATGGAAACAGATTACATGGGTATTTTAGGCACTTGAAAATCTTTGTTGCTCTCCACCTCTAAATAACTGTTTTTCAACTTACTTCTAAAGATAGGAAAATAGGTCAATAGTTCATAAAGTGTTTGGTGCTGAAATGCTGTTCTTGAACTTGTTCATTGTTCTGGAAAAATCGAGCATTTCCAGAACCTGAAAATAGTATAGTCAATTAAATGCCCACTGATTGTAACATAATTTTACCTCTTCTGTCCAAGAGGTTCTGTGGAGTAGTCTATCTACAGCTGACACATAAAGCAACAGGCCTTATATTCATTTTTTCCCATATTCCCAGAGGAAATAACAGTATTAGTTTTATGTCATGAACAGCAGAAGCTCACAAGTGGATCGAGAGAAAAGACTAGCAAAGAGAAGCCACTCACCACAAATAAGGTCTTGCCTAAAGGGGTTAATGAGCCATAGCAGCTGGGGAGAGTGAGAAATAAATGCAAATGTAGAGAAAACTGAGAGAATGTGATCACACAATAGCAACAAGTAAATGTACCGTGTAAAGAAGCCTAGAGCAAAGTAACATAGAGTTGGAATAAACTGCAGGAGTAAGATACAGTTTCAGAGCAAAAGCAATTCTTTTTTGGAGGTCATTTTGAGGTTCCTCTATGTGATTTCATTCTCCTCCTTGTTATTCCGCTGTACTCTGGGGCATGAACCTGCTAAGTGTTATACCAACTTAGCTCTGGGGGTTAGCAGTGTCCAATACTTGGTTTCAAAATGCTCTCCACCTGACAGTCACATCTGTAGTAGGCAAACATGTTTAGCACTTTCGACTCTGCTCTGTTTAACCATCGAACTATGTGCTTGCATATTTGTATCACTTTGCAGAATCTGAATTTGTGATGATTATTCTATTCTCCTGCCAGAACTCCCAGCAGCTCTTAGTTTCCTGCAAAAAAGAATCCTTGCAGCATTGCCAATACAAAGCCTTCACAAATGTGTACCTAAATATTTTTCAAAGCCCACATAAATTCTCTATGAAGACCAAAACTCATTGCATCCCTGCTGCCTTTGATGGTTCCCACCCATGTTTTTGTGACATTGGAATAATAGAAAAATAAGTGTGAAAAAGAACTCAAGAGGTCATCCAATCTATACCGTTGATCTCCTCTCTTTCTTCCATGTACAACTCAGGAAATTATAGCAAAATCATCCCCTCAGTACACACAAGAGGAATCTGTTCTATAAAGACCACAAACACTGCAATGGGTAGCCTTTGGAAAAGGGTAGGCAGAGAATCTGCCCATACTCTTTAGGATTTGAGACAGTCTCAGGGAAGAGTTAAATAGTCACATGTGGCCCCTGGCAAGAACCAAGTGGCAAAGGGTCCCAATGCCACGGTGAAAAAATGAGTTTGTTCACGAAGAGCCAGATCTTAGAGAAGTGAGATGGGCAGTCTGCCCAGGAATACTGGGAACTCATATAGCTGAAGGCAAAGGTAGCCTTAACATCAGCAAATATGTAGTTCTTAAAAATATCCCATAGAGAAAATTATTTACAGGAATTTAGAAAAGGAGTCTCATGACATTGTCCTATTCCACCAGTTCCCTCCCTTGGGTTTCTCCCCAAGAGGGCGTGATTTGGCTTGATATTTTGCAGCCAAAGGTTTTGACTGCTGTCTAAATTGCTTACTGCTCTTAGCCATAAAAATAGTCTTTAAAAGCCCTCTCCAAATACATACTTCCTCTTCTCAAAACAGAATTCCTGTAAAGTCTTGTGACTGTCTCATTACTACTTCCCAGTTCTTCATGGTCAAACTCTTTAATAGTATTAGGCATTTGTGAAAATAAAATATTTTAAAGCACACTTTTAATCATTCTAAACCAAGATGTTGCTAAACTTTTCCTTCATCGCTTTTCCATTAGTCTTGCTGCACTGTTATTCTCGGTTCCTTCTGTACGCGACCTGCATTTGCACTAAAACCAAATACTCAGAGTTATCCCCATAGCTACAGCATCTCACCCAGGCAATAACAGCGGAGGCAGAAAAAGTAACTACTAACTACTCCTAATAAAAAATTGTAAGAGATAGAGGCTACGTTCTGAAATTAACTCTTTTTTTAGAAAATAATGACACTTCTTGTTTTTTGCCTTTTCTTGTATAATTCCTCTGTGTATATGTTACCGTGGACACAGCATCATGGCCAATCAAAGTAGCTTTCAAAGTTAACAATGGCACATCTTCCTTTGTGATCTATGTTTTCCTTATTGGTAATGCTTCTACCAACTCTTGCATTTCAACAACTAAGAAAATGGCAAGCAAGTCTCAAGGACAATATACTCTTTCATTCTCCTAATACATCAGGATGTTTGAAAAGGGAATCCCTTCACTTGCCTAAGGAATGTTGGGCTGTGTTTATTGCCAGTATGAATTGGAAAATAATCACTGTTGTTAACTTATTTAATGAGATAAATGGAACTTTATTACCTAAGTCAAGCTAGGCTTAACAACTTGGCTATAAATAGTGAGCATTACAGTGTAACTGGCACACTTATACTCCATGACTTCACTATAAATGATTAGAAGGTCATACTAAGTTAAAGCCCAACTCTGGTGTCTCCTTTGGTATTATACCGCTGCAAAATCTAACCTCACTTTGAAGCCTATCAAAATGTCTCTGTTTACTCCTCATTCAGAAAGAAACATCCCCACTGTGATGATTTTAGTGTACTGGATGTCATAATTGAGGAGATGTATATTTGCTGCAGGCAAAGGATAGTTTTTCCCCTGCAGAAAGCACAGCAGATCTGTTGAAGATCAGAGGCACAGTGTGTAAGCACTGTTTCCTCAGTTCACAGGGACAAAAACTTGCTGACACCCCAAAAATCCCTAATCTGGGACACCAGCCCACATTTCTTCTTGAAGATAGACGCTCAACTGACAGGTCATCTTGTGAAGTGTCAGTGTTGGGGTTTTTTAAGCTATTGCCTCTGTCCATTATGGAGGAAAAACTATATAGAGGCAAGCCTGTTTTCTTCCAATTTAAGAAACCAAGATTCTGTGTCCCTTGTTAGGAAGTATCTAGATGATTAGTATTTTTAAGGGCAGAAAAGGTAACAGCTTGTCAACCAAATATGAGGCTTAATTGAGCATGCACTGTATTCTACACCTTTTATGGGACTTATACCATTTGAAAACATGGCCCCTTAATTACCAAAATACTTTCTTGGCAAGAACACATAAAAATATTTATACCCTTGCCTCTAAAGGGCGATAGGAATAAAATCCCTTGTAAATATGAAAAAGAAAGCACAAAGAACAAACTAGTGTAAGAGGGAAAAAGAGTCTTTGGAAATTTCAAGTGCTTTATTCATTATTTTATCACAAGTTTGCACCATATCCTCTCCCCTGGTTCAATCCTGGACTTGTATCAGGATTATTTCAAATGCATTCACCAAACACAGGCATAAATATAGACCACAACAGTGACTAAACTCAGGGCTCAGACAAAATTTCATTTGGCTGTTTCCCAAGTTAGTCAGACAAAGTTATTTCAAAAGACATTAGTACATAGAGCCATTGTGGCCATATACAGCAGCAAATAATTACAATACCACATGGATTTCACTTTGATTCTTCCATTTTTTTCTGGTGCATTTGCAACTAGTACTCAAATGCCCTTTCAAACACACCCAGTAGCCTGTGAAGAAAACAGAACAAAACTGCAGACAAATACACAAATTTTCAGTTCCTTGATTTTGAGACAGAAAAGGTTCTGGAGTTTGGTTCCATGTCAGCAACATTTACAAGATGGTTTGGTTTTATGGTGCCTGAGTGATGATTAGTGGAAAGCATCTGTTGGAATTACAGCTATGATCAGTCTTTAATAACAGGAAGGTTTACAAATATTAGAATAAGGAGGTTGTGAGGTGAGGCAAAGAAGTACATTTCTTCTCCAGCCAGACTGCTGACCCCAAATTACCCTAATAACAATTGTGTTAAACCAGATTGTTCCAGAGGGTTTACATCCTTAGAGTCTCTGACTCCTACTTTTCATCTACGATAAATCATAGGGTGGTGTCTTACTAGCTAAAGAGAGAGAAATGCAGTTAATAATTTCCAAACAGATGAAAAATTTACTGGCATTCATGGGTCACAAAATCCAAGCACAGAAAGTAAAATAATGATTACCATTTTGAACAGTACTATCACATCACTGATAAGTGTTAAGACTCCATACAGACTCATTTGGATGTATCACCAGAAACACCTTCTTTACTAAAAGTGGACTGCATATAACCTTCACTTTGATTTATATTAGGAGAATTAACTTGTTTTTCCTTAGTTCAAATCCAGTGTTCAAAAGCTCTGCTTCTGGAAGTTCAGAATTCAGGTAGTTTGTACTAGGGACTGGAATAAACCCCCAGGCAAACTGTTTTCTACCAACATAAACTCAAGCATAAGACTACCACCAGCAAAAAAACTCTCTGTGTGCCATCAAGATTCTTGGTGGCTCTTGGCTGTGCACTAATGCACAAGTTTTATCTACAACGTCCTAGTTTTGGCTCAACAACATTGATATAAAAGCAATGCTAAACACATCAGCAAATAAATGGGAGGCCTATTTTTTAAGTCCACTATACAGTTTTCATATCATTAATTCCACAACTCTAAGAATGGGTGTTTTCACAGATATTATTCTTCTTTAACCACACATATGGTATGTGCCTTTGCTTTTCATAATGTTGATTTCAGTCTTCCATAATTGAGTACAGTTCTATCCCTACCACCATGCCAGAAAGGCAACAACAGCAACAAAAACATACAAAAATCACTCTGTAAAAGAATGTGATTGCAAGCTGTTTCCCTTGGAAATAGCTACAACTTTGGGATTTTTCCAGATTTCTGTAGAATTTTAAAAGTTCACCTACTAGGAATCTTATATAAAATGTATACAAAAAAGTGCCTTCAATACATAAAGACTGAAAAACTGCAATGATAAATGTTGTACACATAGTTGTCCATTATGAGAATATCACATTTCCAAGAGTTTATCATCAGAATGAAGTTTTGCTGAAGATTTTCCAATATTTTAAATGTGAGCTCTGGGTGTTTTGCTAATTTTAAACCTATTCCTGGAATTTTTAGCCCTTTGTATATTTTTTCATTGAAAGACAATTTATTCCAGTTCTTTTTCTGAAAAAAAAATGTATTTTCTTTCCTGTTCTTTTATCTTAAATTCATTCACGGAACTCTCGTATAAAATGCTGTTTCTAGTGTAACTTCAGTAATCCCAATGGGTATCCCTAAACTTGTAAGATAAATGACCTCATGGGCCTCAGGGCACGAGTCTGAGCACAAGTACACAATTGTCCATACTGCATAGCTGTTAGCATTAAGTCCAGCCCATTAACACAGTTTAGACCATGCCAAAAGGAACATTAGTCTCCCAACCAAGGCTCAAGTGTGGTTTGTGGAATAATATGAGCCGAGGACTGGTTCCAGCAGGCAGCAGGGATGAGGCCATCTTGGTCCGTGGAGGAAGAGTGCATGGCTGTCTGATGACAGCCTTGTCCTGCCTCTTGTGCTCAGAGGCAGAGAATGGGTCTTTCCCCATCTAATTTACCAGAATAAAGGCAGCCAGTGAATCATCTGAGTTTCTAAATGTAAGCAAGCATAGTCACATCTGCTGCAGAGGTCACTGGGGCCTCACTCGTCTTCTGGGAAGTTCATGCAGGCTGAAAAGAAACCTGCAGTCTCTGAAAAGACAAATGTCCCAGACAAACCCTAAATGCCACCATAAAGAAGGCATTTTAGGAGGCTTCAGCCAACACTAAACATGCCAAAGCTATACACCACTTATGTGCTTATATATACTATCTCCTGTGAAATGCAATTTTCATTCCTGTGGCTAGCTATCACCTTGGTCCAACACAGTTGGTCCGTACACTGAATAGTGCTGGATCCCATCAGTGATACACCGTAGAGGAGTACATGCTGCCATACTTGCCCGGTTCAGACCCCACCAGGGATGGCTTGGCCCACAGAGGCGAACTTTCACTTTGGAAGGGCTCTAGAGTTTCACATGACTCCTATGCCCATGTACGTACTCCTGCTTGTAACAAAATGCCTGAAAATGGTCAGTTCAGGAGAAAGCTAGAGCCTGTGTTTAAAAGATGAATACAGCCTGAAAAGCTATGTGCACTTTCCCTAATATTAGTCCTTAATCTGCTTCCAGGCCCTCAGAACCAGGAAAAAAAATAAATTACTGTCTTCTAGAACTGAAACCATGAGCCTTTACACCAAGTTCCATGCATTACACAATAATTTCCAAAAGGCAGAGCAATGCCTCTAGGCTGTTGGGGAAATGTGAGCGGCTCATCTGGGACAAAACTAAAGGCTTTACTTTACAAAGGAGGGGGCAGAGAGCAGGATGGGAGCGGAGCTCCCACAGAAAGTCAACAGGAGTTGAGACTTGAAGTAATTCTGAACCCTTTGACATTCCCAGTTCATTTCAGTACCCAAAAACACTTAATAAATCACAAGACCAGTGAGGGAAGGGGAAGAAAGGGAAAACCTATCCCACATTAAATTGTAATTTCTACTAATTTCTGTGTAGGAAAATTTACTAGTACTGATTTCTCTTGTGAGAAGAAAAATCCTTCTATTAAAACAAAAAGAAATCACACCTTTTTTGGCATTTACAGCTTAAAATATCGGTACTTCAGTCTCCACATTGTAGTTACAAATAATGTGTCTGCTCCTGAAAATAAAGCAGGGAATCTGATTGTCACCGAATGCATTAGAATTAAAAGCATTCACGCTAGAACAAAGGCAA
This sequence comes from Burhinus bistriatus, assembly GCA_013397275.1. Taxonomy (NCBI): domain Eukaryota; kingdom Metazoa; phylum Chordata; class Aves; order Charadriiformes; family Burhinidae; genus Burhinus; species Burhinus bistriatus. Next base: position 164,296 of record VYXH01012646.1, on the reverse strand, counting down.
CATGGGAGAGAACAGCTAATTCATCTGAGGATTATATTTAACATTCATTTCCCAGCAGGGAGATAAAAATAAAACCTAAACCACTCTTTCATGCTGGCTTGGCCCATTTTATATCATTTTCAAATGCCAAGTTCTGAAAAGTTACAACCATTCCTTACACTAGCTTTTGTGGTTGACACATAAAGTCTACTCAAGAAGAAGAACATTTGCAATCTCAAAAGACTGATAAACCATCCTCTGCTCCAGAAAACTTTGTCTAGACTTATCAGATGAAATCCTTCTATTGCTGGCCTCATAAGAAACAATACAATCTACCTAAACCTAGTTGCTCCATGAATAGTTGGCCCAGGCAACCAAAAAGACATTTAGTAGTGGGGCAAGTTTTGATTTTCCTCCTGCTTTTTGGACCCTTCACAGGACAGAATCATGATATGACAGGATATTTGGGGGCAATCTTGGTCATAAAATAGATAAAAACCAGTGTCTTCCTTTGCTCCTCTAAACTTACCAAGCAGACTTCTACTGACTTTTCCTTTTCTCTCCTACAGAGAGCTGTTACAACATTGTACTCAGATTCTGATCTTCTGATACAAAGCTCTTTCTCTGGCCTTTTACCCAGCCATGATCAAACTTTTTTCCTCCTCCCTCACCCTTTTTTTTTCAGAGGCTTTCCTGTCTGACTCTAACAGCTGTTTGTCCTTTACAGGCTCTGTCTTCCCACAGCTCACAGCTGCACTAACAGACTTTTCCAGCTATCTGCCCAGTCTCTGAGTCTTTCTTTTGGCTCTTCAGCAAATCCAGAATCTCCACCTGCATCTCCGGGTTATCCCCAACACTCAGAGTGGGATCTTGCTTTAATTTTACTGGCACTATTTTTTAATAGCAACACTTACTCTTTTTTTTTTTTTTCCCCTTAACTTCACTGGAACAAAGGAAAAAGCTAACACAAATATAAGAGGAAACAAGGATGTTTTACTATCAAGCACATGATGAATAGAAGTCATAGAATCACAGAAATTAAAACTGGAAAAGGCCCACCGGCTATTTGGTCATCTTGTCTCTCCCTGCCAGTGCAGGACTGTTCCCCAAGGTACTTTTAAGGGCAATAAAGAACACAGAATTAATAATTATTTGACTTTTTATTGTGGTTCACAATGATGTTACTGTATTGCTCTCCAGCCTATTTTTTCCTATGTTCAGCTGTGTGTATATATACACCAAACTCCATCACTTCCCTTTTCACTGCCACCCAGGAATGTTGCCTCCCTCTGTAGCAACATTGATCTGTAACACATGAGCCCAGATCTTCTAGAGTGTGAAATTCTTTTCTCTGATCTGGACTTGATCTGTCTACTAAAAGAGAAACACAGGCTTCAAATTCTATAATCTGAGCCATTTATAAAGAACAGAAGCAATGGTGCTAAATTAAAGGAGACCTTCTTGCCCTTCTGTTGCCAAGCTCTTCCTCCTCTTAGAGCCACGGAGCCAGAGAACAACCATGGCTGGAAGGGACCTCTGGATATCAACTGATCCAAACTCCCACCCAAGGGAGGGCCAGGTCTAAACAGCATCAGGTTGTTCAAGGCTTTGTCCAGTTGAGCTCTAAGGATGAAGAGTCAATGAGCTTCTTTGGCAACCTGTTCCATCATCCCATCATCCTTACTGGGGAGACTTTTTTCTTTCTGAACTCAGTACTCCAGATGTGGTCTCACACAGAGGAGAAGAATCCTGCAAACTGCTGGCTATCCTTTTGTCAATACAGTCCAGTATGCACCTGTCCTTCATTGCTGCGAGGGAACATTTTGACTAATGTTCAACTTGTCCACCTAGACCCCCCTGGACCTCTTCTGCAAAGCTGCTTTCTATCCACTCAGCACCCAGCCCTTTTTGCATGTGTTTATTGTATTTCAGGCTCAGGACCCTGTGCTTTCCTTTGTTGAACTTCATAAGGTTTCCATTAGCACATTTATCGAGCCTCTCAAGATCCTTCTGAATGGCAGCCATGCCCTGCAGTGTATTGGTTACAACACATTGGTGTTGTCAGTAAAGCTGATGAGGACGCATTTTATTCCACCACCCAGACATTAATGAAGACATTGAACAGTAGTGAACCCAGTACCGAACCCTGAAGAATGGCACTCATAACCAGTCCCCAGCTGAATTTCAAACTGCTGACCACTGCACTTTGGGTCCAGCAATCCTCTTGCCCCATAGTCTAACTATCATGTCCATATCTCTCAATTCTGCCTACACAGATGCTATGAGAGACCATGTTGAAGGCTTCAGTAAAGTCAAGGAGAAAAATAGCCTCAACTCCTCTTTCATTCTCCAAGTCATCTCCTTATGGAAAGCAATCTTGTTGGTTGGGCATGATTTGCTCCTGGAAAATCCATCCTGGCAGTTCCCAAACACCTCTTGTGTTTCATGGGGCTGGAATTGGCATCCAGGAGGATACAGCCCATAACCTTCCCAGGGACTGAGACCGCGCTGACAAGACCCTTCTTGCCCTTCTAAAAGGTGGGCATGATATTGCCTTTTTCCAGTTGTCAGGAAACTCCCACAATTCCATGACCTTTCAAAGATGATAGGTGTACTTCATTATTACAACAGCCTACTCCCTCAGTCACCCCCAGGTGTACACCACCCAGGCCCAGCTACTTGTGTATGTGCAGTTTGCTTAAGTGGTCCCTCAGTCTTCATCTACCGCGGGTGGTAATTCAGTCACTCAGGGACCTGGAGGACCCTAGTGGACTTTCACCCAGACAGCTTTTTTCACTTCAGTTTCCAGTTTCTTTTCTCACAAGACATGTTCTTCCACATAGTCTAGTTAACCATACAGGTAATAACACTTTCTGGAGACGCATAGCCCTTGTGCCTGTGCAAGACTGGGTACCATGGGCAAGACTAAGGCTCTTATATAAACTGTAAGGTTGGTTCCTCCACACAAATCATATTTTTACCTATTTGATTATTTTAGTTTCAGCTGTTATTCTAACCTGTTGGCAGTTTCACAGCTAAATTACACAGTCATATGGGCCTTCATTTGAAGAGAATTCTTAGGGAAAAAAAAAAAGGTGTTCCTTTCCTAGTGGCTATAATTAAGACAATAATTGCCCTCAGTATTCTTATCTAAAGCTACTCAAACATTATTCATGATAATTTTCCTGCAGTTTCTTAGCTAAGAACCGATAAACCACTATTTCACTCAGGCAAGCATATGCACGTAGTAGCATGAAAAATTGTCTGTTCTATATCCTGTTTTGTGCTGTGCTCTCCGTAACTACTACAAAAGCCTATCCCAGGAGGAGAGGCTCCCAGGATTTGTTATTGCTTGCATTCAGAAAATGTTATTCAAACTAGCAGCCCCTCTACCTGACTGAGTCCTGACACAGGTACAACCATGCCTCCATGTCAGGTCCCTATCAGCATCATGTACGCTGAAACTTTTTATTTGCTCTTCTTCCTCTGCTAATGCCACTGCCATCGCTGTTGGCACATAGCAGAAGAACTGTGGGGATGCCAGGATATCCAAATGTACTGCCATTGTGCTGGGATATGATAAATAAAGACCTGAAGCCAATTCTTCTTTCTGTAAAGGACAGATAAACTCCATATTCCTGCAAAGCTCTGAGTGCAAAGTAACTCTACACTGTGTTTTACCAGATTCACTGAAATGGTAATTACTTTGGATGATACAGGAGTTGAATGGTATTTACTACACTATTATTCTCCCATTCATAAATTGTATGATGTTCAATGCAATGAACATAAACATAGAAATCACAGAAATAGAACCAGTCATGATTTTTCTGGGTGTAGTGTAACTAAATACATTTTTGACTGCAGACAATTGCTATGGCATATTATGATCATATTCATTCACTTCTTCTCTGGAACATATAAGACCAACCTCAACCTCATTGTCACGCTCAATGTCTTTATTTGTCTCCAAGGAATCTTGGATACAAAAAAATCACAGTGCAAGAAATCAGAATTAAAACCAAAGAGAGATATGAGAAATTGACTTAAACACAAATTTAAAAGTCATAGAAGTACAATTTTAAGGGCATATATCGGAAGGGAGAAGGGCCTACATAAGAGTCAGGGAAGTTTCAGTCTGGAGACTACTGGTATAGTGAAAGTATAAAGTCTGAAAAGTAGCTTTTATAAACTTTGAGGCTGTCCCCCAAAAATTGAGAATCTACACTGAGATCAGTGCAAAACCTGTCACCCCAGTAAGCTACAGGAACTTCATAAAATTTAAGAAGCTTGATATTGTATGCCAGATCTGTTACTGGTAAATGTTGCCTTTATGGCATTATTTTTGAAAAACGATTTCTGCCAGCAGAAATAGATGTATTTGCCAACAAACAAACAAAAAAAAAACCCCAACCTTTTACAAATCTAAAGGATTTAATAGGCAAATACATCTTGAGACCTTCAGGTGCTTGGCATTTTTACTCAGGACTTGCTGAGACAACACCTTTAGTGGCAGTTTTGTCTGCTTACAAACTGAATAGAAATTCAACCTGGACTTCAAAATTGGGCCCTGCTGTTTTACTTTTTGCCGATCCATTGGAACATGACGTTTTTCCACTGGTTTTGCCAGAGCAGTGGGAATTCTGTTTCATGGTTAAGCAGTGGAAAAGTCTTTCTATCCCTCTTAGGTACAGTGGGCCTCCAAATTTTAACATGTAAATCAAAAATTCTTACTTTAATAGGTGAAGAGTTCAAAACTTTTCATTGATTTATCCAGAAGCATTTTATTGTAGCTACTTGCAACGTTCCTATGAAAGGTGTTCAATATGTATTTTTGCCTTGCCAAGACCTTTTTTTTCACATAGTTCATTAAAAAGAGCCATCTACCAGAGATTTTTATGATCTACATTTATCTGGTAAAAAAAGGCTGAGCAAATGGTTCATTAATAATGATGAATCAAGGCACCCTCTTTAAAAAAAAAATCAACGCTGTTGATGCCAGACCTAAATTCATTAGCACTTCCAAACCATAGCCATAAAGTTTTTAAATATGTCGTTTGTTTGGTAATTTTTCCTGCATTTTTGCTACCTTCCATGTCAAAAAATGTTGCCCCATACACATTCTTTCTGTCTTGCTTCCACTTGCTAAAATGCACCCTGTAGTACAGCTTCTTTTCATAGCTACTGAGAGTTGAGTAGATCTACTTTATACAGTTTTGTAAAAATAGCAAGACTTCCCAGGCAGGGTCTTCAGATGGTTCTAATCAGCATCACTCCAAAGAGTTCAAGAGACTGTACTAATACAGACCAGCTGAGGATCTGGCCCCCTTTATGTCAGAAGAGAACGAAACCAATTTTTTGGTCTTTCTTTGGCTCTCTAGTATGTGAAAAAAAGGATGATATTCACTCTGTGTGAAATTTATCCCCCCTCAAAAGCAGATTATGCCAGCCTATGCACCAATGTAGTATGTCTTAAGGAATTTATTTTCTTGTAGGCAAAGATTGCTTTATTCTATATCCTAGTGAATCCCTTCACAAGTGCAGAAAGCTGATCCCAAAAGGAAAAGCCAAAATTCACGTGAGTTTTGATGGGGAGTTACAAAAACATCGGTGGTGCCACTGATCTTTCAAAATTCATTCTCTAGCCCCATACTAGTAAATACAGTAGACTGGAAGAAGGCTCCTCCTGCCAACTGAATGTAAAGCCACAACAGGGTATGTCAGAAGGTTGTGTTTTGGGCAGGCAGCTGCAAGCTTTGTCCTTGCTTGGAACAGGGCATCAGCCATGTGATAGCGGTAGTGTGTCCATGGACCCAAGCCTCACTGTGAGGTACAGTATATTCAGCATTACATTAATGGGAGCCACCTTTTCTGGATCAGAGCTAGTTCGTGTCCCATCCCTTTGGAGTGCAGGTAGAATAAAATTACATTTGCCCACAACATACGAAGACACATACAGAGTTATCCACGATCCTACTGTGTTTTTATGGAATGGGAATGTAAGGTCCCAGCCCAACAAAACATTCAAGCCCTAGACTAATTTTCAGAATACAAGCAGTCAGTGAGACTATATGCTTGCTTTCAATGAAGTGCATGATTAAGCACTTTGCTGGACTGGGGTCTCAAATCATCATGCACTGGCTATATTCCAGACTAAGACACGGCCTCCACATTATGTCTATGTAAAATGCTATTGCCATTCCTTATTTCCCTTCTTCTGAATCAATAATGGGTTAAGTGATTGGGGCAGAGCAGTTCTTCTGCACAGCTGACTCCATCCTGGTAATTGTAAAAGAATCTCCAGGCATCTCAGCTGGAAAGCTTGCATGCATATGTTGCTATATTCAACTGGTAACATAACGTAGTAAGCATATGTGTGAGGAAAGGGAAAGGACAAGTGGGTCTCCCAGATGGTAGAACAATTTTGTTTCTTTTTAAGGAACTCAAAGAAGAGCTGCCAAGTTCCAGCCACAGAGCTGAAGTAGCTTTGTTCATTGCTGGAAAAAAAAATTATATTGGACAGCTGAAAGTACAGTGGTTGCTTTCTCTGTCCTTTCCCGCCCATCCCTCCTTGTCCACAACTGCTTTCAGACTTCAAACAATACGAGTCTCTCTATTGATGTAGCTCGTCTGTTCTGGTTCCTCAATACCAAAAGAGAGAACCTCTACAAATTGCTGCAATCCTGGTAAGATCATTTGTGTTCCTTCTCTAGCAGCACATAGTGCTGATAACCAGTGTGATTGAGAGGTGCTTATTAGTCAGTAATGCCTTTACATCACACTACAAGGATGCTGTACGTGGGCAAGGCTGTTGTATATCGAACAAGGACCACTGATTCGTGGCTCTTTGTTCTTCTCTACCCTGTCACTGGGGTATCTTTTCTCCATTATTGTTTCTTCTTCAAATTCCCTATCCCTGCTGCTCCATGATTAAGTAGGCTGCATGCACGTCAAGTCTTCCAATGAACATGAACAAGGCGCTAGTAAGATTGCCTGTCTGCAGCAGTGCTTGCAGCTCTCATGCACCCCCTTTCTTCTGATTTACCAGTGGGAATTTCTGTGTGAGTTGGTCAAGCAGGTTTTGGTGCTTAGGAAACTTCAGAGACTTCAGAGGAAGGAATTAGGAAACAAAGGATGAAGAAAAAGAAGGTGAGCAGGAGATGATTTTAAAAAGGAGACAAGAAAAGCATGAGGAGATGAGGAGAGGCAGTAGCAAGGAATAAGGAGGGGTGCAGACTGAAAAGAAACCACAAAGAACCATCTACCAGACTCAGCGGTTTTTAGAATGATTCAGTCATGCTGACCATCAGCACAGAAAAGTAACACAGTGAAGGGAGAGATGTGGAGAGGCCAAAGCGGTCTTCAGGATTGATGCAGCATATCTGAAAAGCTGGGAAAAGCTTGACGCAACATCTTTGAAGAGCCCTTTTTAGGGAGAATCTTCATTTCAAGCAGGAACTTCAACATCTTTGCTGATAGCAAGAGAAAGATGCTCACCTCTTTTTTCTGGTATTGAAATCTAGTAATGGTCTAAAAATGGAAAAGACAAGGAAGGCTGGAGTAACTCTGTTATTGCTGCAACATGAACAAATTTGGCCAAGGCAGAACAGAGCTGGCTGTGAGTCTCACAAATCAGCCTTCCTGGTGGTATCTGAGTACTAGTCCCAGCTGAAATAAGGGCTAAAGAGGCATATGAACAGGAAAAGAAACAAACCAAAAGTTTAACTAAACAACTTAGTACATCAGGAAAAAAAAAAAGGAGAGAGAGAGAAAGATCTTGGTTTGAGTTCAGGGTAAAAGTTCATGTGGTTCTTACTGTAACTGAGCCATTTCACACAAACCATCTGCAACTGTTCTAATGGCCCCCTTATACTTTGCCATTAAAATATCTTCAAGTGAGTCAAAATCCAACTTTTTTCTTCAGGTAAATTGCACTCTTTTGGACAAAAATCTCTTAAATCTTTTCCCACCCATTCATTCCCATTTTTATAGCCAAGGGAAAGAAGCCCTTGGATGGATGTTCAAGAGCTAGATTGACAAAGTAACTTAAGCACTATTTGAGCACTATAATACACATCCCCACTGGTGGGGAGGATCATCAACCACAAGCTAAAAGTCTAAGCTTCGTATATAATGAGTTAGGTAATTCCAGATAGTAGTGAACAGGCAGCACATGAAGGAAAATATCTCATGCAGCCAGCAAGAAATGCCAGCATGGTATTTAAATCAGGGAGAGAAAGGAAGTAAACCTATGTCTTCTAGAGCCTAGAAGAGTGTGCTAGCCACTGAGCATTGTAGTTAAGAAAACCAAAACAAAAAAAGAGGAGGCAATACTCACTGAGTCACTACCACAACCACTGCCTATTTGATGAAGGAGCCAGTGGCATTTGGTGTGTTGACACTGCACCCAGCATTTTGATTTTCTTAGGCTACACAGGCAGAAGAACATCTAATCTGTGGATCCTCAAAATGCTTTACTGTGAAAGCTAAGGCCTTGCTGAGTATAGTTCATAAAAGGAACATAAATGTGTAATCTGTGAATCTGTGAATCTGTAAATGTGAATCTGAATGTTGAAGACAGTGATGCCTACAGACTTCAGCTGCCTACAGGCTGGAAACTGCTCAAGAGGAATTTGAGGATCAGGACTTTGCACTTGGGCATCTACTGTGGGGTTTAGATGAATTAAACTCCACATCTTTGGGGGATTTAGCTCCAAGAGCCCTATCCAGAGACATTCAGTCAAGTAGAAGAGTGTAAATACTCTTTCACATCAACAATATCCATTTCTTTCACAACTTTTTTGTTAGCTGTCTGCTTTCTCTGTGGTCTTTCTCAGCAGACGCAACTACACACAAAGGCAGAAATGCTGTCAGCTTCTACACAGAGCTTCTGCTTGTTGGCACTGACTGCACCAGAAGCTGTGCATGGAAACAGTACATTTTCCAAAGCTGGAAACAGCTATCGCATGCAGACTACTACCCCACAGTGCCATTTCTATGCAAGTATCCTTGGAAGAGAATTTATTTCTTTCTTTGTTGACTCATTTGGTTTGATTGCCTGGAATCAACTGGAAAGTCCCATGTCTAATCCTATTTAATCTGATAATTATAATTTAGCCAGATAGCTTGCTATAATGCAAACAATTTGTTTCTGTATAGCACAGCATTAGAAATAATCCAGTCCCCTAGGACTGAAGGCCTTCTGCTCCTACCAATGTAGGGTGTGAAGAATCAAGTCAAACCTCCCCTTTCTTGGAGACACTCTTTATTTTGCCATTTTCATATGCAAAGGTTTTGCACAGGTTCAATCAGAAGCTTTAAAGGAAATATTTATAATGGCATATCAAAGACAAGACAGTGACTCAAATGGAAAAGATAGATTGATAGGATAGCAAATGAAGCAAAGAATACCCAGTTATGGAAAAGAGTCAGAAAAGAGACCCAGACTACGGAAGCATATGCAGACTCAGTGTGTTAGTGTTACCATGAGTACAAGACGATAGGAAGGATGGACCAAATCTGCGAGTAGGTAGCTCTAAAAACCAGGGGGTCTGATTCTCCTTTTTTTAAATCACAGTTAATACTAATAAAGCCAGTGAGTTACACAGGTCTAAAACTGATGGCAATGAAGAAAGAATCAGCCCTCAGGAGTGTAATTTAGATCTGAATTTAATGACGGAAAAGAAGCCAGTGAAGGTGACACAGGGAAGAGGTCATATAATTCCTGAAGAGCAGTCTGGCTACACCATTCGGGACATCCTGTACTTTAGAGAACAGACATTTAAATGGGGACAGGAAAAAAGAAACTGAAATAATCAAGAGCACAAGTGATTAAAGCTTCAATAAAAATTTCAGCTGAGGAATCTGGCACTCAGTCACAAGTTGGAGGCTTACAGTGAGCAAAATGCGGCAATTGTCATTTCCTGCACTAAATGTGGCTTTCAGTTTCATGATATTTTTCTCTGCATAACTTTGCACAGCAGATGAGCAGTTGCCTTCTGCTGGTGGCCATGGCTGCAGTTCCATCACAGCTCATGCCTTCAGCGGGAGATTTGTTCCTTTGCCTCCTTCTCCACTTCCCCTTCATGCTCCAAGGAACTTCTCACATCCCAAGCCCATCTGTACAGCCTCTGTGGGAACTCCTGTGGCAGAGCTAACTTGCTGGCTCACCCTGTGATCTGCTGCCCTGTGCCAGGACCAATGGCGAAAGGAAAGGCCATGGCACTCAGATGCATTTGGACTATACTACAGACCTGAGGTCCTGCCAGAAGACATAATTCAGCTCCAACCTAATGCTGTGGCTCATTCTATTAAGTCAGAGAAAGCTTATAAAATACTCAATCTCCCCTCTCTCAGCACAAGTTTCCCATAGTTGCATCTCAAATGGTCTTCCAACTGAGTGTATATAAGTAACGTTCTCTGAACCTGGAATAATTTTGATCTTCTTTGTGTACCCTCCACCTGACACAGCCTTTACAGCTCTCACACTGGTAGCTTGCTTTTTATACTATTCCATACTCCAAGTTATTTTTCTTGAAAGGCTGCACTGAGTGTATGACACGACACCCCCAGCATGACGTTGCAGAAGTTCCTGTATGAGAGATCACACAATATCGCAGGCAGCTCTTTACCATGAACACCCAGACTAGTGAATTAGACCTTTCCTCTTATCCTGCCATCATTGGTACCACCAGTTTTCCTGTCCCATTAACCCATTCCTGTAATTATCTGCCACCAGAAATGCTTGTTACTTTCTGAGGTCAAGGACTAAGGAAGCTCCAGAACCATGCTGAAATGAATACATGAGCCTTCAATGGCCTCCATTATCATCTGTCACCAGCAGCAACATGCCGTTGTGATGTATTTGGGGGGAAACTTTGTTGATGCTGGCAGTCATCTTTCAATGAGGAAAGATGTGAAGTTCCTACTGAAGTTCAGAACACTAAACTGTGGGAGTCACCACCTAAATGCAGCCCACTTGCAGGACCCATGACACAATAAGCTAATGAATCATAGGATGTTTCAGTGGGTGTTATTTAATGAAGTACATGAAATACAGAAACAGATTGAAGCAATTGTGAGAGAGAACAACAAAAAGGTCAAGCAAACAGCAAGAGAATTACTAAAAATTCAGCCCTGGGAAAAAAAAGAGAGAGAGTGAGCACTTCTTGGGCAGGATGTTTTCAGGAAAGGGTGTTTGAAATTGCACTGCAAGAATCTGCCTTCTGTTGTTTAGCTTAAATTATATTCCAGGATCAAGGTCGCCATGTAGTACAGCATCCAGCTCTGGGGCCCTCAACCTGAGAAGGACAGGGACCTGTTAGAGTGAGTCCAGAGGATGGACACAAAGATGATCAGAGGGATGGAGCACCTCTCCTATGAAGATGGGCTGAGAGACTTGGGGTTGTTCAGCCTGGAGAAGAGAAGGTTTCAGGGAGACCTTATTGTGGCTTTTCTGTACTTAAAGGGGGCCTACAGAAAAGGTGGAGAGGGTCTCTTTATCAGGGAGTGTATTGATAGGACCATGGGTAATGGTTTAGACTGAAAGAGGGTAGACTTAGATTAGACATTGGGAAGAAATTCTTTACTGTGAGGGTGGTGAGACACTGGAAGAGGTTGCCCAGAGATGTTGTGGATGCCCCATTCCTGGGAATGTTTAAGGGATGGGGCTTTGAACAACCTGGTCTAGTGGAAGGTGTCCCCAGCCATGGAAGAGTGGTTGGAACTAGATGATCTTTAAGGTCCCTTCTAACCCAAATCATTTTGTGATTCTATGATTCTATGTTTCTGTGTACTTATGCCCCTGAAGATGTAGAATAACAGTGAAACATGATGAAGCCTAACCTTCCTCAGCGCTATGAGCTCTTCCATAGATAAATGTATTACAGAAGTCACCTTTGTGTTGCACGCTGGAATTAAATATTCATTTTGTCAGAAGTCCTTCAAAATAGCCCCATGTTCAAAGAGGGGCAAGTTGGGCAGTTTTCTGAGTGACCTGTTTTCTTTCAGTGAAAATCTTTCAGCAGGAAAGAAAATCTACCACAAATCTGACTTTTCCCAAGATATTTTGGCCTTTCTCACTCTTTTAAAACAAAAAATATTATCTGCACTTTTCAGCTACCAGAAATAAAGTTTTGGAAGGCAAAACTCTTTTTATTAAGGAATTGAAAATGGTGAGACAAACCACACGTACTTCACACCACAACCATTCCATTTGAAAGACAGAAAAGAAAAAATGAAGGTTGGTGCATCTATTCTTCTATGTAAAAATACAGTAAGGAATAGACTGGCTCTTTCCCACAAGCACGCTTTTCCATTCCCTGTACCTATCTCTGTATTTGATAGAAACTGTATTTGAATGATAAACACTACAAAGAAGCCAAGTTCTTTTCTCTCCTAAGACACAGTAAATCAGGAATTAGTTCATTCAATTTATTATACATTCCAGACTTGAATCAGTGAAAATCTGAGCAGAATTTGGCTGCATGTCTCAGGTGTGGCTTTATTTGACTATGTTGGTAATATGGTAACGATGAAAAAAGCCAGATGAAGACTTTCTAGACGTGAATTGTGTTGCCCTGTCAGCCAAGGACAAAATGATCTATTTTCCCTCCTAAGTAGCAGTAGTAACACTTTGTGGGAATGACAAAATATGTTCTTGAGTGGAGCAGAAGTATAGGCTGGGAAAGATTATTAGAGTGCCAGTCAGAGCAAGGCAGAGGATAATGGTGACATAGAGGGGCCGGGAGACGTCTGCAGGGAGCTAGAGGTTGAGGCTCGCTCTCTCTCTCTACTTCATTTGCTTCTCCAGCCCCTGCTGCTTCCAGCCAGCCTGACCTCCCTTGAGTGGGTGAAGAGGCAAAAGGACCTGCTGTCATAATCTACCTCCATGAGGAACAGGAGGACAGGTAGGGCTCTGGACCAAATCTTTGAGTGCATTCAGTTTTACTCTGCTAAGCACGTGAGAGATGCAGCACGCTTGTCTACTCAGCCTCTCGCAGCACACCCAGACTTTACTGCTGTCCCCACCAATACAGAGAGCATAAGTCTGCTCAGGAGACAGGAGAAGAAATTAAGAGAGGAGGACAGGAGGAGAAAAGTGAGGCCTTCTCACAGAATCACACAATCACAGAGTGGTTGATGTTGGAAGGGACCTCTGGAGGTCATCTGGTCCAAGCCCCCTGCTCAAGCGGGGCCACCTAGAGCCACTTGCCTAGCACTGTGTCCAGATAGCTTTTGAATATCTCCAAGGAAGGAGGGAGACTCCACAACCTCCCTGGGCAACTTGCATCAGTGCTTGGTCACCCTCACAGTAAAAAAGTGTTTCCTGATGTTTGGAGAGAACCTCCTGTGTTTTAGTGTGTGCCCATTGCCTCTTGTCCTGACACTGGGCACCAGTGACAAAAGCCTGGCTCTGTCCTCTTTGACTCTTCCTTCAGGTATTTATATACATCAGCGAGGGCCCCCTGAGTCTTCTCTTCTCCAGGCTGAACAGTCCCAACTCTGTCAGCCTTTCATCATAGGAGAGATGCTCCAGTCTCTTAATCATCTCCGTGGTGCTTCATTGAACTCTCTCCAGTATGTCCATCTCTCTATTGAACTGAGAAGCCCAGAAATGGGCCCAGTATTCCAGGTGTGGCCTCACCAGTGCTGAGGAGATGGGAAAGATCACATCCCTCAACCTGCTGGCAACACTCCTCATAATGCAGTCCAGGATACCATTAGCCTTCTTTGCCACAAGGGCACATTCCTGGCTCATGTTCAACACAGTGTCCACCAGGACCCCCAGGTCCTTTTCTCCCAAGCTGCTTTTCAGTTGGGTGCCCCTCATCATGTACTGGTACATGAGGGTTTTCCTCCCCAGCTGCAAGACTTTGCACTTCCCCTTGTTGAACTTCATGAGGTTCCTTTCACCCCATTTCTCCAGCATGTTGAGGTCCCTTTTAGTGGCAGCATAACCCTCTGGCATATCAGCCACACCTCCCAGATTTGTATCATCTGCAAACTTGCTGAAATGCATTCAGCACCATCACCTAGATCATTAATGAAGATGTTAAACAAGCTTGGACCCAGAACTGATCCCTTAGATATACCACTAATTACTGGCCACTGGTGGGGTACACTACTAGTTACTTACCTTTATTTGAAGACCCTCCCAATCCCAGCAACATGGAAGAAAAGAAAGCAACTTGGAGAGAGTATGTACATGTGCCTCCTTTCCCACATACTCCATGTTCTCAGCACCAGCAGAAGGGAAGGGGGTTGTGGGGCAAGGGGAGGCTGGTGAGAGCCACACAAGTAGAAGAGCCAAAGCTGCTAGAGCTGATCTCAGAGCTCTAGATTAAGCATGATGTACTATTAGGCAATTACTCCTGTTGGCTTTGCTAATGTTTTCCCCAAGTTTCACATTATGCAGTGACGTCAGTAAAGTGTATCTAGCACACTAAACGACGATTGCACTCTGCAACATGCAACTTCATTACATAATCTGTGAGTAATAACCATGTTCTCTGCAGCTGTTCTCACACTATTAAAAAATATAACCCCTTGACTGCTGCTGAATGTATTCATATTCCCATGTCAAGCCAAGATGACACATACTAAACACCACAATGACGCACAGAAAGGTCTGCTACAATGCTTCCTGTCTTTATGGCTGTAAGGGAGGATTACCAAACAGACAGGGAAAAATATGTCCATTCCGCTCCAAAACACTGACCTCCAGTGGCCAAACCAGATGTCATAAAATACAGCCTGTGGTTTAGGACAAATGTGTAACCCATACAGGTGTTTCTCTTTCCAATATTCCAAGTTGTGTGATGCAAATATTCCTATAGAAGAGTTGAGCACAAGCAGACTTCCTCACTGACTGACCTTACACACTGGGCCCGCCCCAAAGCACGGTCCTGGCCAGAGCGCGTCGTACAAGGTGGCATGGGGGTTTCTTTTGTTTACAGAGTGAACGCTCGTAACCAACAGCTGGACAAAATTGTTCACAAATCTTGCAGCATAGGCTGCAGCTAAAGAGAGTAGATTTTCGAAGAGTCTAAGTTCCCACTAGCATTTTTTTTTCTGTTCTGAAGGCACTCGCTCATGTGTTTGAACTGCTTTGCCTCTGGAGTCCTTGATGATTGCCAGATAAATACAGCTGGGACAGAGCTGATTTTCTGTGATTTGTCCTACTGTCCCAGCAAAAGACTAAGAGTCCCTTAGAACAGCAAGATCCCAGAAGCGACTCTGATGTTTTAAGCTGGGCCCATGTCAACAATTAATAAGCCATTTTTATAACTAGAACAATGAGATAGGGCTTGAACAAAACCCCAGATGTGTTCATGTGTCTTTAAGCAACCCCAGTTTTGGTTCGCCCATATGCTTACATGATAATTCCACACCAATACACTGATGTGGTAGCTCAGCTCAGCCAGCACAGGGAAAATCTAGTGGACTCCTCCCATCACCTAATAAGCCAACAAAAGACCTCACACTCAAGCCTTTCAAAAGATGATTAAAGTCCCTTTGCGTTCCTGCAAGCCCAATGCTTCCAAGGGCTCAAGCTGGAACAACCAGTGGTGGCTTAGCGTGTGTTTCTCACAGGCGTGCGGCAAACCCAGGGCTAGAGTTCTAGTCTAGAAAGCAATTGTGTGATTTAAGAGACTAAATCCCCACTTTAGGCATCCACATTTAACTCAAAAACAGTGAACTTCAAGCTTTCGTGTGATTGGGAGCTTCCAAAAATGCAGTCTAGACACATTAAAGATCATAAAAATGTTAGTTTTGTGTATTTTAATCACAAGTAGTGAACTGGAGGAGAAATGGTGAAAACTCCAGGAGGCTGTGTTACTGCTTAACTCATTTTAGATACTTTACATTTGAATGTCATTGGTAGATGGGAAGTTACAGTTCTCAGTCAGCTGAAAAAAATATGGGTTTGCTTCACCCTAAATTTAAAGATCTCAAAAGCCTTTGAGTTCATTCAGGAGAGATGATGGCAGAAATACACCTGCAGACACTCCACGTGGCATTTTCTTTTTGCAAGTGTGAAACTGTTCTGGATGGCAGCTCTCTATTTTGGAAATCACTTTCTATACTGACCCCTTCACACCCACTTCAGTGGCAGGATGCTTAGAAACAGTACGTGTTTATTACATGTAGTTGCAAGAGGCTGTTTACAGGCCTGATAACAGCTAGGCATTTAAGGTGGTAATTTATTCTGAGATACGTGTACGCAGTGCAGTTGCATACACTGCAGAGGCACCTGAGCTCACAAGCCCTCTGTAAAGACAGTCACCCATGTCACAGCAGTACGGTGGCAACTGGTACTCAGCACCTCTGGAAGTACCAACCTTGTTTCCAGCTCACAGCAGGCTCAGCGACCAGGCAGTCCAGAGATGTACTCCATAGCAAAATCTAGGTGTGCCCAAAGACCCATTGCCCTGCAGAGCTATGCCGACACCACACCAGCAGCGGACAGAATAGGCAGCAAGAGGGAAAAAAGTGTAGCTGAAACACTCTCATCCACACATGCAAACCCCAGGCATAAGAGGGCAAGTATATCCTCAGTGAAAGTGTGTATGGGTGTATATATGTATGTAAATATATGCAGTGATCCCACCTTGATCGTTGATACTTCTCCACCTAAACTCTAGACATGGTGGTGGCAGGGATGCTGTACTCATAGTTGCGAAGAGCGGGTATGGCCGCAGTATGGCTGCAGTACTGAAGCAGGCTGCCTTGAAAATCTTATTCTGGCACTGGGAATAACTGATTACTTCAGACTATGCATGCCAGCCCTGAGCAGCTTTTGAAACGGAACATGTGCAAAGGCACGTGTATCCTAAGCATCCTTGCTCTCTCCTTCTGTATAGAGACATAGATGAGATAGTCACTAAATTTAGTAGTTGCTATAGTAGAAAGTGTATTATTGTTTTAAAATCAGGAAGTAACACATTCTCTCCATTCTTCAGTATTTACTTTTATGGGTTTTAATGTACATTCAAAAACCAGGTTTCAGCACTGTCAATGATTACAGGGTTTTTTCCCTTTTTCCTAGAATTGTCTTTCATGTAATGCTTTCCAGACTAGCTCAGCTTTTCATAAACAGTGTAGTGAAACTGTAAGAGAATTGCTGCAGGTTTACTGAGAGTAAAACCATATTAACTCTGGCTGGCTGTTGGCTTGGCAAAATTTGCCAGCTGTATGATGCAAGGTCACTCTTTTTTTTTTTCTTTTTTTCTTTTTTCTTTTTTCTTTTTTCTTTTTTCTTTTTTCTTTTTTCTTTTTTCTTTTTTTTTCTTTTTTTCTTTTTTCCCCAGCATCATCCAAATCTCTTTCTCTTTTCCAGAGTATTATATCATTTGCCAATTTTTTTCTTTCCAGTGCACTTAGTGTAATATATCCCTGAAGCAGAGAAACAGCTATATTTTGACATTTGGCAAAAACAAAGCACAGAGAATAATGACTCAAAAACAAAGTAAGACAATCAGACTTGTCTTCTGAAAGGTGCATAAAGAATGAATACTCATGACTGTGGGCCAAGGTTTTCCAATCTGGAGGCCTAAAATTAAGCACTGAATGAAGAGTCGTCCTGGTCTGCATCACCATATCAGACATTCTGAGAGTAAGACCACATTCATGAGGAAGATCTAAATAAGAGGTATTCAGTTTTATTATTTACATTTTTTTTTTAGAATTCAGTCAAAAGTAAGCAGTCTCACTAGAGGGGAGAAGGGATTGTTAGCTGAAGTGTTATTCTTCAAGTGTCATACATAATCTCACAAGAAAATAAACTTCTTGGCATTCTTACAGTTTCTTAATGGATTCCAAGCGCCATCATACCCAACAGTAAGGGAAGGTAGGAAGAATCTCAAATAGTTGTGGAAAGAAAAGCAGAGGTACAACACAAAGACACGGACTTCAAACTTAATTGAAGGCTAGGAAGCTTTTTGCTGGTAGATGAGTACTTGAATTAATGTGTTCATAAATAGAGCTGGCCAGGGAAATGAATTTCCATTCTGTGATAATTTCCAAATTACCAGAATATTTTTCAGCCTGCTTTGGGAGGAAAAGTCAAACACTTGAAAATTTTCACAGAACTGAAGTCCAGCCATATTTAGTTTCAGAAACACTTAAACACAAGGTGCTTCCAAAATGAAATGTGTTTCCTAAGATCCCTGGCAGTCACCAACTGGATCGTACACAATTATTGTTAATAGTAACAGTAACAGCTGTGCATTACTGAATACTAGTCTAAAATTGGTTAGTGGTGGGCTTCTGCATAACCAGCATGTTATTACTGTGCCAATTGCAGTCTGCAATGACCAGGATTCCTCAGACCCCAGCCCTAGAGAAGCTTAAACAGTAAAGGTCCAGAGCTGTGGGACTCAGAGGGGGTGGGACCTTCAACCTGAGGTCATTCATGCAGTAGAACTGGTTCGGAGGCATGGCACTTGGAAATTCATCATGAAGTTCCCATCCCCAGGCACAGAGATC
This sequence comes from Burhinus bistriatus, assembly GCA_013397275.1. Taxonomy (NCBI): domain Eukaryota; kingdom Metazoa; phylum Chordata; class Aves; order Charadriiformes; family Burhinidae; genus Burhinus; species Burhinus bistriatus. Next base: position 145,828 of record VYXH01012646.1, on the reverse strand, counting down.
CCTGTTCTCAGGATGGACAGTTTCTTCAACTACCTGGAAACCTTAGGACTGCCCAGTCCTCAGTCCACCCTTTAGATGCTTGCCAAAGTGACAGGAAACAGACTGACTATAAAAACTGGCAGATTTTTAACTGAAGCTTGCCCAGCACATAAAGTTCAGATCCCACCTGTCATTCACCAGGGTGTAGGAAAGGTCTGGCCAGCTGCTTCCCCACACTCCTTGTCACCCTCCCTACTAGAAAAGTAGGAAGCACCGTACCATGGCTGTGTGCAGTTCATTTGCTCTGGCAGCCTGCTCCAGCTGCTTTGGAAAGGATGCTTCTTTAGAGCACCTGTTTGTGCAACACTGCTCCACAGAAATAAAAAACTTATGTGACCCAAACACTTTGAAGTCTACAACATGAAACCAGAAATGTGGTACGTAGAATAGAATAGAATAGAATAGAATAGAATAGAATAGAATAGAATAGAATAGAATAGAATAGAATAGAATAGAATAGACTATTTCAGTTGGAAGGGACCTACAACAATCATCTAGTTCAACTGCCTGACCACTTCAGGGTTATCCAAAAGTTAAAGGATGTTATTAAGGGCATTGTCCAAATGCCTCTTAAACACCGGCAGGCTTGGGGCATTGACCATCTCTCTAGGAAGCTTGTCTCAGTGTTTGATACCCTCTTGGTACAGAAATGCTTCCTAGTGTCCAGTCTGAACCTCCCCTGGCGCAGCTTTGAACCATTCCCACATGTTATATCACTGGATCGCAGGGAGAAGAGCTTGGCACCTCCCTCTCCGCTTCCCTTCCTCAGGAAGCTGTAGAGACCAATAAGGTTGCCTCTCAGCCTCCTTTTCACCAAACTAGACAAACCCAAAGGCCTTTGCTGCTCCTCATAGGACATTCCTTCCAGCTTTGTTCCCCTCCTCTGGACACATTCAAGGACCTTCACGTCCTTCTTAAATTGTGGGGCCCAGAACTGCAGACAGTACTCAAGGTGAGGCTGCACCAACACTGAACACAGCAGGATAATCACCTCTTTTGACCAGCTGGTTATACTGTGTTTGATGTCCCCCAGGACGTGGTTTGCCCTCTCTTGGCTGCCAGGGCACACTGCTGACTCCTATTGAGCCTGCTGTTGACCACCACCCCCAGATCCCTTTCTGCAGGGCAGCTCGCCAGCCACTCTTATCCCAATTTATGCTTGTGCCAAGTGTTACTCCATCCTAGGTGCAGAATCCGGCATTTTGGCTTGTTAAATTTCATCCCATTAATCATAGCCCAATGCTCCAGTCTATCTAGGTCCCTCTGCAAGGCCTCTTGTCCCTCAAGAGTGTCAACACTACCTCCCAGTTTGGTATCATCAGCAAACTTGTATTGCTGTGTTCAACTCCTGCATCCAGATAGTTGATAAATATATTGAACAGGACTGGCCCTAGAATTGAACCCTGAGGAGCACTACTGGTGACCAGTTGCCAGCCAGCTGTAGTCCCATTCACTACAATCCTTTGAGCTCTGCGCTTCAGCCAGTTCTTCACCCAGTGCACCATGAAGTTGCTCATCCCACAGTTGGACAACTTGTCCAGAAGGATGCTGTAAAGGGCAGTATCAAAAGCCTTACTAAAATCCAGAAAAACTACATCCACCACCTTTCCTTCATCCACTGGGTGAATAACCTTATCATAGAAGGATATCAAATTAGTTAAATGGGACTTTCCCATTGTGAACCCATGTTGACTGTGCTTGACGATTGCATTATTCTTTAAATGCCTTTCAATAGTACTCAGTACAATATTCTCCATAATTTTTCCAGGAACTGAGGTTAGACTAACAGGTCTGTAGTTCTCTGGGTCTTCCCTCATGTCCTTTCTGTAGACTGGAATAATGTTGTCTGTCTTCCAGTCAGCAGGGACCTCCTCAGACTCCCAAGACCTTTGGTAGATGATTGAGGTGGGTCCTGCCATAACATCTGCTAGCTCCTTCAGTACTCTGGGATGAATCCCATCAGGCCCAAAGGACTTGTGAACATTCAGCTGATACAGCTGGTCCCTTGCAATTTCAGTGTTCACAAATGGAAAGTCACTGTTCCCACACTCATAGTCCTCTGATGCAGGGGACCCAGCAGCCCAAGGTCTATCAGTCTTATTAAAGACTGAGGCAAAAAATGCATTGAATACCTCTGCTTTTTCTTCATCTTACTTTACAAAATAAGCAATAGCAAATTCTATTCTTACCAAAGAACCTATTCTGTTTTCTTCTTTTTTAACATACTCTACCAATGGGTCATCTGACCTCTATACCATTAGACTCTTTATCCTCTGCTAAGATGATAGCCTCACTGCTGACTGTAACATCTTACAAAGCAAAAAAACCCCGATGCTCATGGATTCTTTATCATCCTTTTGGTATCTGTGGGTCAATCAGTTCCAGCCTGCCTACTTTTCTTTTTCTCACTCTGTGAAAAGGACAGTCTCACTGCTGAACCTAAAATCTGAGCGACTGGTCACTTCAACCAAGCCCAGCTTCTGGGAAGACAGAGGAGATAACATGTGTCAGTTGCATTATCATGTGTAAGGATAAGATGGAAGTTTCCTAGGCAGATTCACACACCACGGTTATAAGGGCAGGCTGTGACTTTCCATATTAGAAGCCCTGAGTTTCTCCGAAACATGAGCCTGACCACCACTTTCTGTTGCCTCTCTATTTCTCCAATAGAGGCACTTGGCCTCTCTGCCAAAGTGCTGATTCCCTGGCTCCCTCCAAAAGTCTGCACCCTCTTTCAGGCAGAGATTCCGCTCCCCCACTGTTTCTTGTACTGCTCTCAGTGAGTTGTGCTTAACTTTTGGCAATATAGTTTCTTACTGCCTATTCCATCTAGACCACAAACAGTTTAATTCTCCTCCTGGAGACTCCTCCAACAGCACAAAGTTGCACAAAGATGGTAGAAAGTTCCATCTCCAGCTATCTTTAAGAATTAATTAGGTGTACAACCTTTGGGCATGGGCCATCCTGGCACGACTTTGTTGCCAAAAGAGCCACACAGTCAGTTAGGCCTGACTTAGAAGCTTAGGTCATAAGATGGAAGGACCATCAAATCCAGTTTCCTTTTACTTAAGGAAACAATTTGCTATAATTCCATTCCTGCAATTACCATATAATCCAATTTCTTCTCAGCCTTCATTTTGGTAGGCTAAACAAGCCAAGCTATCTTAGACTTTGTCTGCATCTGAGTCCCGTTGCCAAGCTGGGCAGCCGCAAGCCAGGTCTGACCCAGGACCCATGTAAAAGCCTTCACACAGCACTGTGCTAGAGTTACTATGCTCTGCAGAGAGGCTGGGCATGTTGTCTTGGTCACAGCTCTGCTCTGTGGCTCTGATGAACGTTGCTGGAGTGATTTGTAATGAGATTACCCCAGATGATGCCCTGCCAGGAGCTTTGGACCTGCTAAACATGTACCCAGTGATGGGCAGGGGAGGAGCCAGCACATCCCAGTCAGATGGGAGGTAACTGCTGCCTCCACTGAAAAAGCATGCAAGCCTATAGCCGGCTGTCTTGCATGTGCCAGACTTTCCTTGGGAAAGGTAGTCTAGTAAGACCTGGCTGCAAACCAGACTGATTTTCCTGAGAGGCAGTATGTGGCCCTCAAGCATGGAGAATCACAACTCCGGGTCATCAACAGGTACTCTTAAAACATTGTTATCCTTCTCATTTGATGATTTTTACTGAAAATATTAAGATTGGCACAACACAGATCCTTTATGAATGCCTCTAGTAACTTCCTGTTAGCCTCAGAGTTCCCTTTTAAACAAAACTCATGAAGTTCTCTTTTTAGCCAGTTCCTTACTCACCTTGCAATTTTTTGTCTAATTCCCACTTATTTCAGTTTAACTAATAATTTCCTATGTGGCAGCGTATCAAACACTTTACTGAAATCCAGATAGATCTACTGTATTTCTCTAGTCTAAAAATCCATTTTTATTAAAGAAAAATATTGGGCTAAACTTCAAGATCAGTCTCTGGTAACCTTATATTGCATTTTATCCTATTTTCCTTCTACTTCCATGTGCTTAATTATTTTTCCTTTAAAATTAGTCCTCAGTCTTTTAATACAATTCAGGCTATGCTAATATATTTGACATTACTCAGAACTTTTTTCCCCCCTCTTTTCTGTTCTCTGTTTGCATAATATTACCGATTACCTCAATTTATTAAATATCCTTGTTAATTGGTTCTGAAATGCCAGTACGTTCACTGTTTAGGCTAGGACTTAAGCTCAGCGAGTTTTCCTTCCATCTCAAGTGCCTTAATTTCCACTTGTGCCCTTTCAGACTTAGCTGTGCTGCCTTCGGACCCATGTTCTCCATGACTGCCTTCATTAAAAGCAGAGAGTCCTTGTTTCACAGATTGTGCTGGAGTTTGGTCCAGTCCCTGCTGGGCCCAGGACCGTGCAACCACAAAGCCATCTTACAACATCTCCAGTTCTGATTAATTTTGTTCTGTAAGGTTTGGTACTCTTACCACATGGGAGGTTACTCGCTGTTTATACATGTCTTACTGGGATTGTTTATTCAGAACATGGTACACTTCTGGTGTGTAACACATGTTGGGTTGGTTGAGAGCATTATACTTCTCACTATTTTAAAATCACAAATAATTTAGAGTTGTCTGCATTCACAAAAGTGTGAGTATATAGGAGAAGTTGATATCCTCTGAAGTTGTGTGTAGATCTTGGCATCATACATAACACTATGGCAGTAATTTTGATATCCTAAATATCAGACGGATAATGGAGCTCTTAAGAAAGCACAATACCACAACTTTATGGCAGCCATATGAGTAAATCACATGTGAACTTGTTTTTGAAAAGGCCAAAGAGCTCTTAAATTCTGGATTTCTTTCAGATTAAGAAACAAAAACCAAAACAAATCTTCTTGTTCTTTGTTCCTTATTGACTAGATAATAGGAGGTTACTTTGAAATGACTTTGTACAGTTATTATTATTGGAAGGCTGTTTTCTACAACACAGACTTCAGAGTCTGCAAAACAGCCTAGCAGTTCTCAACCTTTTATACTGGAAATAGATTTTCTTGAAAAAGAAACCAAAGCGAGTGCCAAGATCAAACAAGCCTAAACATCTAGTAACCTTTTGGCCCACATCTTCTAAAGCACCTGCAGTGATATGGGAAGAAAAAAATAAAAATCAGATCCTTTGCAGGATTCTCAACATAGGCGGTTAGTGAGCCTTTGAGAGAAAATGCACACAAACGCAAACACACACATCTAAGCAGGAGGGGCCAAAGGAGCAGGTTACCCTGACAATAAAGTGATGTTAGCCAAATGTGACCTAATTTCTCCACAGAACAATCCAGGCAGGATTGCTTCCAAGAGATTTGCTTACACAGAGAAAAATCCTCCTTTTGGTATCTTCTTCACACTGATTTTTTTTTTTGCATGGGGGTATTATTTATTGTTTAGTTTATTAAAATTAACACCCCAAACATTAACACCTTCTTCAATAAGTTATAATGTAGTTGCTTAACCACTTTTCCAAAGTACATTAGTCTGACTGTAAAAGTCCATATTTAGTCAGCAAAAGTGCCCTAAGGCTCAACACACATTTAAAGTTCTGTTGTTCTAGGAACCATGTAGACATGCCCATGTGAGGGCATGGACTTTCCCCTAAATCACTTGCAATATGTAAAAATTCCAGTCAAGATAAATCCAGATCAGAGCAAGCAAAGAAATAGTAAAGAAAGGGGTGTAATCTTAGCCACATTTGTGTACATTAGAATGATTTATTGGCCTATTTTTGCACTCTGAAACGTAGAAATAAAATAAATATGCAGGAAATAGGCTAGGAATATGTATGGCCAGTTAACACTCTCCTCAAGCTGTCATTCTATTAGGGTGGCAAATGATGGAAAGTAAAATCCTGGGAAAAGTCTAAACTTGTAAGAGGTCGTTTGGATGATTCTAGAAGTGGTAGTTTCCCATTTAGATAAAATATCCACTATACATCAATTGCTTAGGGGCACTACACCGCTACAAGTGCTGCCCTTTAGATAGCTATTAAAAACATAGAGTTTAGGGTTTTTTTCTCTCCATGACATCCTTTTATAAATAGGGAGAGGTTAGCAAGGATCTAGGAAGGTGTTGTCCACTCCTCGGATTGACCTTCTCTTCCCACCTGACAGTCAAATTATGTATATTTAAAGATTATTTGGTAAGCTTCACTTCCCATCTTAAATGCACTTTCAAATATTGAATAATTCTATGGCAGATATAGCTATTACCGTATCCTGTATGAATTTTGTCCAGTACAGGGCAATTATAGTAATGGCCAGAATCAGTACTATGCAGAAATTATAGCAACCTATCTACAAAATGCAAACTATAATCATGTGCCAAATGTAAACAAAAGATTCAGACATTACAGGGATGATATGCATGCATGACTTGTTTCTGTAGGCTCTCCTTCACCATTTCTCTAGAAACTCAGAGTGCACCATATAACAGAGCTGTAATTATTACATGTTACTTTTATGATTAAAATTTAAGAGTCTCTACTAGTGACTGGTAAGGTATTAGGACACTGTGTCAATATAAATGTATCTAAGTCATTCTAGCGTGTATCCATTGTCTAAACAAAGTGGTATAATTCTCTTGAGGGAAAACTCAAATATAGAGACCCTTAAAAACTTTGAAACAAAACTTGTCTCTGGTGGTTTTTTATGCATATCCGTGCATGATTTGACACCATCCTTGGCTGCTGTTAAAAAAGTTTCCAGAATCTGCTGGGAGTTACTTTATTTCTTGAGAACTCATTTAACAGCACTGTTTGTTGAGCATTATCGTGTATCCAAACCCATATAATTACCACTGTCACCATTTGTTTCAGGATGAGTAGAAGCAGGGTGACTAGGTGCCACACGCAACCTCAGAACAATGCCGGGTTATGGACTAGTTACTTAGTGGCACCTTCACCAGCAAACTTTGTGGAAGAAGTGTATTCATGGTTGAATACCAATGATGCAACATGCTGATGCCCACAGAGTAAGGATTTCCAAATGCGGCAGGGTCGAAGGCGCAACTAAAAGAAGAAAAATTAAAGACAACATTTAGGAATGTACCATAAGATTGAGAGATGGGGGGCAAATGAGATCTGCAATACGGACACTGTTGCAAAACAATGGCAAACCAGTTTAACACGGAGAACACCAAGGAGAGACCAAAAAGGGTGTGACAGAGGAACAGTTCAATTAGTTTGCCTAAATAGTTATCTACAACCATTTGAGACCCCCTAAAGTGTCTGGGACATCTTCACAAAACAGACAACTAAAACATAAAAGACACAGGAGACCCAAACCAACAGCTGGGTGCCAGACAGCATACTCTAATACGACTAGATGATTCTTCTTGGACAACCAAACTCAGCCCAAAATTTTTAGTGCACTGGGAGTAGAATATGGTTTTGGAGAGCTGCAAGGATCTTGAAAATTTAACTTTGCCTCATTGAGCCTTCTTACTGAACAAAGTTAGAAGTTCATAAAACCAACAAGGATATATAAAATATTGTGCTTTAAAATTTTTCTGTTCCCTAATTTTTTCTGGTGTCGATACCTACCTACAGTCTATTCTCAAATATTGACCATGGGCAGTTTCTCTTCCCAAAGCCTATCCACTGATGCTCATTGGTGGAACGTCTCTGTGTTACAATAGTCAGCACTATTACTGCTCATATTTTCCATGTCATTCTCCCTTTCTCTCAGCCCTGGTTCTTCACTTGCAAGTAGTGATCCAACCTAGTCTTACCTCACTTTACATTTCAGAACTTTGTCCCTTCCTTTCCTTTCAGAATAAAAAAATTGCCTATACATATTGTAATTCATCTTGTTTTCTAAAGTATTGATTTCTTTTTTAATGTTTGGCAAATTTACTTTGCCCCTTTCTGTCTGTTTCTCCCGCAATTACCAAAACATTTTGCACACATTCTACCGTGCATTGCGGAGATGGGGTTTGGACAGCTTAAACCTGCTTTAGACACTCTTTGTTATAAGGTTTTCCTTCGCTATGTTAACAATTGCCTGTTTGCTATTTGGCTTTTAAGATCATGGAGAAAGTTCAAGATCCTAATCCTCGCTCAAACAGCCCTCCATCATTCAGTTCCTACTTGGGTCTCCAACCTTCATCTCATCTCTCAGGTCCAGCCAAGCTATTCCATTCAAAGTCCAAGATATGTATGTAAATGTCACCCTCATAGCACTTCAGCGCTGTTACATGTCAGGAGCTGATTATGAACCCAAGTATGCGAGTCGAGGTTTAGGACTGATCCAAACTCTGCCTCTGCTACTCCAAAATCGAACTAAATAATCAGCAACCAAACAAGTGTCACCGTGGAGATATTTCCTTCCTTTTTCCATGCTACCTGACACCAGGAGATCTGTAAATTAAAGCTCAGTAGCACTCAGAGATTCTGTCTGTATTGAGAGAATTAACAGAGAGTACAATGGATCACAGTGAAGGCCCATTGATATCTGTATCCACTGGTAATGGGTCAGCTCTTCTACTGTGTTAAGGGCAAAAGAGTCCACACTGTAAATGTTAGGCAGACAGGTCATTGATCCATTTGTTTTCCTGTGATTTTCCCAGGACTGATGCCTTCTCCAGTCTTCCTGACTACACCCATTATCTGTTCCAGCAACTGGCCTACCGCACAGGATGAATTTTATATGATACAAGGCTTTGGTGAACCAGATATTTTCCCATAAACATTCAGTTTTTCAGTCTAGAATTTCTTAAGGGAAACTATTGCTATAAAGCAGAAAGATATTGAAATCATTATGGGCTCCACATTTCACAATGGCCGAGCGTTTGCTTGTAAATATTTTGCTTTTACAGAAAGAAACTGAGACTCTTTTGTTTGCCTATCCTCATTTGTTTGAAATGAGATCTCCCTTTGACACTGTGTCTCAAAAAAATGCACTTTAAATGTTTCATGCAGCTTGCTTCATTTTGGAATACTGGCACTCACCTCTGCATTATGTTGGGAATTTTTGCCTTTTTTTGGCATCCGTAAAACAGCATATTGCGTCCAACTGCAGATGGACTAGCTCCAATACAGTTCAAGAGCTGTTGTCTTATTTTCAGGTATTTCTGAGATCTGTTAAAGTCCCTTTAGCTCCCTTCTAACACCGGAAGCATTTTAATACTGAGGCAGGTATTTTTCTTTCATAAGAATTTTAAACAATGAAAGGCAAAGGGGGAAGAAACTGGCAAGCAACAGGCTTTCTAAAAATGAATCTGAGATTCAACAGGACTTTACATATATTTCAGAGGGATGTTTCAAACCTTGCATTTTGTCGGTCTCTTGAAATCTTCATTCTGCAGATTCCAAATCTTCCATATTCCTTTTGTGGCTCTATCTAATGTTTTGACCAGACATGGCTGAAATTTAACAGAATTCAGTAATTAACTAACTGTTCACTAAGGATTATTAGAAAGCTGGCAAGTTTTGCTCAAGACCAAGGGCGGCGTTTAGGAGTCCCAGGAAGTTTCATTTTTCACATAAAGCAGGTCTACAGATATCTGGCCCATAGATCAGGAATGGATAGACGGAAAGCTCAAAGTTTCTACTGCTTAAATATTGATTGATAGCACTCTCATGGCATTTGCTAAAGAGGAGAAGGTGCTTGGCCTTCCATTTGCTAATGCCGTTCAGCCATCTGCTATAAGCATTCCCCCAACCAGGGCTATCATGCAGGTACCTTGGCTGAACTGCCTTGTCATGAATGATGCAACGGATACAGTGGGCTGCAGTGAAGTGCTCTGAGGGGATATCCTATCGCACGCATTAGCAATTTTTCTTAAATTGAAAACTTAGTTCAATCCTTGTTGGTCATGGTCAATCTAGGTTGACAGGGCTGGTTTGTTTGAAGTTATTTAATATGCTAAGCAAGCAGGATCAGCTTTATGGATAAGATCAGGCAGTTTCACGGACTTGGGAAGAATTCTCACCACCTTGCTGACCTTTTGCTGGGAAGCTATGGTTACATTTCAAATATCTCACTCCAAATTATTTCCAGTTTTCTGAATTTATTTATTCAGGCATTGCATTCCAGAAATTCTAGTTCCTTGGCATTTAAGCCATGGGATAACTGGTTTAAAGTGCCTTAATTTGCTTTGGAGAAAAGTTTCCTATAGATTGTATACACCTCTGTCCACAAAACCTCACATTAAAATCAGAGCAAGTAGAAAGCAGCAAAAATATTTTTGCAGATTGAAGTCCACAGACTTGACAAAGGTCTTTCATTTCCCAGTTCTATAGTAATTCTTCTGTCTTACGCTCAATCATGAAAGGATTTATATGACAGTATTTTTTGTGGTAACAAGTGACAAAACACACTGGCTGACAAGAACCCTCGCTCGTCTGTGTTACTGTGACTCCCTAATTCCGTACTTCTCAATCCAGAAAGAGTGGGACAGTTACAACAGCTGTGGAAGGCCTTGGGGTTTTTTGCTCAGATCTGCTAAGTCTAATGCTAAAAAGACTCCTTCTTACTTCCAACTTCTGATTTGTTCCCTCCTGCACCATTGTGCATGAATAATATGTGCATCATGAGGGTGTGTTTCAAAGGAAACGCACTACTTGGCAATCAAGGAGGAAGCACATACTGTGCTTAACGATTAGTTGGCATTTAACCACACATAAATCTATTATGGGATTAAAAATCTATCACAGTGCCAGCCACAGGAAAAGAAATACACAGCTGCAGAGACTACTTGGTGTGTGTACACACAGCCCCATCCGCCCTTGCTGTGATTACACATACATGATCACTTTCCTGAGGCATTCTCTGAGAAAATGAGGTACAAATGTTCAATGCTGGATTATATTTGCTAACAGAGGATAAGGAAACCCCAGAAGCAAAAGTTTAGGATAAGTAATAATAAACAGCTTGGTCAATAAGCAGACTGTGGCATTAAAACTATCTTTTCTTGCATCTCACACACACAGAAAAATGGCTGATGATCTGTTATTCTGAGAGGCTGAACCACCCCCAGCTGACTGGCTCTTTTACCCCCAGTTAAACTTCTTCCTTAGCCTTTATTCCATTTATAAGTTTTCACCTTGTATAATTTGTTTTTAAATCTGAGATCTGAGTCACTGTGAAAAGAGTCAATTTATATTTTCTTTTTGGTGTTGTTGAGGTTTTGGCGATGTTTTACGATTTAAAAGCTTTTCTCCCATTCCAAAATAATTTCCTGAAGTAAATCTGACCAGCTTGTAGGCATCTGTGTGATTATTTCTTCATTCATATACATACAGTTCTATACATTTGCCATTGCTTGTGTCTGTGTTTAAAGGTAAATGATGTATATAAAAATATATCTGTTATGGACGATCTGAATGAATCACAGCATCGTTGAGATTGGAAGTGGTGTTGGTCTTCTTTGCTGCAGGAGCACATTGCTGGCAATGAGGGATTCAAATGTCCCTTGTGCCACTACTTCCCTTTAAGCACCTAAAGATTAAAGATTACTTTTAGCATCCTTTCTCCAGTCGTCTTTGCTGGCTGAGCACTAGAAACATCAGCTTTAGCACCTGGGATATCATCTCAAGACGTTCTCTACACATAGTTATCATGGGAATTACCTTTACTGCCATCACTACTTTGAAAAAATAAAAAGAGAAAAAAAAAAAAAACAACATGAGTTAGTACTCAATTGTCATTACTATATATAATGATGTTATCTTGATGAAAACAAGACTACATACAGTATGTTTTACAAGAAGTTGTTCCCAACTCTTCCATTGCATTTTAGGCTATACAGTGGGCAAGCATCAAGGTTCACAAGGTCAGAAAGAGAAGAAGCAACAGAAAGCATGGTTTTACACGCTTGTTTACAAAATCAGGGAGAGAGGTGGATTCTCATGTTCTAGGCCCTGCTTAATATAACATTTATAAGCAATGTTAGGAACACCAATGTGAAACAAAACTATTCCAAAGAAGCAAAATTCAAATATCTTCTTTAAATTCTAAGTAACTGGACAGAAAATGTATGGTACACAACCATGGAAAGTTGTCCTTCCATAAATGTCACTACACGAACTGCATTCCACTCTTTAAAAATGCAAACTGCCTAAGAGAAACAGGGATCAGATGAAGACACACAACTGAAATGTCGATGTTGAGCCCAAGATTAAGTATTTTTCCTGATAAAAGTCCCAGTTAAACTTGAATTCAGTGGGTCCAATAATGTGTTTGGGAACATGTTTGCATTGCTAATTTGTACTGGACACACAGGTCTATGTTATTTCATGTAACTTTCAGCAAAGTGAATGGGCTCAAAGCAATCAGAAACAACGGCATGCTCATCTTACCCTAAAATAAAGATCTAAAATCAGTCAGAAGAGTCATATACCAAAAGTGCCTACTTCTTTCCATTATGTGAAAAGGAAATGGGAAATCTTACATGTAATAGGAAGAACAAGCTTTAGCCGAACAGCTTGAAATGTTACAAGGCAGGATAGCATCTTGTGCAACAGATTATGCCATTAAATTCTTAAAATACAACCATTTTCTTGTCACCATGTGCAATGAAACTACTACAATTGCAATTATAGTTCTCTTTTCAGCAACATCTGATAAAGATGAATGTCTTTCTTTTCAGAAGAACTTGAACAAGAAATATTTAACAACCAAAAAAGAATGCAGTAGGCATCAAATGGAAGGACTATTCAATTGTTTTCTTAAAGTTCCTCGTAACAAACTTTTTCATGTTTCAGTTTTTGTTTTACAGATACACAAAATCTGAAACAGAATTTCAGGACAAACAATATGACAATTCTTGCTAGTCTATGGTCAACACAGAAGGCAAGATATGAGAAAAAAATTTCATTACTATAACTTTACTAAATATAATTGAAAATGTCATTTTGAAAAGTTACTGCAAGTCAGATTTGCTTTCATTAGCAACTTGTATGCTTCCACTCACCTAACTGTGAAGCAGAAATCTGTTAAGGAAGTCACAAACAAAAAATCCTGCATATAAAGAAAATGACTGGCCAGTCCATGGGTGGATTTGCAATCTGATCATTCCCAAATACTGCATACTGCACCCTACAGGACAAGACTGCTATTCTGCCAGCAGCAAAACATTTACCTCTTGGTTCCAAGTAAGGCTCCTCAGAAACATCCGACTTCAGCCTCAACCCCAACTTCCATTTCCCTCCCAGAGCAGGTTTGTGCCCCTTCCAGCTCTAGCAACAGAGTTCAAGATTTTTGCCAGCCTTCATTTCCAGGGATGCTACTTTTTTTCCTCTCTAGTAGCAATTGTTTCAGACTAGTCTTATTTTACTTTTTTTAACACCTATGCTATGCTGTAACTTCCTTGTTCAGCTGGCAAGATAGAAAAAACAGAAGCCTACTTCCAACCAGCAACTGAAGTCTACAATTAAAGACACCTATTGTGTCTCTGAAAAAAGGCTGTAGATTGTCTGCCTGGTGAGCTACAAGCCTCTCTGATGCAGAGGGGGGTAAGCGGACATATGTCTCAGCAATGACGATTGGACAAAATGATTGTGAAGACAAATGTGGCTTTGTCCAGCCATTCTGATGGAATAGAACGAGCATGGGAGGGAGGACACAGGATTTATCTTGTCCTTTAAAATAAATTTATCACACTTGTTTGGCCCATGGTAATATATAGCAGGAAAGATTTTATACGGGTATTTCATTGTTAAAATTCAGGATTATCCAAAATGTACTATGTCCTCAATAATAATGTGAGTTACAGCACACCTTATCATTTCCCCTGTGTACTTTATATTATAGCATAAGATTGCATTGCAAATACAACGGAGTTACACTGCATTTGGCTTAGTGTTCATAATAAGTCATGTTGAAGACAATTATCTCTCAAGAGACCATTGCTTATTCAACTGAAGTTTTGCGGGTGGGATCTAAACATATGGTCAGCATTCTGAAAGTTGTTGTTGAAACGCAGAAGACTTGACAGACTGAATGAGGTGCCCCATACCGGCATGCTGACCGGAATATCTGAAGGTTCAAGCTGACAAGAGAAAAATAAATTACAAACTGAAGTGCCAAGAGCATCATGCTCACTCTTTTTTTTTTTTTTTTTTTTTTTTTTTTTTTTTTTTTGCGTNTTTTTTTTTTTTTGTTTTCCTTCTGCGTGCAGGTTTCACTGTTGTTCCCCAAGAATGCTAAAATGCTAGCAGAAAGAATTTGCTGGTTCAGATTCCTGGATAACAATTCACTTTGGTGAAAACTATTTACCCTGGCAAGAGTTTTTCAATTTTCCAGCTATCACTAACACGTGCCTCCAAAGTCTGAACCAACAGATACTTTGTGTTTAATATTCCCAAAGAAAATAAACAAATAAGTACAAATGAGTTTTGCTCCAAACATCAGTTCACAATACAAAGTCCCATTGATTTGAGTCAACAGATACTCACATGAAGTGTTTAGTCCTATGACATGCAGCAAAATTCTCTTTTTATCCATCAAATGGCAGCTGCAATGATTGCAAATTATTTCTCTCTCTTTAACATCAAACTGGAGAAACTGGACAATTTCCAAGAGACAAAAAGCAAATAAAATGCAAGCTGCTGCAGTCTTTGTAGAAGCCTGTCCTTGTCTGTCAACAAAACCAAATGATTTGCAGCACTGACTGAGTGAAAACAGTGGTACATGAAGAGACATCAAAAGACATCACAAGGGCTAAGTGAAGACCAATTGATCTCAGGTTAGTGCAGTTTGAAATGTCTTGGTTAATCTCCTAAGACTTTCTACAACATGGCTCCTCACAAAGGATGGCTATGCACTTGCCTCATAGCCATCAATATCAAACAAGAGCCTTTTAGGATTCAGCAGTTTTGTGGAATCAACAAAGAAGCCCAAAAAGAGTACAGAGAAAAGAAACCATGAAAGCAGAGCAAAGCAATCCCAAAAATTTATTTTTTATATTTCTTCTTTTAATCATAAAATCATAGAAACATTTAGGTTGGAAAACACCTTTAAGATCATCAAATCTAACTGTTAACCTAGCACTACCAAGTCCAGCACTAAACCATGTCCCTAAGCACCACATCTCCATGTCTTTTAAATACCTCCAGGGATGGTGACTTGACCATTTTCCTGGGCAGCCTGTTCCAGTGCTTGACAACCCTTTCAGTGAAGAAATTGTTCCTAATATCCAATCTAAACCTCCCCTGGCGAAACTGAGGCCATTTCCTCCCATCCTGTCGCTTGTTACTTGGGAGAAGAGGTCAACCCCACCTTGCTACAACCTCTTTTCAGGTAGTTGTAGAGAGCAATAAGGTCTCCCCTCAGCCTCCTTTTCTCCAGGCTAAACAACCCCAGTTCCCTCAGCTGCTCCTCATACGACTTGCGCTTTAGACCCTTCACCAGCTTTCTTGCCCTTCTCTGGACATGCTCCAGCACCTCAATGTCTTTCTTGTAGTGAGGGACCCAAAACTGAACGCAGCTGAAAAGATGAATGCATATCTTCAGTACTATAACTGAGATTAGGTCCAAGTTGTAACTGTTTTATTACAGCTTCAGTTACCAGTACTACAGGTTGAGATGAAAATAATTCCTTGTTTTACCTGAAAATAACAGATGATTGTCAAGCAAAAGAAAAAAAGGCTCTTTTTATTTAATTTTTTTTAATATAGGACGCCAGCACATAACTTTCAGGTAAAATAATTGAAATCTGAGGGCGCAAAGACTTTTTGTTGTAGTTACATCTATTTACTGAGGCTCACGCCAAAATAACCGTTTCTTCTTGATCGCTTAACTATTAGTTGCACTAGACCAGTCAAACACTAGAGGGAGCTCCAAGACAGACTCAAAGGCAGCTCTACCCAAAAAGTGGAGGATTAGGTTGGGCGTAACTGTGAGCACAAACCGGTTTATCTGCGAGGGTTGTGTTTGCTTTCAGCGCTGTCTCTCGTGATTGTCACCATTTTATTCTTGGGGAGTTGATAACACTCTACTTTGCAATATAGGTGATAATACAGCTGCTGTGTGCTGCCTCTGATACTTTGGCAGAAGAAAGCTGAAAGCTGCTGTGGAATGAGGATAGAGCTTGCTGTTTGGGAGCTTACATGATTAAATGATTAAAGATTATTTTGCACATATGCACAAGAGGTAAATTAAG